>JAOQGH010000040.1:28919507-28946319 GCA_025769975.1 Gallinago jamesoni
TCTCCCATCAGAAGTAAGGAACGAGGTCCTCATGTATCTGGAGCTGAACTGATGCAATGGCACTTGGCCATAAAAAATTCTCTAATGAGTCAGGTCAATGTCCTGCAAATAGTTATACTGAAACAAGTGAGGGAAGCAAAAGGAGTTTGCGGGGTGGAGGGAGAAGAAATGGTCATGAATTGGAACATCTGGTTTTCAGTCATAAATGTATTAGGAATTCACTTCCTTGTTCAAAGTTCTGGCTGATACTTCTGCAGCAAGTATAAAATTTATAAAGACTTGTTTTCTATCATTTGAATGTACTATGAGGAAAAATACATTTTTATTCCTGCTTGCTTTCTAGGAATTCGAAGACCACAGGGATGCTGATGATGCAATTTATGAATTAAATGGTAAAGAGTTGTGTGATGAAAGGTAAGATTGATACCATAATTTCACTTAGTAACAGCAAAAGTGCTTTGCATTCAAATACAGTGCATTAGCTTGTGCTCTGACACCTGCTTCTTGTGGCTCTGTGGTGGGATACACCTTTCAGAACTCTAGTTAAAGAGAATCATTGGGATCCTGGCTAAAGTCTTACCTAAGGCAAAGATAGTTGGGGACTGAAGGGAGCGGTGTTTTGGAGCAGGGCTGACTGGTTCTCCACTTGCACTTTTTTCTCCTTCAAATTTGACTCAAGGTCTTGTCACCAGAAATATTAGTAAAAGTGAATTGAACTTATTTATTTGTTGGAGTGTTCCCTTCAGTTTAAATCAACGTGGACTATAGTCATTTTATGTTACAGTAATTTTTATTTTGATTGTGCAAGTGGGTCTAGGTCATTAGGTTATTGTTACTTATTTTGGTATTCTTTTCCCTCTGTGATTAATCTTGGGCTCTGGTTGAGCAAATTTAATTGTTTCAGTCTGAATTACAGACCCATGACGATTTTCATTAAAGTCTGAGGGAGATGAATGAGGCAAGAGAATACCATGGTTCTGGCTCTTTAAGAAATGCCAGTGACTATGTTATAAATCATTGCTTGCAAGGGCAAGATGATTCTTGTTTGTGCACATGTGCTTCCAGTTGCAAAAGATTTAAGTCAATGTCAAATACTTAAAGTTTGTGTTCTGTTTTAATTTTTGTTTTGTTCCTATCATAAGGGTTACAATTGAGCATGCTCGAGCCCGAAGAGGAAGGGGCAGATTCCCACAACGGTTCAGTTATTACCAGTCACAGAGTGGATCTAGGTAGGTGGTCTGGTCTCTGTTTCCTACAAACAGAATAACTGCAGAACTATACTGAAATATTGTTTTCTTCTTGTGGTTGGAGTTAGGGATCCAGCTCTGTTTCCTTGTATAGCTTTATGGAAAAAGTTTTATGTTCTCAAACCTTGGAAGTCCATTACTGTTTCACCTCCTCTGGCTGGGAGAACATGGATTTTAAATCTATTTTAACTGGCTCACAGAGGTTCACAAACCTGTTGTGAAATGCTCTCTCTCCTTCTTGTAGGCACTACATTGGTCTTGCTTCCTACTGTTGTATAAATGATGTGAAGGAGGAATGGTGCAGTTGAATTGGCTGTTTTCAACACAAAATCAAGAAAAATGCCAGAGCTTCATTATTGAGGCTTTTGTCGTTAAGCTGAGCTTACAGGCTGAGTAGAATTATTGTAGAGCAGTAGCTCAAGGTATTTACTCTCTAACCCAGCTTTCACATTTCCAGTTGTATGGTGACAAAAATGCTTACTTCAGCACAGCATACAAAAGGAACTGTATTGGACAGACACTGCTAGGGCACAAGACACCTGCATGTGCAGAAGTGTTTAAATACCAATTGACTAAGTTTGCTGACCGAGCAGGTGCCTTGCAGAAGGAGAGCCTCTGTCTGATGCTGGAATCTGAAAATCAGGACATAGCTTGTGAAAGTTCTGCAGATTTGCATATATTCCACTGAACAACTACACATTGTGCCTTTGTACTTTATATCTACCTGTGTGATGTAAATATGTATGGAATAATTTACTCTGTAGGGACATTTATAGCCATGGCCTATTCAGAGTACAGTTTGGAAGAAAGATGAAGACTTAACTGACATAAACCTCTGCAATTGTTTCAAAGTCAGAATTGCTGCCAGTTACAAACCAGTGTCTGGAACATCTAATTTGCATATGCAAGTATGCTAATTAGATTATTTTTTCTTTAGTGGCAGTAACCTTGATGCGGTATAATTGGTCCGAGGTCCAGGCTAAAAGTGGACTTTTAAAGTAGGAAGTGTGATTGAAGGTCGTGGGCATCTGACGTTGTAGTCATGTTCATGACGTCAGACTGCCGATGCCAGACAGGAAGAGACTGCCGTTTGCAATAATGGAAAAATGAGACTGAGCCTGCCTGTTTTGGGACTCTGGGACCTCTGTTTAAATGCCTGGAAGATCTGGATGTTCTGAAAAAAATTGGGACACTTTGAGGTATGCACTGAAATGAAATTGCCTATGCTTCAGTGTACAAATCAATACACACAATTTCGGATTATGTTTCTGTGGGAGGAGATGATGAGAATAATTTTCTCTAAGATCAGTGTTCTTGACTCTTGAATCTTTTTTGTAGTAATGCAAAGTAGTGCTATAGTTAGAATCCTGCATTACTTTTTAAAAGGCTGGCATACCTTTTTCCGTAGTTCTGGGATCCACTTGGATTTAGGGTAACAAGGATTGAGGACAGAAATGACATGCAAGGACAGTATTTTTTCCAGATGTGTTACTTTTCTGTATGAACATTTTTAAGCCACATTTTCATTTTTGAGAGAGGCTTTAATTTTTGGTGAAGTGAAAAAAATGGGTTTTGTTCAGGAACTGTAAACTGTCACAGTTACTTCAGCTAGTTATCTAGCTCTCATTTTATTAAATAAGAATATTTCTACCCACAAAAATATCTAATATAGTTTGTGGTGGCATTTATAAATATTAACAAGTGATTTGGAATTTAGAAGCATGAACTGAGATGCCTTTAAATTGTGATTTCCATCTCCCTGACATGAAGCAGAATTTATCCTACCAACTGAAAAAAATTGTAAAAATTGCACTTTACATGAATATCCTCCAAAACTGTGTGAGCCAAGCCTATCAAATACCAGAATTAAACTAATTCTCTTTACATTTTTTTTCATTCTCCTAGGCACTTATTTCAGTGTATCTAGAAAAAATGGCAGCTATATTGACTGCCTTGATAGAAAGTTCTTCATCAAAATCCTTTCTAAACCCCTTGTAGCAGCTGTCTTCAAATAGTGGACTTAGTGGACTCTTAAATGTATTTTTGACTAGGGAGAATCAAACCTGCAGTCCAGCAACAAGGAAAATTCTTAAATCTCTCAGCAAACTATAGAAAACATCAGATTTCTTAAATTCTAAATTCTTTACACTGGAGACTTTTTTCTCTTTTTTTTTTTTTTTTTTCACCCCTATAAACTCTTGTAGCCGATATGGACCTCCTGTTCGTACAGAACACAGGATCATAGTTGAGAACCTTTCATCCCGTATCAGCTGGCAGGTGAGTTAACATCTGGTCTTTATGTTTTTACACCTTATTTCCCTACCCTGTAAGTAGACTGCTCTCAGCCTAATTTCTTAATAAAGCCATCATAAGTATTTAACCTGAACAAAAAATAAGCAAAAAAGCTTCAGTGATTGCTGAAAACTAGCATTCAAACACCTAAAGAAATGTTTGGTTTCACAGCTGTGCAAATAATTCTATAACTAGATTTTGTAGTTGGGAATTGATTCTTGCTTACTCATGTTTACATGCTGATGAAACTTTTGAAGGCCCTAGATTGTTTCTAAATTATCGAAGCATAGCATCCATTCAGACAGTGTTGTCCTTCTGTGTTGTTACAGCTGGAAGTGTATGCCTTCTTTTTGAGTGAAATTTGGGGTCTTATGTTTGGCAAAATGCTTTTGTGACACAATGCATGATTGGAAAGACTGGTAATATTTCATTAATAAAGGGAATCTTAAGAAAGCTACTGTGTAAAATATGCTTAGTTTAGATATTTTTTTAAAAAACCCAAATTTTCAGTAATTGTATTTTGATGTTTTCTTGCCACTTTGTTTATTCTTTTTTTTTTTTTCACTTCTTGCTAATCTTTTGCTGATTTTTAGCTGGCTTTTAACAGAATAACTATGTAATCAGTTCCTTTGGTTGTATTCTACACAGTATGCAGTTTATATACAGTTTACTTTTTAAGGGCATAGCAACAGATGCTATTTACAAAATGTGGGTGAATGGCGGAGTTTAGTCGTGTTCATTAACCTTTATATTCTTTGAATAAAGAGACTTTAATTACTGTACTGAAAGATGCAGTACAACATGCTGAATGTTCAAAGCCTTGGTCTTGCAGCTAAATCCGCATGAGGAGGCTGTTTTGCTTGCCTGGAGCTCTGCTCATGTGTTTCATAAGGGCTTGGGTACAATCCAGGCAGATAAACGGTTGAACTAGGTTTGTTTATCTTCTGCATGACAGGTTCAAAAGGTTCAAAATTGTACGGTTGTATTAATTATTGAATAACTAAAAAAACAACTTCTGAGCTGATGTGATGAGCAAGTGGATTTAATCTGACTATCTTCTGGATATGCTGTGCAATTATGTATATAGAGAGATCGCTTTAAAACACAGCGCTTGGAAATTACAGTAGGGACCAGAGAAGTAAGCAAGAACGGCATATTAAGGAGAGTAAATCTTATAATGTGGTTATATTCATAACTTGAAAAAAAATAACATTTCTGTACTTTTTTTTTCACTTGTAAATATTTATAATGGCTTTATACGTACTTGCCGTTTTGGACTGAAGCCCACCCAATTCAGATTTCATACTGATGAATCCTTAGGACTAATTAAATGTTTTAATGACTCTCTTAAATATATGTTGTTAGCATAAGAGACTTTACTTCTTGATTCCTGCCTAAATAGAAATCATTTGAAGCTAAAATTTATATGCAAGCTTCATTTAGTTTTGAAGCTATACTGATTATAGTATTTTAACTTCTTTTAACTATACTGCTTGCACAACAGATTAAAAGCTAACACATTAACAGTAGTGGCATTATTCTTCCTTTCTAATCCTTGAGCTTCTAGCAAGCACAATCAATATGGAACTATGCTTTAAACTGGCATGCATAATTTCATCCTTGGTGCGTGCAGATCCTCACGCTTTGAGAACTTACGGCTCCTTTAGACGTTATTGTATTGAGATATTTAAGTAAAAAAATTTACAACAACAACAAAAAAAACAAATGCAAAAAAATAAAATTTGTATTCAGATCAGTTTCCTCAAGTTGTTGACTATATTGTTAATATAACTGTCAAAATTCTCCTTATTTTAGCAAACATATATTTCTGCATGTTCAGAGCTTTCCAACAGACCTAATTAGTTCTTCAGTATCGTTGAAATTTCAAGCAGTTGGGAAAGTAGATCTGTGTTACATCAAGATAGTTGGTGTTTGTGGGTTTTTTTAAATATACATTTTCCCTCTTGTATTACACATGCACACTTACTCTCTTTTGAGCAATAATGTTGGCATCTTAATCATGATGTAATTACTAACACAAATGATATTTCATGAAGATGATCCTTAGTATCCATTGTATGCTGTGGCAAGTCTGAGGGGTCTCAATTTTAAAGTCTAAAACTATTGAATTAGAAAATAATTATGTAGATTAACATTTTCTAACTTCCTTTTGACTTACCAGTCCTGGTCTGGTTAAGCTTTTATTGACTTGAGCAGAACCAAAATTTTGTTCTTCATCCTAAATTGGGAGTAACATACTGAAGTTGAAGTAGTATTTTTAGTGGTGTGGTAGGGTACATTTTTCATTTGCTGTTAAAGTTTCTTTGTGTTAAGCACATGTGAAACAAGGAAAATACCTATGAGTTTGCATATGCCAGTTTTTAAAATAAATATTGAATTTTAATTAAAACATTAGATAAAACTAAGTCATCTTAAGTTTTGTGGCAAATGTTCTAAAGTTTTTCTTGACTTTTGTTTTGTAGTCTTTTCTTTCTTAAGCATATTTCTAACCAAGTCCATTTTGAACCTCTTCTAACAACCTTGATTTGGTTAACCCTTGTTTTTCTTGTGTGGAGGAAAAAGAACCAAAGATTTGGGGGTTTTCTAGTGGCAGAAATTCTAGGGTTTGGCCTGTTCTGAATTTTTCTTTTGGTTCCTATGACACTCCTGTTTTTTGGCGATCTAGATCTTGGTTTGCCTGGGTTTGATCTCGATTGGCTAGCACAGATCATCCTCGGGTTCTTTAGCCACTTCTGGAGACTATGTCCAGTGCTTTCAGGGCCTCTGGTACCTCCGTGAAGCATATTGCTATGAGCCATCACTCTGCCTTTCTCATGTAAGAGAGTTCCTCTTGGCCAGCTAGGTATTGGACAAGCAACTCTTTGTTTAAGGTACCTTCTTTTATCATCTGCCACTTGTGGCTTGTTGCGGTAAGTAGTATGGGATTATAAAATACCAGATACTGTTTGGTAAAAGTACTGCTTTAACTTACACAAATGTTTAGCATTTTAGTGACCTTTTACATTATTTGTTTGTATTTTATCCTGTTGCTGAGCAAGTAATTTTACAGTGCCTGCGTGTTTAGCCTCTATTAAGTTAAATACAAGGGTGTCTATTGACGTGGCACTGTAGTCTGACAGAAATTCAAGTGAAATATAAGAAAAAATTTTCCCATTTTTGTAATTCCCATAATTACACCTATTTGCTTTTAATTTTGCTGTGAGGTTGGGGGAGGTGAGCCCATGGAATGAGTTTGTCTATATATATTGGATTGATATTTAATTGGGGTGGTAATGCTCATAGTCAGTCATGAAAATTTCCATTTCATACTGTGTTGCTTTTCATCTATTATAGTTATGATTTCAGTGCAAATGTATTTTCAGTGTTTTCATAACAGCAGGTTTGGGGATGCAGGATTATTTTAAAAGCAATATTTTACTCACTGTAGTTTTAAAAGTGAGGGATTCTTTGTATATGCAGCTGCTATTACATAGGATGAGTTTCAGAAACTTTTTTCTAAATTACATATATTTATAGAAAAATATAAAAACATTAAGCAGTTTTAGCAGAGAAAGCTTTAGTGGGTATTACCTACTTCTAGCTGACTCGTTCATGTCCTTTTTAAGGCTAAAATGTTAACTTTTGCTGCAGGACTTGAAAGATGTAATGAGAAAGGCGGGAGAGGTCACCTATGTGGATGCACACAGAAACAACAGGAACGAAGGGTAAGTTAATTTTTGTTCCAAATCTGTATGATAACTGAAACTGTTAAAGGCAAGATTATCCTTTTAGTACAAAAAGAAATGAAACATAAATCTGTGGTGCAGCTTAGATGCTGCAATTTCTCCAATTAAAAAAAAATAATATCTTGTCAGTAAGGAGGACTCAGTCTCTCCTCCCTACCATGAAAACAATGTCAAGACAGAAGAAGAAGGGGGAAAACCTTTCCACAGTTGTGTTCTGCTGTCTTGAACTTAAATTATTATACATAAATATAAATAACTCTATGATGTAATTTTGACTTCTGAGGCTAGAATAATTCCTGTCCGTGGTTTCTTTGCACTGGTTCAACAGACAAAGTCATTGGAAATGAACATACAACCAATCTCCATAGGGAATAGCTACCTGCCTGGTCTCCATTCTTAATTCTGCAGACTACAAAGGTCCTGGACAATAAAGCAGGAGAGAGGGAATTATGAATGGAGCATCTGTGCTGGCCAAACAGTGCTCTAGAGCCACTGCAAGCAAATGTAACAGACTTTTTTTGAGGGGAAAACGGATTAAGAGAGAGAGAGAAAACAAAGACATGATTTTTCTATTCATTGTTAAAAATCTAAATAGAGCAGGAGACTCTGCAAGTTTATTTTGTTTCTTGAACAGCTTTAGAATGCAGTTTAGCAGAGGACTAAAAGATATTTCCTCAGCTGGTGCAGTTTTGTGCACCAAAAAAACTTCCTGGATTTTTTTCCATCTCATTGCAGATGAGAGTTTTGGGAAGGTTTAAGAAAATGTGAAAGGTATGGATGGCTAGGACTGTTAGTGTCATGTTTTCCTGTTAACCAAGTTAAAAATTAGCTCTTGGATAATAAAACATCAAGCTATGAATCAGCAGATTGAAAAAGGCACAAGCTTCTTCTCCTTGCTTTTTCAGTTTCTCTGAAACTTTTTTTTTTTTCTTTCCTGATGGTACACAGCGTTGTGGAATTTGCATCTTACAGTGATATGAAGAGTGCACTGGAAAAATTGGATGGCACTGAGCTGAATGGACGCAGAATTAAACTGACTGAAGATCACAGAAGGCACAGGTATGTCACCTGATCGATAAAATTTTGCTGAGGGCATAGATTTAGGTAGTATCGATGCCAAAGTTTTATTATGTAATTCTTTGGCCCCAAGCTAAATATCACAGCACAGAACTACTTTCTAGCAGTGTAAACAGATTTAGATAAGAACTAACTTGCTGAAAATAAGGTAAATAGAACATTGTTGGATGACAGCAAGAATAATTTTTTTTTTTGTAAAGATAAAACTTTATAGCTAAATTAAAGGATTTTTTTTTAAAAATTGGGATTTTAGCATTAAAATAATTTTAATTTAATAGAAAAGTGCTTCACAGTCCTGTGAAATGTCTCTCAAATAGTTGTGGAAGCCATCCTTTTTATGAGAATAAAAGAAAAACAGCTTGCTTGTGTTATTCCCAAAACAGTTCTGCCATTTAGTCATTAAAAAAAAACCATGTTAGCTGTAGCTCTTTCATTGTCTCTCTTAAAAATAAATCAGTTTCTTTTCATGAAAAAAAGGATAGAGAACTAGAGAAGGCGTTAAAGTCTCAGGCCTTAAAGCATACTGGTGTTCCATGCCTTTAGAGACATTTGTAGCATCATGAAAGAAACCCCAACTAATTTACGTGTTTCTAGAGAGAATAACTACAGCTGGTATGAATTTTCATTTCTGTGCTTTTCTTGACTAAAAATTTGGCTAAAAAATTTTGTCTGCTACTGGGGTGGGCAGAGGCATATTTTATTAGGAAAGTTGTATCTTCCTAAGTTAGTGGAGAATGTCAAGGCTAACAGTTCTTGCTTTCCTTGGCCTAACAAGATACGATGGAGCATAACAGAAATCCAGCAGTACTCTGAAATAACTGAATGCTGTGCATTGTGCATTCAGATGGATGTGCTGTGCATACAAAGTAGTTGAGCGTTTAAATTGAGTTGGTTAAATTTAGTAGGAGGTGAGACTACAGCTATTAATTGTGTTTCTCTAGAAGCAGATCTCGATCAAGGAGTTACTCAAGATCTCGCAGCAGGTCCAGGTCTACAGGATCTTCCAGATCGGACAGCCGGTCCAGGTCCAGGTCAAGATCAAGGTCCAGGTCCAGGTCTCGTTCTCGATCCCGGTCCCGGTCCCGATCTCGATCCCGGTCTCGTTCTCGCAGTCGTACACCTAAAAAGAGTTACTCCCAGAAAAGCCACCGCTCCAGCTTGCTAGCTTCTTCCCCATCTCCCTCTTCTTCTAAAAGAAAATCCCGTTCTAGGTCGAGTTCTGCTCATAGCCGTAGTTAACCTGCTCTTAGAGATGTATTAATGCATTTAATTTGATTCAAGTTTCTTGAAGACTTGAGACAAATTATACATGAGAACTGGGAGGGGAAGGGTTAACACAATGAAAGGGTAACCTCCTCTTACATTGCCAAAGTGCCTGTCATCAAATAGGCCATCTCTGAGGGGAGGGGCTGTCAGCTTTCTCCTTTCAGTGAAGTCTGGAGTGGGAAGTCTTTTTTTTATGTTTTTTCCCTGCTATTAGTAAACATTTCTATCATAGATATATTACGTACACATAATGCTGAGGTAATGGGATGAGACAATACGCTGCTTTCTTCCTTTCTTGCCCCTACTTTCCCTTCAACCTCCAAGGCCTTTGACTTCCAAAATACTATGTTAGCTTTTGTCCTTGGTATTAAGTCCCTGAGAACAGGAAGTATAGATTTTATTCCTTTAAGGTTCTGTGGCTACTTTTGTGTGTGAGAATGAATGGACCAGCTGAATTTAGAGTTCACTTTTTTTTCCCCTTTGCTTGGCTTAACAGGCTGTTTTAAGTTCCAGCTTTAAATGACCTTGGTAATATGCTTAATTTGCAACAGACTTTCAGGAATACACATTGGTCAGTTGAATATTGCTCATTTGGATAGTGGATCAATACAATGTTAACCAGTAATGAAAGCTGGAATTTTCTGTTAAAATGAGATGTACCATCCAGATGTCAGGATTATTCAGAATCCATTATACTAATTTTCCAGTAATTCACCAGTATGTGGTATTGTATGTAGAGGCCTTATTTGACAGGTGACTCCATAAAACTGCACAGAAATGTCAATATGCATGTCCATGTTTTTGATGTTCATAAAAGTGACATAGCTTTCATACCCAAAAGTGTGATACTGAATAATGTGTGTATGACTAGCAATAGTCTCGATGGAAAGGAAGGTTATTTTAGTAATCACAGCAGCAAAATTCCCAGGAAAAATGTAGTCAGTTGTGACAGGAAACATTAATCACATTAAAGCATAAAGAGCATAATTTCTTTAAATCTCCTGAATGCACAGTTGTTTTGATTAATAGAAATTTCCACTGCAAATACTGTTTGTTCTTATAATTGGAATTACATTTTTTTAACTTCTGTATTGTTAAAGAAGGGAAACATTTTTGGAAAAATATGTAAATTAATCCCAAAGTCTTACATGTGTTTCAATGTACCATTCCTAATAAAATAAAACCTTTTTCTGGCTTACTTTGCAGTTTTGTTTCTTAACATTACTGTGGCTGTTGTTCACTTCGTACAGTCTTGCAAACATGATCACAAGGAGATTTATGTGAAGGTGTACCCATATGGAAGCAAGCAAAATATAAACTAGAAACCAGTTATGACACGTAAGTAACCAGATGCTGACTAGTAGGAGCATAGGAGAGGATTTACTCTCATGGCCATTGGTGGCAGTTTGCATGGATGGCAGACAGTAATCTTTCCCCCATCCTTGCAGAAGACTTGTGTGACGCCTCCTTGTCCACCAGCTCAACAGAAGAACCAACACCCAAATGGCTATAGGTGTTGGAATCTTCCTATAGGTGAAATCATTTGTCACATGAAATATAGTTCCAGAGATTCTTATTTTGCCAGCGCTACTTCAAGGCTGACACCTCTTCTAGAAGAAGAAATAAATTTGTGACACTGCCAAAAATATTCCCAACGATGTCCACTGCGTACCTAGGACCTTTGAGATTGGCAAGTGCAATATCAGAGACCTTGAATGCTTCTGACCATAACATGCTTACCTTGCAAATAGTTTAAATATATAGCTAATGTAGATCTTGTGAATTTTATTAATTCTGGATTCTTTATTGTACGTCATTTCCCTTCCATAATTTTTTGTTGATTCAATCAGCAGTGGCACGAGTAAGATCAATATAGACCAAAGAACCAGCTTCTCCTTCTCCCTGCCAAATACCTTAAAGCAAACTTAAAATTGTTGTGATTGCAGCCATAAATAAATCCAGCTTATTTCTGAACCTATAAAGCCTGGTCTACACGTAGATTTGTGTTGCTATTAATACTGGTTAGAAGTACATTTTTTTAACTTATTTTAAATGGTATGATTGAAGTGATAGTGGTGTGGTATAGAAACACCTATGACAGTATTTCTTTTCTGTGCTGGCGTAGTAGTGGTTTAAACATCTTTGCCAGCACAGCTGCACCCAAGTAAACTGTAGTACTGGTTTCTAAATGTAGGAACAGGTAACCGAGGACTGCAGATTGTAGGGCGGTGTTACCAGTGCAATGTGACGCGATGGAAATAGACCTCTTGCTAATTTTCTTACATGTTTCTCAAGGTGGCAAGCAGTGGCTCTTTGTTCCCTTAAGATATACAAAGGTCTTTAGGTGAGGAAAAGGTGAGCTTTTGAAATACTAAGAATATCAAATCCGACCTTTCTCTAGGGAATGATCTGTTTATGATAGTTGTGAACTTGGCAGCTTTCTCAATGTTTATTTGAAGGGCAAGGATAGGAATGTTTAGCAGCTAAAAACAGTTTCCTTAAGGGAGAGGTTGAGCACCTGGTTACTCATCTCTTAGTTGTTTCTTTTGGTATATTAATTTAGATGCCTGTAAAAATAATGGATTTTGAAGCCCAAATTTTTATTGTGCATGTGACTCTTTTCCATGGCTTTTTTGGTGTCAAAAACGCTTAATGTATGTGATGGAGAAGGCAGTAGGGTGATCTGATTCCTGCCCCTTTCCTCCCCCCTCCCCATTTCCTGCTGTGTCACCACATTATTTTTTTATTATTATTTTTACTTAGACGTCAGACTATGAATAGCAGACTGGATTTTTTTATCTTTAGAAAAAAAAAAAGAAAACCCAAACCTCAAGACTATCATATCAGGAAGTCCTAACAATTTTGAGCAGGTTTCAGAGCAGCACAGTGGTGTTTGGTTCACAGTAGAGTTGGAAATTAAAGCTACATTTTTCATTGGCATTCAAGGTTTTGACCTTACCTGACATGTAAAATGAGCTACAACTCTGTACACTTAATTAATTGCTTTGACGATGGATAACCCATTGTGGCACTCTTAAGTCGGTTATGTCTGACCTCATCTAGAAGCAAACCTGATCTGGAATTTGTCGTTTTAGGCATGTGAGTTGGTGCTAGAGGGGTTAAAAAGACAGCTCAGCAGCCTGAATAAAATACTTGCTTGGTAGTCAGCAAGTGTGGAAAAGCCTTGAAAAGAAAGAAGAAAGATTGGGGTAAATAGAAGCTGAGAAGGGAAAAACAGGACAAGAGGGGAGTTTGAGTTTTGACAGGTGGCAGTTTCGGTGTCAAAGACTTGTATAGATAGACCACAGAAAGGAATACAACTTTTATACTCATGACAACAGTTCAAATTTAGAGGTTTCCTCCAGCATGGTGATCTTGAGATAAACAAATTGGGGAAGATGTGCTTGTTTGTTTTGTTTAAAAATATCTTCGCTGAAGAGCAAAGGGTCTAAAGAAAACTGAAGTTGGACCTGTGTTCCTGTGAGAAGATGGTATCTGTAAGTCAGGTAGGCATCTTGATTGGTAGACATAGACTTGCTTGGTAGACTCTTTAGGGAACAAATTATAGTCTGAAACTTGGCTGAACTATTAATGTATTTCAGAAACCAGATTATTTTAAAAATAGAACATCTTTAGACTGCGTTGGAACAAATTATTTATCCATGTCAGGTGCCTTAGTTCCAACGTCACAGGGCACAGGAATGTAAGCTCCACTTTAAAATAACCGTAAATAGACTTCTTTAATGTATTGAAGTCATACCTTTTACAGGCGGCATGTTCCAACATCTGACACTTTCCATGAGAAAGCTGGGAATCATCCCTTCCGACTGGCAGAGAGCTGCTGCTCCCGGCCCTGCGAAGCTGAAGGGAACAAAGCGCTGAAGTCATGATGCATCTACAAGTAAATGTGTTATTGCTCCTCCTCCAACCCGAACCTTGAAGAGCAGTTTGCATGCATTTCTCCTCAGCAAATGGAGGAGACAATATAATAAGACAATACAAATAACATTTATTTATTACTAATTACATTTTCGTCAATTTAACGCAGGGCTCACCGTCCACAGGTATCCCAGCGGTTTGTGATGATAAACTGTATTATACTTGGGCACATCTCTGCTTTAGAGGAGAAAATTAAAGCAAGCAGTGGGGTTGCTGACCTGCGGTGTCAAAAGAAGGAGGTGAGGAGAAAGATGCCCATGGGAAGGCCGGGATTCTTCAGGGAACAGGCTGGGCTCTGATTCATGCCATCTAGTGGCTGTAGGTGCCTGTGGAGCCATCAAACGGGTTCGGAAGGGTTTGCTTCCTCTCAGGTAAGAAAAAGTTTCTCTTTCCAAACCGAGGTGCAGTAGCAGTGTGCTTCTGGGGAGGAGGAAATGCCACAGCATCTGTACCTGCAGCGCCCTGCCGCTGCTCTAGTGGAGATGGGTCAAGGACGATGAGCTCTGAGGAGGGAAGTTCTCAGCTCTGCCTGCTCCTCCTGCTGCACCCTGATGGTAGAGCTGAGACCTGTCCAATTCCCAAGTGGCTTTAGTTTTCATACAAGGGTTTTGGAAGCATGTAACTTCCAGTCTGTTTCCTCCATCCCCCCTCCTTAGCCATCGTTTGCTGGAAGACTAAATGCACTGTGCGTAGAGTACCTGGGGGCATGTTTCCCATTTTACCAGCCCTGCAATCAGTTACCCCTCCACCCCCTCTCCTTGCAAACCTGAAGAGTTGTTAGCCTTTCACCCTGGGGGTGATTTACTAGGACAATATCGCTGATTAGCTAACAGTTAGGCCTGGCAGAGGGCAGCCCAGGTCGTCTTAAAGGGGGGGATACAGCAGAAACACTGACTCCACATAAGGGAGACATTCAGGCTTTGGATAGAGTCAGCACCAAGATGAAAGTGCAAGGGTTAACAGGCTGGGGGCCTGGGTTAGAAACAAGGCCAAATTATATGCTGTAGTGAAATACTAGCTAATGGCAGCTCTGTATGTCTGGGTAGTCTCAAGATGTTCAAAGGACAATAACTACTATTGATTTGCTGGGCCTAGGACCATAAGGGAGTGATGGGGGAGAGCAGAAGAGTGTATGGTAAAACCTGCTCTTCAAGATTAACAAAGGGCTTAAAATAAAAGACAGTTTCACCGGTAATGAATGATACTTTTGTGTTGTGTGATGGCTTTTTCCTGTAACTAGGGATGAATGTTTTCTCTCCCTGTTCACTCCTTTTCCACTCTAGAAAACTGTTGCACTCTGTGGGCATTTAGATTGAACTGGAAAGATCCAAATCAGTATATTTAGAGTGGATGTTTCAGTTCAGACCAAGAATTGCTCTGTATTTGTGTATGTAGGTGTGATACATCACTAGAGACCCTGAGATCAGGCTCAGCTGGATCCTACATCCACGCTGGATTTGCTTTACCCAACAGCCATCTCTCTGGTGTTCTAAGGCAGCTGATTTCTCCTTGCATCTCAGAGGCCCGCGGATATTACTTCATAGTTCATGGAGGTAAGATGTAGTAGGTCACACTTGTAAAGGAAGTGAGCACCCATTGGTAAAGATCAAGTCATTAAAATCTGAAAATGCTTCCACTGTAGGGCCTTGAATGCAGAGGTACACCAAACTTATACTAACATTTGAGCCAGATTTTAGTTGGGGGTAGGGTGGAGGTGCAGCAGATGCTGGCACTGCAATGACAGGAAAGGAAAGTAAGGAAAAGATATACAGGGAAAGAAAAGAAACTGGATGAAATCTTTGCATTTCACATCTGCAGGTGAAAGAACTCAGACTCAGTGAATTGGAATGTGGGTTTGGGCCCCACAGTTGGGATTTTCCGAAGTGCCTGAGGACATCAGGAGTCCAGGCCAGTAGCATTCCAGCCACTAGCCAGAGCTCTCCAAAAGGGCCAGCAATCTATGCTTCTGCTGGTTCTGACCACCAGAGAATCAGTATCTGGCCTCTCTAGACAGTCCAGCCATTCCATGCCTCTGGCCAAAGATGGAATTTACCAGAGCTGGAATTAAACACAGCATCTAGTGCCTCAGCCTGAAGTGTTGGGTTTTGGTTGCACTTGGCTTTGTTCCTTCTATGTCTTTTTCTCAGTAAAGCTCCAGACCACACTGGATCTTTAGCAAAAGGTATATGCAAGCAGCTCTGCTGTTCTTATACACTTGGCTGTTGCCATGTTCTTTGCATCACTGCCAGTTCTTGTGAATGCCTAACTGAAAAATGATGTGCTCAAAAAAACAAGTTTTCTTATATGTTTTAAGAGCTTCCTTGTTCTTTTCCTTCAAATTATTGCAACTAGCCATGTTCAAGAGCACTGCTGATCACGTAGACTGGTCTTCCAGGTTTGCCAAAATGCTTGCTGTAGGCTTTCTGCCCACACCTGCCCTCTATTTGTTTCAATTTGTTTTACCTTTTCCCAGTTCAATGGTCTAAAATCCACATCTGCTTATTGTATATACTCTCCTGAACTTCTTTTAGTCCGGTAACTCATACCTCTGTCTTGAACATCCAAATGATCACACTGTGCTGTATTTCCCAGTGAGAATGGATGATACTCAGTATGTAACTTTTGAAACCCCAGGTTTCTGAGCAAAGTCCTTGCAAACTATGAGTGAATTTACTTAGCTCAGCGAAGACCTTGCAAACCTGCACTGTGCGCTTTCCTACCCTGTATTTGTCTATACTACCTGAACAAAAGTAATAGCTGTATGTGGCAAAAGAGTCTGATGAGAGTGGTTTATGCTTGTACTCACAGGGAAGAAGCTGCAGTGTTGGGTAGCAGCCAGTGCTGCCTTGGACTTTTGGGTCTAAAGCTGCCCCACACGCTTCTTCACCACGTTGGTGGGGTTTACGTCGCAGTGGGGTTTGTCCCATATATAGGCAATTAGATCTTGGGGTGCCAGCTGCAATGCAGTCACAGGGCAAAGATTAACATCACATGAAGCAAACAAGGCCCAGGCTGGTTCGCAGCATGGCAGCAGCGGTGCTTTCAATGAATACTCAGCTCTCTGAGAGCTCTTGCCAAGGGCCAGTGCACTCTGAACAGGGACAAAACCTCACCTCTGCTCCCACCGAGGTTCCTGCTGGCAGGAGGCAGGCAGGGCCCACAACCGTCTCTCACTGTGCTCTGGGCTCTGAGTAGCCCCTTCATTAACACCATTTCCAACCCCTCGCCTGCTCTCCTGGAGGTTGGCTGGGACCCCACCAGATGGTGCTGTAACACTGCCTCAAGGAAATACCCTTTCTAGAAGATACTTGAAATACCCATCTTAAAATAGCTCTGGTGACCCAAACCATTGCCTTTGCGGAAAAAAAAAAAATACACACACACACAAACCATAACAACACCCCTGACTAGAGCACTGGAAACTCTGTCTTCCTCCCCTCGTGTGGTTTCCGGCACGCTCACCTGCCGGGGAGCAGAAGGAAGAGGTGGGTGAGCAGGGGAGGGGCTCAAAAATCAACCGAGGAACTGAACCATGTGCAGCTCTCTCAAAGGATCTGCTAGAAGCCATGCCTGTGTGTGCAGATAATGTGTGTCCCATCCCTCTGAAGCTCCGGCACTGCCTCAAGCTTTGAGAAGTCCCTCTCTTGTGAGGACCACCATGAGGACTGATCCAAAGGGTTGCGGGCCTCTTTTTCCAGGCCAGCTGCAACCCCAGCATAGCTCCTCAGACCTCCACAACAGCTTCTGAAGAACACAGAGGCCCCAGTTCCCTCCCTTCATGACTACTGGCGGGGCAGGGGAGGGAGATTGAGAGGTTGAATTAAGATCCAGATACTAAATTGCAACGGTAAAAACCACAAATCAACCACCCAGGAAACCCTCACGGGCTGGTCTTGAGAGGCGAATGGTTAGCAAGGCTTAGAGGTAGTGAGAACTTACAGATGCTTCTCTTCTGCACTAGACTGAGAAATATAAAACTGTCTGCGGAGGAACCAGTCACCCCCACCCCCAGCACCCTCCTTCCCACACACACGTGTGCTCACAGGAGCTGCCCAGAACTGGGGCTGCACCCTTTCTCCTGCCATGGCCCTGTTCCTAGCCAGCGTTAGGTATATCCTGAAATGTTGCCACTCCCAAAGGAGTCTGGTGACATAGAGGTTTCGGGAAATAGCTTTTGGCTTGGTCTGGAGAAAATTTCTTGCTGTCTGGGTGTGAATTCTGAGTGGATTGCTTTTCTGTTGTGTTTTACCACCTAGTACCCCAAAACAGCCCTCTTGCAGCAGGACTGTTATTCCCTGGAGGCTGCCCTGTGGGTTGGCTAGGGGCTCTTTTTCCACATGTGCCTTTCACTGGTCCACTCCAGAGACTGCTGGCATTTATCCAGCCAACTCCTGTTGGCTCCACCATCCTGTCCTCTGCCAATGTCAAGGCTCCAGAGATGCTACCCCAAGAGAGCATCCCTCACCTCTAGTGAAGGTGCTCAGCTCTCCCTCATCACTTCTGGAGGAGTGGATCAGCTCCCAGAGTGCCTGGACCCGCTCCTTGCAGCGTGGCAACAAGGTGTTAGGTTGTTTAATCATCTCATGGTCCAGCAAAGCCCTGGTCTTGGGTTTCCCTGATGCTATTTGTCTTTACCGGGAGTCCAGCATGTGGTGCTTTGCCCTTCCTGGTGCCTGCTGGGCTGAAACGCAGGGAAGACAGAAATGCTAATGAGCTTCCAATCAGCCCAACTTCCCATGGGCATTACTTTTCAAGGATTTTGAAAACCTTGGGCAAACAGCACATGTCATTTTCAACAGTGTCCATTTCAGTTGGGTTAACACATTTAATTGCTTTTTCCTTAGCTTAACAGTGGCGGCCACCCACCCTGAGCTCTGTTCTCACCAACAGCACTTGGCAGAACTGGGAATGCTCTGGCTCTTCCCTCTTCCTACGGTACATTTCTAACGCGCCTCCATCTTCCATGCGCCACCTTCCAACATCCAGCCAGTATCACTGGCCTGCTAACAGCCATCTCCCCGGCTCCAAAGGCAAGGACATCTCAGCTCTGAGCCTCAGAGCACACAGAAGAGTTCCCCTTCACACCCCCTCCTCTGCATCCTGGGTTCACTGGTTTTCCTTTTCACTCCGAGAAGCAGGTTCAGGCCACTCAGCTACAAGTTCTCCAAGAATAAGCACCAGAATCGAAAGGCAGTGTTTGGGAATGTTGTCCCAGGGCATTCAAGCAAACACTTTCCATCGTGTCATTTACTGGAGACAACACGCCGCTGGGGAAAGCTTTTCCAGTCTTTAGCATCTCTGGGACTTTTAGTGTCTTCTTGGGGCCAGTCCGTCACTGGGGGTTTGCCTCACTTCTCGTTTGCAACTGAAGCGCACGTAAGGAGGGCAGGGGAAGTGGGGGCTTACACCGGGGTGGGAGCGGGCTGCCGGGTGACGCCGGGGCGTGAGGCAAGCCTGCCATCAGGAAACAGCGGGGCCCATGGGACGCGAAAGCCGCGCGCGTGTCAAAGGCAGGACGGAAGCGTTGTAGGGGGGCAGCCCTATTTTTAGCCACCCCTTGCAGAACTTTGCTAGGGCTTGCTGGAGCCAACGGCCACTTCCCCTTTCCTTGATGTAAGCGGAGCTGGCTGGGCTCAGATCTGTTTTTATTTAGCCGCTCGCACCACGGTATGGACGGAAAGGGCACTCCAGCCCCTTGGGCTCGAAAACACTCGTGGCCAGGGAGTGCTAGGTAAGGAGAACAGAAAGCATCTAACACTTCCCTGTCTCCATTTCAGGGCTGCGAGAGGTAGAAACTGAAGCTGAGGCTGCAGACCGTGACTCTTAGTCACAGCGAGGGGGGGTTTTGCAATGCGGCGGGTGCAGGGCACGGGGCAGTGGCGTGCCAGCAGAACTGAAGAGCTTTGCAAGGGCTCTCCAGCTGCAGGACCACAGCGTCGCCCTGCAACCCATGCGTCCCCGTGCCACTTCAACCTGCCCGGCCACCCCAGGTACGTGGGAGGTGGAAGGGTTTAACTCACCTCAAATTAGCATGGGGCATTGTGGAGAGCAAGAGGTTGCCATGAATGTCCTCTGCCTGGTTCCTCTCAATGTTTGTCGGTATTAAATGACTCCTACGCCTGCTGCAGGGAAACGTGCAGGGAGAGACCATTCCTAAGACAGACTAAGAGAAGATTAGGCAGCAAGGCAGAGGAGCAGCCACAGGGAAGAAGAGTGAGCTGTGACTTTTCTGTACAGCCTGTAACTACCAAAACAGGTTCCAAACTGGTTCCAGTTGCTGGGAGTTTGTATCAGTTGGAGTTACAGTTCAGGGACAGGCTAGGAAGGACAGTGACCAGGCCTAGGTAGCCAGAGCTTGCTGCTGGTCCCCGCTTCGTGTCAGAGAGGAATGAGATTACTGTAGGGATGGGAGAAAAGCACATTCAGAGCCAAAATAGCTGCAGTTCTGGGGCATTTCCAGAGCGAGCCCTTCCCGAGGCTGGCAGTGGTGAGGAGCAGTAATGGGACGAGCAGATGAAAATCACGCTCACTTTGTGGCTGTAGAGCTTGATGTTGCTAAGGCAGCAACACAAAGCCCTGCCCCATGCTCGAGCCTCCCTGCTATAACTCTTTCAAACCCACACGTTTAACACCAATCCCAGAACCCAGAGCTCCCCAGAGCCCCTCAAATATCTCTGCAAGGCTCTGCTTCGTATCTCACGTTTCATACTGTCCTTCATCCCTATGGCAGATTACATTCATTAAATAGCCCATTCTTAAGCTGGGGTGATTAAGGCAGGATTCTTGAATGAGAGGCGTGGATGGAGAAGTGCTTTGTACTATAGCCATTGTATTGAGAAATGAGAAAGCCTTTACAAGGAGGTAGCAAGAGGAGTAGGTTACTGCCAGTGCCATCCACTGCTTTCCAAGGGAATGTGCTGGAAAGTCCCTCTGGCCTCTAGATGGCAGCCCTATTGCTCACACCCTAAAGTGCTGAAAAACACAGAAACGCCCTCCTTTCCAAAACGGGGCATAAAGACAGGCCTCACACTGCAGTAGTTCAGCTCAAAACCTACAGGCAGTCAAGACTGCATTGAAAACAAACTGGATTTGGTTTTTTCTCTCCTCTTGTTCAAAATGAGGACTGTGGATTTGCCCTCCACCCAGTGCCCGCACTTGCCTGTAATGGACCATTGTAACATAATGTAATGTAATGTTACCTGGGAACCCACCCTGACATTCCTGAGGTTGTGTGGAAATCACAGCAGAGATGCAGTAGCTCCTTCAGGCCTCACGCTTGCACCCATTTGGTGTGTGCTTTGCCTGGTGGGCCAGCAGCTCTCCTGGGGTGAGAGCCAGGGCTTCCCTCCACAGCGCTCAGGAGGCTCAAAGGCTCTGGTGCTGTACTTGACCTTTAGGGATGTAGGGCTCTGAACTTCGACAGAACCTAAACCCCACTTTGCCAAAGCTATTTGTACGGTAAATTGCTTTATTGTTTTAACAAAAAAATGCAGCCAGGCATTTAATGGCTCCCATCCACAGCCACTCTGTGTGATTCACTTTCCCCTTTAAGGTTTTAGTGCTTTTCTTTTTTAAGCATGGGGACAAAAAGGGACAGTTAATGTCCCTAATGTTGATAGATGTACCTTCATGCTCTATTTTAAATGAGATAAACCAGCCTTTCAAGGGAGAAGGGCCATAAATATTTCCTTGTGTGAATGGAGATGCTGGCAGTGGGAATCCCAGGAATCTATCAAAGCTGGCTGTTAGCAGAAATTGTTAGTAGACTGTTTTTTCTAATTGACTTAAAAGTTACTTAGTTGACACCATTTCTGTATGTCCTGAGAACTCAGGAGTAGTCATTACTTCCTCCATCCTCATAACACCCTGAGAGCTCAGTGCTATAGTCTAAGAGTGAACTGAGGTTTTCAACAGGACTTTAAAGGTGTTTGGTACCTAGAGATGGGATCCAGGGTTTACATGTGCAACCTGCATAGAAATCTAAAGGTGGCAGGAGGAATGCCCTTTTGAAATCCAATTAGGCACTCTGCTGGCATCTTGAAGTGCCTCGATACCTGTAATACTCCTCCCCAGATGACTTGCGGGAAGCATGTGTCACAACCCTGCACGAACAAAGTGCGCAAATGAGGCAGATGATGTCCACAGGGTAAAGAAATGTGACATTTTTTAATTGATAGTTGGAGAGGTGATAATAAGATAGAAAGAACGTCCTCCTGGTGTGTAATTCTGTCATGCCAATGCCTGGTACAAGCGATGAGCCTTGAAGTGAAGGAGGGCTGAGTCGACTGTTCTCCACAGCCAGCAAAGCTGGGAGGCTCAGGAATGCTTCAGGAATGCAGTTGTCAGATCATGGCCTTGTCAGAGTGGGATATACTCTTCCCAGTGCCCAAAATGAGCAGGAGAGTAAAAGTCACTCAGAGTGTTCGAGGTCAGGTTGGATGGGGCTTTGAGCAACCTGGTGTAGTGGAAGGTGTTTCTGCCCATGGCAGGGGAGTTGGAACATCAAGGTCCATTCTATGGAAGTCTTAGAGTCTATGGACTCTAACCATTCTATGATTGTATGAAAAATATATAAGAAAAACGGGGAACAACTTTAAAAATAGTTTTTTTGTTTGGGTTGTTGTTTGTTTTTTTTTCCAAGAGAAGAAAATTTGCAAGAAATGTATGGTCTGATTTGAACCCTACTAATGCTCATGGAAATCCCTTTAGTGAATACTGGACCAGGTTCAAGAAAAGCAGGTTATTATTCCCTTAACTTCTGTTCATCCATAACTGTGCCCTTCCACATGCAGTCTTGTCAGATCTTTCCAGTAGATTTAATGTGAACCTCATCAGCGGTGGACCTGGATGAGGCACTGGGATCAGCTGCTTCTTAACTCTGTGCCAGTCTTCCCAGAACAGTGGTGGTAAAGGAGGATGCCTTGACTCCACAGCAGTTAGCTGTAGCCTTGACCGGGGCATCCCAGTAGGATCACCTATGGTAAGACCCAGCTGAGAGGTATGTGACTTCTCTCTGTCTTGCACCAAACTGCTCTGCCAGCTGGCTGAATTTAGCACACCAAACCCCGAACAGCTCAATGAAATGGTTTCTGCATGAACAGCTCAATGAAAATATCTGTTTGGTTGTGGTCAAAAATGCAAATTAAAACCCCTTTGGGCTCCACAGATAATGGACCAGAAAATGGCCTTGTGTTGCCAGTACCAGGACAAACCCAAGCACTGGGAAGAAGTCTCTCCCCCAGCCTGGGAGACTGGAGATGGCAGGAAGCAGGTTCCAGTCCTGGCTCTGCCAAAGATTTTCTGGGTGCTCCTTCTAATGTGCTCTTGCTAAATCTGTGCACCTGCCACAGAAGAGGTCAATGAGAAAACCCGGCTCTTGTTTCAGTGCCCTAGGGACAGGGGAAGGCTTTTGGGGAGTTTTGCACTTGCATCAGTCTACATCTACATCTGTGCTGTCCTCAGTGAACGTGCTTGAGTTTGCAAAGCCAAGAGGTCTGAGCCAGCAGTACTCGTGCCACTGGCAAGGACACAGTTTCCACAAGAAACAGGCTCTTCTCTGCTGTTTGGAGAGGAAAACTGTACAGTAGAGGTGATGTGAACACTCAGTGAGTTTGGACGTGAAACTAAGCCTGAACCCTGAGTTACCCATATATAAATCTACCAGCACTTGAGAATTCGCATTGAAGGTTATACCTAAAGTATGTCCACTCATATTAAAAGGTTGGAAATATGATTTGGGGATAACTCACTAGCCTTCCTTCCTTTCCCTGACCTGCCTCTCTGCTCTGTAACTATAGCTAGGATATCGTAGGGTGTGTGGGCTCAGCCCAGGCTGAATATGTTCTTGGGGACGTGGTTTTGGGTTTTGAGCCACAGGGTGCTTCTGGTTAGGCAAGATTAACCCTCACACATCCCACCAGCTGTCTGTCCTTCTATGATGTTGTGCTGTACAAGGTGCAGAGTGGGAGCACGTGGTGTGTGAGCACAGAGGTTGCTCTTGGGCTATGAACACAACCACCTCTCAGGCCCCAGGAAGCTGAAAGCTGCTTCAGATCCACCCTTATGCTAGAAGAAAACACACCCCATGCTTCTGCCTACATGTGGCTGCAGGTTCCTTGCCACAGCCTGAGCCAGCCCTCCCTGATAATGTGTGGCCCTTGGGTGGTGTGACACCGTGCTTCTTGGGAATGGAGGCTGTCCGGGCCGGTGCTGGAGTGGGCTTCCTATGTGCTGTCCCTATGAAACAGCCTCTGGCCATCTGGAAATTCAGCATGGCCCTGTATCTAACAAAATGAAGACTGTGTTAAACAGTTCTGTATTTCTAATTGTTACACAGCTATGTCGTAAGCTTCCCAATACCCGCCTGAAGCAGCTCATCTCAGCTATTCCTCCCATGCTAATCTCTGTGATCTGTGGCATGCATACAGCATCGACGGAACAGTACCTCCCCTCTGCTGCACCATATTTGCCAGAACAGGTATAACTCAAGATAACCAGATTCGAAACAATCAGAGCAGGAAGCAGCAATAACTGGCCTGGAGGGAAGGCAGGGAGTTGCCCACAGACAATTTTTTAGGGGGGTGCCTAATTTGTGATACCTCATCTCTTTCCACACTCCTTCAGCCTGACGTACAAAGGCAGGATGCAAAGCTTGCAGGATCATCCCTCACCTCCCTGGCTTGACTGCTTGAGTTGAGATGTGTACTGTCTTCTTTTTAGCTGCAGTGTTTGGTGTGTACCAAACAGTGTATTGAGCTATGTGTGTGCATGATGAAACCCTCCAGAGCAGCATCTGGTTCAGACACCAGCGTCAACACCAGTGGTGCTATTTGGTGAGGATGGACAAGGTGGTGGACCTTCATGGTATTTTCTCTCTGGAGGACATGGGCCCAAAGGCTGGCTCTGGCACAGCTGAGGCTTCCCATGTCTTGGAATCATGGAATTGTCAGAGTTGGAAGGGACCTCTAGAGCTCATCTAGTCCAACTCCCCTGCTAAAGCAGGATTGCACAGAGCACATCACTCAGGACTGCATCAAGGCAGGTCTTGAAAATCTCCAGAGAAGGGGACTCCATGACCTCCCTGGGCAGCCTGTTCCAAGCCTCTGTCACCCTCATCCTAAAGGAGTTTTTCCTTGTATTTAAATGGAACTTCCCATGTTCCATCTTGTGCCCATTGCCCCTTGTCCTGTCACTGGGAACCACTGAAAAGAGTCCAGCTCCATCATCCTTCAACCCACCCTTTAGGAACTTGTAAACATCGATAAGGTCTCCCCTCAGTCTTCTCTTCTCCAAGCTATAGAGCCCCAGCTCTCTCAGCCTTTCCTCCTAAGGGAGGTGCTCCAATCCCTTAATCATCTTAGTTGCCCTACGCCTCGTACCCCACAGCCTGTGTACAGGGAACACAGGGGCCAGCCAGCCACCCAGTCAGGACCTCCATGTCATGGGGGTCAGGGCAGGCCGCGGCAGGCCAGCGAGCACCCTCGCTGATGAGCTGTCGGCTTAGTCACCGGGGCTCTCCGCTGCACCGTGTAAACATGGCCCACGGTTCCCGGATCAGCCCTCCCCGCTGGGCTCCAGTGCCGGGGCCTCGTCCTCCTGCCCCCCCTGCCAAGGGTCAGGAGCTGGGGCCGGGAGCCGGGTGCCAATGGTGGGCTGTGGCTTTGTGCGGCCGGGCTGCTAGAGGTCATCACACACCTCCTTAAGCAAACAGGGATCCACGCCAGTTGATAAATCATTTACGAGGAGAAGTCAGAAGCAAAGAACTAGATTAACCAGGTCACTGGGTGTCCTGGGGGAATGACGTGTCAGCGGAGCTGAAACAGCAGATCCCACAGTTGCAATCTGTTGCCTTCTTCTGTCCTGACAGCAATTCATGGAAATCCCTGGAACTAGACACCAGAGATGGAAAAACCCATTAGCTCATCCCAGTCAGCTCACCAGTTAAAGTAGTCACTCCCACTGTGTGTGTTTTTGGCCAAGTTAAAAATGTCTCAAGAGAGGGGATTTCCACCAGTTCCTTCTCGAGGGGGAACTGTTCCACCTATCGGGAAGGCTGCCTCGAGCGGTGCTATTTTTGCAAACCAGAAGTAACTCCAGAACCCGAGAGAGAAAAACAAAACAGCTGCTGATGCAGGAACTGGGGCAGTGGTGTTTCTCTGCCTGCACAGCCACGTGCCACGCGGGGCACATCTCCAAATGGAAGCTCCGTCCCTGTTTATAAACAGCCACCATCGAGGTGTGCTCCCTTATACGCACCCGCGTCCTCCTTCTCCTTCCCAAGGGTGGGATGACCTTGTGCCTGGAGTGTTGAAGTGTGAGCTCCTGCCTTGCGGACACTTGTGTGAGTCCCCTGACGCCAAGGCGAAGCACGTTGCTCTCAGGAGGGAAGACACGCGTGGAAGATGGTGGTGGTGCTCCAGCACCTGCTTCCCCCATGCAAGGGGACAAGTCACTTCTCCTCGCTTGGTCCTCAGGTCCCCTCAACTGTGTCAGGGGCAGAATGGCCGCCCCCACCCCTGCTGGGGACTCCGAGGCTGAACACGTTAATGCCTGGAGCACTCGGGGCCTGCGTGAATAGGAAATATGACGCAATGCAGAGCTGCAACGCTGAGGTTGTCAGCAGAAGCTATGGAGATCCTGGCAGCTAAGCTTTTCAGCACCTGGGAAGCACTTTGGGACGGTGGGGAAATAGATTATCTGTGGGACGGCATTTAAAGCCTTATCATTAGTTTCAGAGCTCATTCTGCATTTAGATGGATGGGTGTAGTGCACATCGCCGAGCTGGGACCTGTAGAGATAGCGAGGATTGCTCCCCGCGCCCCTTGAGAAAGCTTTTGGCCAGCAAAACCGTAACTTGCAGTCTTGGTGCCTTCGGTCTGGGAGCAGAGGTCTGTGGTGAGGGCAGGCACGGTGGCCATGCCAGCAGCAAACGAGGCCCATGCTACCCAGGGCTCTGATGGCCAGTGCCAGGGGGTGTTGGCTACATGCCTCTTACGAGAAGGCGGCAGGGTATTGCCTGGGCGTTTGCCCTGAATTTGTGGCTCCTTCTCAACTAGTCATTTTATTTGTCTCTCACAGCTGGCACATCTGTCTTCCCCGCTGGGGACTCCTGCAATTTACACACTGTGTTTCACACTGTTCTAAGGACTGTGAAAGGACAAAGGACAATGGTTTTAAATTGGAAGAAGGGAGATTTAGATTAGATACTAGAAAGAAATTCTTTACAGTGAGGGTGGTGAGGCACTG
>JAOQGH010000040.1:28947519-29013800 GCA_025769975.1 Gallinago jamesoni
CGCCTTGAAATCGGTGGGTGTTTTGCTGTTGCTTTCAGCCGGGGCAGTGACAGCCCCTGAGTGATGGGCCCAGAGCCCACTGAAAAAAGGGAGGATCTTTCTGCAAACTTCTGTGTGACAGCGGGAGCAGGTTTTGCACCTGGCAAGGCGAAAAGCAGCTTCCTCAGGGTGACCTGTTAAAAAGGTGATATTGAAAAGAAGAAAATACCAAGTGGTTCATTTAAAAAACGAAAGTTAAGATTGGCACAGGGAAGGCTGTCCTCCCCCAGAGCAATGTGAGGCTGGTGGCTGCAGCATCCTGCCAGCCAGACCAGCCCTCCTCAGAAAGTGGGACTGACTAACCTGAATCATGAGTTGGACGTGAGTGAAATCATGCCTGGTGTAAACAGCGTGAAAAGCAAATGAAGAATGATAAGGAGAGCGTTGCTTTTTTTATATTATTGTTGTTGGTGGCGGTGTTCTTGATTCTGTGTGGGAGAGGACTCACGATATTGGGCGAGGGTTTTAAATAGCGAAGCAGAACCAAGTGGTGGCAGCATGTGGCCCTGGGTGTTCAGCCGTGATGAGACACCAGGGTGCTTGTATTGAACCACCTGTAGGAGGCCCAGTTTCCAGTAAGTGCTCAGCACTCAAAAACAACCAGCCTCACGGGAGGACTGGGGCCTTGATCTTTATCTACTCGCCATGTGCTTTGAGAGCCATTTCCACTGGAGAGGCAAACAGTTTCCTTCCACTGCCTCACGGAGCCATCTTTCCTACCTCGGTCGTTCTCACCAGGGCTGTATGGGGCAGAACTGAACCTGGGCCCCAAGAGAGAAGGTGGGGGGACCCTGCCCAGCAACGCAGAGGGTTTGCAGATCCTTGCCGTGTGGTGGGACCAACCAACACCCTGGTACAGGGTGTGTGTGTGTGTGATGTGGTCGGGGAGCGCACGGTCACCGATTTTCAGCTGCCTCCCTCTGTTCTGCGCGTGGTCTTGCGTTAGCTTCAGGCATAATAACATCATGATATCATAATAACACATCGCGCTCTGGTGGCACCATCGCACGGAGTAAGGCACGGCAATCTGATCTCATTCTGCAGACGTGGAGATGAGCGTTAGTGCTTCACAGGAGAAGTGGGTGGCAGGGAGATGGAGCTGGCACTACCTACATTGTCAGCCCTGGGTGGGAACGTGACCTGCTGGGTTAAACTAAGTGGCTGGGAGCTTAACATCTCAGCTCAGATCTGCCTCAGCGGCCGCGGGTGAGTCACCAACCCTATCTGCATTCACTTCTTCCATCTGTGAAACGGTGACAATAATATTTCCTCACCTGATGGGGGGAGGGAAGGGAGCGTGTGTGCAAGAATGAATAAATGTTTACAAAGCACCTTGTGAGCAGAGCAGAGGCCGGCTCTGGCTGTGCTGAGGAGGAGCCTGTGCTGTTCCCCGGCTGCGGGTTGCAGCGTACTGTGAGCACCCCGCCAGGCGTAAACACTCCCCTCACAGTCAACACTTTCAAATGAGGGCGAATGAGATAATTCCTCAGGAGAGAAACAGAGAGTGAAGACTTAATGTGTTACCAGGAATTTCAATAGATTCCCTTCAAGGAAAAGCAAAGTACGTTTTAAAAGAAAAGAAAGAATAAAGTAGAAAAACAAACGAGCTGTGACCAAATATTTTTTAATGGTACCATGATCTTAGGTTTCACTTCCCAAATGGGAAACAGAACAGAGAAGTGAATCCCCTTGAAATAAAAGTGAAGTTAATAACGGGACGCCTTTAGCTGCTTGCCACATCCTGTGCATGCTGATGGCTCTGTTTGTAGCTGGCAGGAGCCCTTCTAGACTCTTCTTCACCATGTTAACTCTTTGCTGAGCCAAACCCCGTTGTATAAGCAGTGGGGAAAAAGCCTTCCTGCTCCTCCCCTGCCCTGCACTGGTGCTCACCTCCCGTCCCACGGAGGGATGCTTGTGTGGTGTCCCCTGCCCTCCCACCGGCGCAGACCCACGCTCCCCACGGCTCTCATCAGCCCTGCCTGCCCTTGCGTCACCCGCACCCCGACTGCCCCAGCCCACGCCGCTCCTTCTGCAGTGGAGGATGCTGACACACAGCCCCGTGACGGCCATCCCGCGTCTCGTTCGCATCTTCTCCAGCCCTTCTCCTCAAGCACGCACACCATTCCTTAAGCCAGCACTCACACACAGACACGCACGCTCCTCCTGGTCTAGTACATGCACTCACCAGTGCACACACGCACAGAAACACCAGGGTTTTTTTTGTTTTGTTTTTTTTTTTTGCTTTTTCTGGTACTAAAGAGAGATGGAAGAGCATGCACTTCACAAATGTAAACTGTCCGTGACTGTACACGGCTCAGCTCTGAGGCAGAGCTATCCTCCTCCATAGCACCGGCACTGCAGCAGCCCTTCTTCCTGGGATGAGCTTTGTGGCTGAGGGTTCAACTGCTTCAGGAAACATGGTTTAGGTTGGCATATTCATTCACCAGCACAGCTATTTTTATTGGTCTGATTTAGCCAGGGCGTAGCTTTCGGTGTATGGCTGGCTTTTACTGCTGCTTTCCATTCTACTTATACTGTGGGAGGCAAATGTGGGACCCTCCTTTCATCAGCAGAATTGCTCTTCTGAACAGTTTCACCAAAGGAGCTGTTGCCATCCGCCACCCCCACTCCTGCTCCTCAGTGGGTCTTTGCCATTTTGGTGGCACTTAGAAATTCTGGTTTGCATTTGGCAACAGACACGGTCATGCCCACCACAGCCTGGATCTGTGGCGCTTTGATCCATTGTGCTGGTTTTGGCTGGGGGAGAGCTAATTTTCTTCACCGTAGCTAGTTATGGGGCTGCGTTTTGGGTTTGTGCTGAGAACAGTGTTGATAATACAGGATGTTTTCATTATTGCTGAGCAGGGCTCACACAGAGTCAAGGCCTTTTCTGCTCCTCCCAAACCCCCGCCAGGGAGCAGGACAGGGGTACACAAGCGGTTGTGAGGGGACACAGCCGGGACAGCTGACCCCAGGGATATTCTGTGCCATGCCATTGCTCACCAACATAAAGCCAGGGGAAGAAGGAAGAGGGGAACGCTTGGAGTGATGGTGTTTGTCTTCCCAAGTAACCATTACATGTGATGGAGCCCTGCTTTCCTGGCAATGGTTGAACACAACCCTGCCTGTGGAAAGTCATGTATGAATTTCTTGCTTTGCTTACATGTGTGGCCTTTGCTTTTCCTATTAAACTGCCTTTATCTCAACCCACGAGTTTTCTCACTTTTACCCTTCTGATTCTCTCCCCATCCCACCAGGAGGAGCAAGCAAATGGCTGCGTGGTGCTTAGCTGCTGTCCGGGGTTAAACCACAACCATCAGTGATATTAAAGGTGACAGACTGGCCACCTTTGAGTCGCACGCCTTGAACATTTCTGAACTTGGGAGGAGCTGCACAACTCCACCCCGCATCCCGTCACTATGCTGGTGGGGCATCCAGCTGCAAACTCCAGTAACAATTAGTGGGTACAACTCCTCAGCTATAACGGCTAGATGTACTAAACTGAAGGGCAGTGAATTTTTGTGTCAGAAGTCATTGGGTTTTTTTATTTTTTATTATGTCTAACAATACTGACTCTGAAGGCCTGGAGGTAGCGATTGTCAATCCGCAGACACGCTACAGCAAGAAGTAAAGAAGCACAGGCTGTGCACGTGATGTTATTGCAGAGCAGTGAAAGCCTCATTTGGAAGGACACTTTGATGGAGAAATTTATTTCCAGGTAATTCCAGTCCTCTCTGCTGGGCTGGCGGGGAGACTGGTCATGGCAAACACAAAGTCACCAGTTACCGCAGAAATTAAGTTGTGTGGGTACTTGTCCACTAAAAGTGCCTGTACCATCGACTGACCTCTCGATCCACACAGGACGCCAGGTAGTCATTGAAGGGGAGAGTTTCCTGCTGCCAGGAGATACAGCTGGAACGATTATCCAGCTGGACCAGCCACATGCAGGAGAGCTGAAAAACTGATCTGTTTTTCTCCCTGACCCCCCTGAGGGTGGTCCCAAACTTCTGATTAAGCTGTAGGTACTTGCCAAGTAACACCTCCCCTGCAGAGCTACGGGCTGTCATCTTGGCATTTCCCAAGTGGCCCTAAAGGGCCGACGTCATCTCCTTTCCAGGACAGCTAATCCCAAACGTTTGAGAGTTGGGTTCCAAAATATTGTCAGTCACCTAAAGAACATAATCAAAAAAAGTAAAAACAATAACATTGAATCCTGTATGTTTGCCTTTTGACTCTTTCGTCTTTGGGTCACACTCCAGAGTTTTCATGTTTTTCTCTGCACTAGCTAGCAGGAAAAGCAGGCTTTTCTTAACTGAAGAATTACACAATCTATGGAGCAGAGTCTTAAAGGAAAAAAATGATAGGAACAAGTAGGAGCGGTAGCCTTCCTCTTCTCACAACTCCAGTAGCCAGCAACCAACCTCTCAAATGTGTGCAACACCTCTTAGCCCCTTACGGAAAGCAAAGGATTTGTAAGGGGGAAGCACCCTGCTGTCGATCTCCAGGACCACCTGGGCTTGGCAATGGTGAGGAAACCGTGCCGTGGAGCAGGGCATGGTGGCATCCCACCAGTGCCCATCACCTGCGCTGCACGGCAGCCCAGACACCAGGCCCAGCATCCCTGCTCTCGTGAGCAGCATGATTAGCTCTTCTTCGATGCCGATTAGTCCAGGCTCCACTTTTGTTCCTCAGCTAAAAACCTGCCTCTCCGTGGACCCAGGGCCCCAGCGCAGCACTGGGGGCTGGGGGCAGCGAGGAACCCTGCTTGAAATAAGGTGACAGGCGTCATCCAGCAAACGACCTCCCCTCCCTGGTCCCTCCACAGAGTGCATGGTGAAGCTCCCCCCCTCCCTGGGGCAGCCACCTGTGGATGGATATGTGGCATTTCTCCCCCCCCTCCTTTCTGTGCAAAGCTTTCTGTACGTGGGAAAAGCCGGCAACTCGTACGGCAGCCTTCTGCTCCCAGCCCGGCTGCCTTCCCGCACGGAGGGGTGGGATGCCTTTGCCCTGTGTCACCTCTCAGCCTCCCGTCCCCAAACTCCAGCCTCAGAACCCGCGTGGTTCTTCGCTGACTTCATAAAAATAAACAAAGGCCTGGTAGCGTTTAGGTCACCCTAGTAAATGATTTACACGCGCGCACACACACACTCCCTTCCGTTTCTTACTGCATGGGTCTGGGTGTCACCGTGTCCTGCCGGGGACCGCCACTGCCCCCGCTGCGCCGCCCCCGCTCCCCGGCGGCCGGACCCTGACGCTGACCAGGCTTTCGGTGCCCGGGCTGGGCTTCTCCAGCTGCTGCCCAAGGCTGGACACTGCCCGCCCGGCGGTGGGATCCAGCCTCTGCAAAAGGGTTTCTGGGCGCTCCGGGTGGAGCAGGCACAGGGTGAGGGGTGGCTGGGTACATGGAGCCAGGTTCTGGCCGGGTAGGAGCTGATCAGCAGACCGCATCCAGCCGGGAACAGCACTGCAAGGCGAACCGGTGGCAAAGCACAAACTTCCCTTGCAACTATTTTTAAAAGCACCTCTCCATCTTTCTTTTCAACTTGCACAGCACAAACAAACCCTGAGCGTGAGCCCGTTGTTGCTGAAGGGAACCGTTGTGTTGCAGCCCTCTGCTTCCCTGGTGCAAACGAAATAGCATTACACTCCTCAATCTCCCTTCCCGAAAAAAAAGTACCCCCTGCCCAGCTCTGCCTTTGATCCTGCTTCTGTGCTTCCATGCTGCCATTGGTGGACTTTTGGTCTTGACTCAGCATGGTCCATCTTACGATGTTTCTTTAGGTCCTGCTTCAAAGTGGGCACACGGAGACGGACTGTGATGTGTGACCAGGTTATACCACCACATGTTTTTCAACCCCCCCCCCCCCGGTGCAGGTCTCTTTCCGTGCAATGCTTCAGCACTCGCTGCCCATGCCCACGCCTGACCCCTGCAAGTCAACTTCTAATTCAGAGCGAGAGGCTTGCCCAATTTCTTCTAAAACGGCTCGCTTTGGTGTTTGTGTGCCCTGAGCTCTCTCCCTCATTGTGGTTTGGTTGCCGAGTTCAGTTAGACGCTTCTGGAGTTCCTCCCAGCCCTGCTGAGCCTTGCTTGCAGTTATAATGCATGGTTCTCTGTTGGCAGCAAATGCTGTTGCCTTGTTATCCTTCTTCCCCCATTTCTGTTTTTTCAAACAGTATTTGGAGGGCTGCTTTCCTCTCCTTCAGGAGCGGCCCCACCACCCCCTCTCGCCCTAGTAAGCTTTTCTTCCCCAGCTGGAACACTGGCAATATACTTTTAATGGATTTTTTTCTCCCTCCTATCAGCTCTGACTCAATTTTCAATCTGCGATGGGACTTTTCAACCCATGGCTGCCAAGTTTGTTTCTTTCTTGGAGAGACCTTTATCAAAATACCTTTTGAAAGCATATATTTACTATAGTTCCTGCTTGTTCCTGACCAGCTTTTTTAGAAGCTCGCAGAAGTCAACTGACTAGCGGGGCTTTATTTAGGTTTGAAAGAATGTGCTCCATCAGTGCTCCCTCCGCGGGTGCTGTTCTGCTGGCAGGGCTGGCATGGCCCCCATTTTCATAGAAGCCTCGTGCTGTGCCCAGTCTGGCCTTTTTTAAAAATGCAGCTGCTCCCTGGAGCGGGGCAGGACGGAGGACCCTGGGGCTCTGACCTTCACACCATGTGGAGCAGCAGCAGGGCTGATGGAGATGAGGGGTGCTGACTCCATGGCTGTGCCACAATGCGTGGTGTGTTCCTGGCTAAAACCCTTGGGTCCAGCTGCCACGCAGAGCGAAGCCCCATCACCAGTACCACTGGCTGTGCCAGGTGTTGAGGATGCTGCAGTGGGCACCATCATCTATCCCCATGTGCGGGGTCTGCACGGGGCAGAGGCCAGCGGGAAACACCTCAGACCAGTGAGGGGATGTCCAGGTCTTCCTGAGGAAAGCCTGGAAAGCTAGAAAATACCAGCTGCCCCAGGAAAGACCACGTGGAAAATCTGTCCAAAAGCCCATGGGCCAGCCCACCCGGTCCTTCCTCACCACTCTCTAAGCCTGGCTCTTCTTTGATGTCCCAAGTGGTGGTAGCACCTCCTCATCATGGCGGCTGACAACACGGTCCCACCACTTCCCAGCCCCACAGAGGTCAGGGGACAAGGACACCCCAGTTTAACTTTTGTAATGTGTAAGCATCAGGCCAGGGAACTGGTGGGCACCGCCAGGCCATCCTGTCCTTTGGGTTTTGTCGCTTTCCCCTGAAATAGCAGTGGAATGACATGTGTACAGAGACACCTCCAGAAGAGGGACATGGACCAGGCGGCTCAGAAGTGGAGGGGCCAGGGAGTGCCCGGTAATGGGGCAGGTGCCATCGCCTGAGCCAAGTGCCAGGTCCAGCACGTTTGGATCTGGGTCTCAGTCTGGCAGTAGTTCAGTTTCCCAGTCTACTTGTGACTTGCCTCAAAGGGCGCTGAGAGAGTCTGCAGAGGGTGGTGGGAGCACCAGAGCCTGGGGCATCCCTGGGGAGGCTCCCGCGCTGCCAGGGCAGACTGCGGTGGGAATTCTACCGCCGGCTCCTGGGGGAGCAGAGCTAGGCAAGCACACAAAGCCTTCCCAATCCCAGGTCAAATGTGTGACTTTACCGTATCTAACGCCACCCTGAAATCCAAACAGACTCGATCACATTCTCTGTCCGTAATGAATCAGTAATTATATTGAAGAACACTATTATTTCTTTGGCATGACCTACATAAACCCGACTTGGGGAGTGCATAGTTGGTGCGGTGCCAGTGCTCTGTGCCCTGCGTATTATTGCCTTATAAACACAACCATTGTTTGAATTTCAGATCAAAACAAACCGAGCCACGTCGCTTGTCAGTTATTAGATATCTTTTTCCCAAATGCTCACCCAGACCGTATTACAATAACAATAATTATTATTACATACTTCCTTATTATATGTTTGTGCCGAGGTAGCACATTTGCCTTTTTTTCCCACACGTTAGTAGCTTCTCCTGGCTCTTATGATTCACTCCTGCTTGTTTCCCAATGTCCGTGAGCTCTTTTTGTGCTCCTGGCTGCCTTCCGTCAAGACCTGCAGCCCGGTGCGGGGACCCGTGGCGCCGTGTTGCACCGGTCCCACAGAGGGCTGCAGCCAGCACCGCTCCATGGGGGAACGCACAGACACGGAGCAAGACATGGACCCTGCCCCCAGGTGCTTTGTAAATATTTAACTTGGTCTGACGGTGTGATAAGGACTGATAGTGTGATTTGGACAGGCTAAAACTTGCCTGCTTGGGGAGGGCTGGAAATGGACCCTCTGAAGGAAATGGGGGGGAGAGGGGACACCAAGCTGGAGCACCATGATTGATGATGCTTCCCACAGCCCCCGCCACAGCCAGGGGTAGGACGCACCTTGCCTAACGTGGGGACATCCAAAATTTTGTTCTCAAATCCTCAGCAAGTTGCCGATCTGCTTTTACAGTCCGAGAAGTGGGGTGCTTGGCTGCTGAGTGAGTCAGCCCTTGTCAAGATAAATGCTCAAGATAGGTGAGATGAATCACACACTAGAGGTGACTGTTTTTCTCCATTAACTATGCAGGAAGCCTGACCGCCTAATTAGGTTTAGACACCTAACTTTTAGGCACCTAATACCAGGTGAGACGAATCCCTTCCTTGTCAACGTCCTTCGCTACTGGCCTGACAAAGGAGGCAGTGGGAGAGGCTCCCTGGAAATGCCCTCCCCGGTTTGGACCTGACCAAACCCCTCTGTCCTCCCTGCACAGGAATCTGCAAAGCCTCACCTCCGTGTCCTCCCCGCGCAGCCTCTACGGGCATGGGGCACTCCAGCCGTGCCCAGCTGGCAGAGATGAAAGCACGTTCCCCGCTGTGGTCTGAATGAGGCAATGGTCTTGTGGGAAAAGATGTAACAGTGGAACTCCAGTCTTTATCATAATGTATTCAGAGCAGGCAGGGGCAACAGAAAAAAATAAAAAAAAATAAAAGGAGCCTTGACCTTGGCTTCCTGCCTAGTGCTAAAAGTGTGTTTTGATGGGACGGGAGAGGCGGGGAAGCGAGCTGCCTCCCTGATGCAAATATCTCAGGGAGCTGTGAGATGTGTGGAGTGCAACCCGTGTGTTTGGAAACAAGGTTATGACAAGTTCCACCGCACAGGGCCAAAATGGTATTTTTCAGAGGGTTCTAGCTGGGCCTGCGGGAGGTGAGCTGCCACCAGCACAGCCAGCAGCACCTTCTGACACCAGGACTGCATGTCACACAGATGTCACAACCTGAGAGGCTCCAGAGTAGTTTTACACTTTCTCCTTAAAAGAAAAAAGAAAAACGAAAAAAAGAAAAAAGAAAAAAAGAAAAAAGAAAAAAAAAAAAGGTGAAAGCATTTAGTCCTAGCGCATTCTTTCAGCAGGAAAAATCATGGAAACATTCCACTGGTTGACGTCTACTGAATAAATCAGCAGCCAGGGCTGCTCTGGCTGGAAACGGGCAGAGGCCAAGGGGAATCGCTGTGCTGCGTTATCGCCCTGCTGGGTATGGGCTCGGCAGCGTGGAAGGAGGATTTGAAAAAAATGTGGAATTTGTGCTGGTTTCTGAGATCTGTGCCTTTCCATCTCCCCCCTTGCTTCTGTTTCATGCACTAACCACCCTAGCGATACAGGAGCAATCGCTGTTTCGGAGTGCAGCAGGTGTCACTTGCTTTTTTTTTTCCTGGAAACTGCCATCAGCCTCTTCGGAGCTTCTGGCACTGCCCTTAATCTGAACGACAATTTCTTGAGGAGAGAGAGATTTTGAGTTCTCTCCACCCTGGCAGGCACAGAGCCCTGTGCAGACCAAGCCAGGTTAAAGGTACTTATTTGAAGCTCTGCCCTTGCTGTACACCATATTCAGCACCTGAACTTGGGCTCAGCTGGGATGCTGGGGACCCTGGGACCGCCACGTGCCCAGCTGCGACCTGGAGGAAAGAGGGTGCCAGCAGCAGGCTGTCCCATGCGGGTGGGCTCCCGCAGGGAGGGGGCCAGGATGCTGCTCCGGGGACCCGCACCAGTCTCCCCCACAGCCGCTTCATGGCTCTTCTCAGCCAGTGGTGGGAAACGTCCCGTGCTCCATCCCTCCCCTTGCTGCAGCCAGGCTGGGGAGCTCCCTTGGCTCCCGCCACCGCACTGGCAGGATGGAGGTCCCTTCTGCACCGGCAGGATGGAGGTCCCTTCTGCACTGGCAGGATGGAGGTCCCTTCTGCCGCGCCACGCAGTTGCGGCGTGCTCAGAGAGGAGAGATCAGACGGGACATGCTCCTTGCCCTAGAGGGTTTGCAACTTTGCCAAAAACAGGCAAACCCCGATAAGAAGAGGGAGGATTCTCTGCAGGAGGGGGGGTGCCAGCAGCTGGTGGACGGGTGGGCGGCAGGTAGCTCTGCTGCAGGGAAGGGGTTGCTGGGCTTTCCAGCCCTGCGCTCCGCATCTGGCCGGGGTGGGCAGACCCCAGGCAGGCTGGTGGGTTCCCTGCCGGGCAGCTGGGGCACAGTGACAGCCCCGCGCTCAGGCCAGGGGCAGAGGGGCAGAGGTTCCTCTTCAGGCACCTTCACGTTTCACGACCATACAGCGACTGGTCCTGGTGGGATGCTCTTCTCCTCCAGCTCCTCAAACCTGTTGTTTTCCACAGCGGTGTCTGGGCGCAGCTGGACGGACCCCGGGATGTGGCTGGGCCGGCCGCCCGAGCAGTTGTGACACGCAGCTAGATGCTAGCACCGGCCTGCTGTCCTGCTATGTGGAAACATATTAATTGCATTAGTATTTCCACTGGAAATTATAACTTGGATCCCTTAAGTTCAGCCAATTTCCTTACCCTGCGTCTGCTAAAAGGACACCTCTGCTTTTTCCGCTGCAGCACCTTGTCGGTGTCACCAGTGCTAAATCTGTGGCAGCCTAGTCACATCCATGTGACACTTCAGAAGAGGCCACACACTACCTCCACCTCCAGTCTCCCCCTCTTCTCACTTCCCCCGGAGGCAGCCCAGCATCTGAGTTACTGAGAAACAGAAAGCCCTCTTTATGAACAACGAAATCAGATCCCGAATCCCTTTACTAATTAGTAAAGATGTCCCATAATTTAGCTCGCCCTGGATGGCCTTTAGGTCATTCACGGGTGTAAAGTCAGGAGGATTAAGGGCTTATAATATTTGTCTGGCACCGTTGCTGCCAATTCCAGCAAAAATAATGGAGCTAGCTTCTTGGGTTTCCTGCCACCACAAAGTACACACACGCACACACTCTCTATTTTATGAATGTTTACATACCCGAGCTGCTAGGAATCTCACTCCCGTTGCTTCCCACCACCTCAACACACTTTCCTGTATCTCTGCAAATTTGTTTTCCCACCCAGCAGCTGGTAATGTCCCTTCAGCTTGGGAGGAGGCAGGGGCTGGGCTTCCTCGGGTGCCAGAAAAGCCTGGCAGAGGGCGCACCTACAAGCTGTGGTTTCCATCCCGAGCCATTCACACCTCCCAGTGGCTGCCCAGAGGTGTTCCATGGAAGGAGGAGCGCAAGGCCAAAATAAAAGGAAGGATTAAAAAGTTAGGGACAGGCGGGGAACGGCCACGCTGACATCCGCCTACTCCCCCTGAAAGGCCACAGCGTCCGAGGAGGCGGCTGGAACGGAGGAAACATCTACACCCGCTCACGGAGACCAGCAGAAAGGCTTCCACACCTCCACCTCCAGGGCCACAGCCAACAAAAATAGCACCGGACCCAAAAGATAATAATAGAGTAGCGACTGCAGAAAACTTCAACTCATTTTACACCCCCGGCAGAAATAAAGGCAGGAGGTTTATCCTCCCCCTGCGCCAGCCGCTGTACACTGGAGCACCGCTGCAGAAAAGACACATCTATTTACCTGAAGATTTGGGGCTCTGAGCAACCTGATCTAGTTGAAGATGTCCCAGCTCATTGCAAAGGGGTTGGACTGGATGACCTTTACAGGTCGCTTCCGACCCAAATGATTCTATGATTCTAAGATTCCCATGGGAGTGGGGGGAGCAAGATGCCTAACTCATCTGAAACTCAGAGGGGAAAACCTTGCTCGTGAGGACAGCACTTCCCTTTTCTGGCTTGAAACTTTGGAAACTGGGGGGAGAAAAGGGAGGGGAAACAAAACAAAACACACACCCTTGCCACCCCTTGTTTTCAACAATCCAGGCTTTTCTGTACCCGGTTCTTGCTCAGTAGCCATTAACCGACACAAGCGAGCCTGCAGGCTCCCCACTGCTGGATCTGCTGGACGGCTCCAGGTGAAGAAAAGTGGAGGTGTCTTAAGATAGCAATCTTCTTCTGTTGCCATGGGAGCTGTAACATCACCAAATGTATTTGTGGCAAAGCTGGCACTCGGGTTCAGTTTATACTCGGTGCTCGAAGTAACCTCGTTACCCTGGTGGGGAGTTAAACTGGGCAAGGAGCGCAGCGCCGCCGTGGGATGGCTCTCCAGCCTTTAGCAGGGGCCAGCATGAGAAACCAAGGCCAGTGTGAGAAACTGTGCCCAGAAACAAGCCCAAGCCCAGAAACTGGCTTGGAATGGGGATGAGAGGGTGCTGAATTGTGCTTCCCCCTGCAGATCTCCTCCCTCCTGGCCCCAGCTCTCTGGCATTGCACAGCTCATCCTAAGTATGTGAGGTGCACCTCCAAGCCCACCAGGGTTGGGGTATAAAGGGTAACAGTAGACTCTAACTATGCAAAAACAACTGAGCTGGGTCTGTTGTGGCAACCTTCTTACCTCTGAGAGCAGTCACTGCTCAGGGGGGGAAACACGGGGGAAGGACAGAGTGATACTTTCGGCCAGGCATCGTCCGGCACTGTGCTGTGGAGGTCTGCCTTTGCTTTTAGTTAACCTCCAGGTACTTTCCCTCCATAAATTTGTTGAATTGCTTTTTTGACCCCTTTTATACTTTTGACCTCCACAGCATCGTGTGGCAACGAGCCCACAGTCTTATACACCCACAGACGACTGGAAAAAGTACTGCCTTAATCCTCCTGCCTTTATCATTCCATTCGCTGCCTCTTCCCTGTTTCCCGGCCTTTCTGGCCCCCGCCAGCTCTCATTTGGGAATGTGGTTCTTAATCACTCGCTTAAATGTCTGATGAAGAACCTTATCCCTCTGTGTTTTGAGACAAGTTTAGCCTCTGCTTGCATCGGAACCAGGGAGCGAGAACGCTTCCAGAAGCTGCTCCTGAAGGAGGACTGACCTCCAGCAGGATGTGGGAAGGGCTTGGGAAGTCCTGGACATTTATTGCTTCCCGGTGCCAGCTGCAGTATCCCAACTGGAACATGGTGGGCCTGGATGGATTGACCTGCCCAAGGCGGCCAGTTGAGCATGGCCCCGCATTCATTCACTTCTTCAGTAATCTTCTTTAATAATTGACTTCCACTTACTCGTTTACCTATCTTTCTTCGTTTGCCTCTACCAAAGTTCGGGCAGGGCTCTGGCGGGAGGTCTGGCAGGCTCCGATTTTTTTTTTCATTCTGCGGCTCGGTGTGAATTCATGCCCACACAAACCCCCGCTCCGGCCCGGAGGGCTCTGACTTTTAGCCACGAGGTGGGGTGAGCAGCTCAACTCCTGCTCCCGGCATCCGCGCCGCCGGCGCAGGGCGGACCACCGTGCGGTCGGGCTCTGCCCGAGCCCACTCGCTGGGGGAAAAACCCAAATTCCTTCTCGGCTTCGGCCTCCGCCGCCCCGTCCGTGGAAACGTGCCACATTCAACCCCCGAAGTTTCCAAAATAAACGCACGCGGGGTGAGAGAGTAACGCCAAAAATAAGGTGGCCGGGTGGGGGGCGGGCGGGGGGTCCCCCGCTTCCCCAGCCCCTCCGCTCAGCCCCCCAGCAACCGGGGGAGGCCGGAGCCGGGCCGGTAGTCACGCAGCAGTGAAATAGTTATCTCGGCCGGCTTTCTCGGTAACTCTTGGAAAGTCCCCGAAATGACGTTTCTAACCTAACAATTAAAATGGGTTTAATTATAGAGAGGCCGGGAGCCCTGGGAACAACCACCATCTACAGCGTGAGCGAGTAAACAACTGCGGGACATAATGGGCTGGTCTCTGCCCTGGTTACTGCTCCCCGCCGGCCCGGGGACCGGGAGGGGAGGGCAGGGGGGGAAAAAAAAGAAACTAGAAAGAGACGGAAATTCGAGGAACCTGATTGCTCTCCTAAAGTAAATAATAATATAAAAAAAAAAAGAAAAAAAAAATCTGGACTAGCCGGAGCCTGCGGGCGTTTCTCAGGGTTGGTTGTTTTGGCCGTTCCTGAAGACCGAAGGCGGGGGAAGGACCGGCCGCCGGCTCAAAGTCCGCACCCCGCCGGGATAACGCACACGGGGGAGGAAGCGGCGGCTGCGATTGAAGTTTTGGGAGCCATGGCCGCGCGGCTCGGCCTTGGGGGGGCTCCCCCCCCCCCCCTCCCGGCCCAGCCGGGGCGCGAGGAGGAAGACTCCGGACGCCGTGGCTCGGCCTGGGATGGAGCTGCCGTGGGGGGGCCGGCGGTGGGTTTTGGGGCGGCAGCGCGTTTATTCCAGGCTGAGGCGCCCGGGGACGGGCAATCCGGGGAGACTTTGGCATTTTTTTTTTTTCTTCTTTTTAAACACAGAAACTGCCGCCGTCCCGCCCCCCTCCCCCTTCCCCCCCTTCTCCTCCCCGCCATATCGATATCAGTATGAATCATGCTTTGCCTAGTAAAATCTGGAACTGATTACTTGCTCTGAGACGTTATTTTATTTCTTTTTTTTATTATTATTCCCCTCCCCACACCCCCCAGTTTTACAGCGTGGAGCTCCGAGGGGGAGGGAAGGCAGGATTTATCGAACACCCTTTAAAAGGGCGAACACAGATTTTAACGGTTTAAATCAAGGCGGACGGGAGCGATTTCCCCCCTCCCGGAGCCCGCCGGGTTTCAATAAAAACTGGAAAAAAGGCGTCAGGCTGGGGTGGGGGGGTGTGGGGGTGTGAACCCACACAAAGACTCTGGGCTCGCAAAAACCCCGCCGAGGGCGAGCGGAGCCCATCCGGTGGCCCCGGGACCCTCCATTTACCAGGTCCGGGGGTGGGGGGCGGGGGGGCATGCGACGAGGAGAGGCGGCCGACCCGCGCACCGCGGAGGGGACACACACACACACACGATTGGGGGGGTGGGGGGGGGTCGCGAGGCGGCGCGGGCGCTGCTCCCGGCCGGGCCACCACGCGCCTCCCCCCCCACCGGCCCGGCCAGCACCCAGCCCTCGCCGTGCGCGCGCAACTGCCGCCTCCTCCTCAGCAGGGGGGGCCCGGGGGGGGAGGGAAGGCGGGCAGCGCGCACACACACACGCAGCCCGGGGCGCCTCCTTTTTTTCCCCTTTTCTTTCTTTTTTTCTTTTTTTTTTTTCCCCCCACCTTTCTCCGTCCCTCCCCCCCCCCCCCCCTTCTTCTTCCTCCCCAAAGAAGTTTTTTTTTCTGCGCTTCGCCCGCCCGGGTGATTCAGTCGCGGTGTCAATCACCCCGCCCGCCCTCCTCCTCCTCCCCTTCCTCCCGCCGCCGGCTCCTCCTCCCGGGGGTAAGTCCGAAACTTTATAAGTTGAGCTTTTTCCCCCCCAGCCCGCTGGAAGCGGCGAGCGGGCGCGGCGGCCGGGTGGGTGGCGGCGTCGGCGGGGGGAGGCTGCGCGCCGGGGCGCTGGAGGCTGTGCCGTACCCACGCCTTGACTCCTCGTGTCCCTCTCTGCCGCTGCCCCACCCGCTTCCTCCCCCCTACACACACACACACTCGCTGGCCGAAGATGTCCACAGCCCTGGTGTCGCCCAACATCTTCGACCTGAGCGAAGTTTTATGCAAGGTAAGGGCGCCGTCGGTGGGTGCTCCTCCGCCTTTCGGGGCTTCTCTGGGGGTTCGTGTTTTGCGTGGGGTGCTGGGTTTTCTACCCTCCCCGTCTCGTTTTCTGGTCGGGAGTAAGTTTGGCGCGGGGCCGTCCCGTCCCGGGGCGCGGCGTCCACCGCCGCCCGCCCTTCCCGCCTCGGTCGCTGCGGAAGAGGAGGAGGAGGGGAGGCCGGGGGGCAGCACCGCGCGCTCCCGGGGGGGCTGAGCCGCCGCGTCGGACAAGGAGGGGACCGGATCCTTCCCCTGGGCCGCCGCGCTGCAACACACCCGGACGCGGCGGGGCGGGCGGCGGCGCTGCCGCGGGGCCGGGCGGGCGGGCTGGCTTCCTACCCACGGGACTCGGCCGCCCCTCGCCCCAAGCCCCGCCGGAGGGGGAAGCGGGGCGGCGGGGGCTGGGCGGGGGCCGCCGCGCCGCGGGGGGAGCGGTGGGGCCGGCGCCGGGGCTGCGCGCTGCACTTCCCGCTCGCCGCCGTCTCCCGGGGGGGCTTTCGCAGAACAGAGCTCCGGCCTCGGGAATATTTTTTTGGATGCAACCGGCGGCTCTTTCCCTCCCCTGCATCTGGCGCTTGGCTCGCTTCGTTACCGTCCTCCGGGAGGGCTGGGCGGGGGGAAGGCGGGCGGCCCGGGGCCCTCGGGTGAAGCGGCGAAAGGGACTCAGGTCCCCGCGGAGGGGGGAGCCCGTCGGGGCAGGGCGGCCGCCGCCGCTCCCTGGGCCGCCCGACGGTGGGAGCGGGCGGAGCGTCGCGCCGTGCCGTGCCGTGCCGATCCGTGCGGCGGGAGGCTCCCGGGGCTGCGTGGGGACGCCGGAGGAGGCGGTGGCAGTGACCGGGCCCTTGCTTTCTCCCCGCAGAGCAACAAGATGTTGAATTACAGCCCCTCGGGTGTCGGCGGGTGCCTGCTGGACAGGAAGGCGGTGGGCACCCCGGCCGGCGGGGGTTTCCCTAGGAGGCACTCTGTCACCCTGCCCAACTCCAAGTTCCACCAGAACCAGCTCCTCAGCAGCCTGAAAGGGGAGCCGGCACCCATGCTGGGCCCCCGGGAAAGCCGCTTTCGGGACCGCTCCTTCTCCGAGGGCGGTGAGCGCCTGCTGCAGCAGAAGCAGCCCGGGGGACAGGTCAACTCCAGCCGCTACAAGACGGAGCTGTGCCGCCCCTTCGAGGAGAACGGTGCCTGCAAGTACGGCGACAAGTGCCAGTTCGCCCACGGCATCCACGAGCTGCGGAGCCTCACCCGCCACCCCAAGTACAAGACCGAGCTCTGCCGCACTTTCCACACCATCGGCTTCTGCCCCTACGGGCCCCGCTGCCACTTCATCCACAACGCGGAGGAGCGGCGGGCGGTGGCGGGAGGCCGGGAGCCCCCCGCCACTGACAGACCCCGCCTGCAGCACAGCTTCAGCTTCGCCGGCTTCCCCAGCACTGCTGCCAGCGGGCTGCTGGACAGCCCCACTTCCATCACCCCGCCGCCCATGCTGAGTGCTGACGACCTGCTGGGCTCCCCCACCTTGCCTGACTGCGCCAGCAACCCCTTCACCTTCTCCAGCCAGGAGCTGGTCAGTCTCTTCGCCCCCAGCATGGGGATGCAGGTGCCCAGCGGGAGCTCCCCCACCACCTTCTTGTTCAGGCCCATGTCCGAGTCTCCCAACATGTTTGACTCGCCACCCAGTCCTCAGGACTCCCTCTCTGACCAGGAGGGCTATCTGAGCAGCTCCAGCAGCAGCCACAGCGGCTCAGATTCCCCTATCCTGGACACCTCAAGACGTCTTCCCATCTTCAGCAGACTCTCCATCTCTGACGACTAATCTGGGGTTTCCTCTTGCTCCTTCCCCCCACACCTCTATTACGATGTTAAGCTGAACTCCCCCTCCCCCAACCCTGTCCCCAGTAGTCCGAGCTGGATGTTAACGTGTCCACCTGCCTGCCGTAGACTTACTGGCTTAAACCTTAAGTGCCAAATTACGATGAAAAGCAATAACGTTTACAAAATTAGTGCCTTTAACACTTTCACTGTGACTGTATTACCTCTCCAGCTGCAGAGGGCACCAGCAGCTATGTGCACTTCCAGATGTGCAGGAAATGTCCGGACCCAGCTCCCTCCACTGGCCATGTACTGCATCGCCCTCTCCCAGTCCTTTCCCCACTGGCCAGTTTCTGCTAGGCTGCAGGCATGTGGGCGAGCGTTAACATCCAGTCCTCTTTCTCCCCTCCCCTTAAAGACTAATCTTGCCTGGATCCGCTCAGGTCTGCGGGAAGAAAAGCTGAGAACGGACAAAGATCGTAACATAAGTGGGACTTCGACTGGGAGGAAGAAAACAAAACACACAAAAGAAAAAAGAAAACCAAGACGGACTATGAGAGACTTGATTTTGGTGCTAAAAGTTCCCCGTGTATTCATGTGACATCTTAAAACAAATAAAGAAATAGAGGGGGTGGGGCCGACGGAAGTCATTCCACACACACACAAGTTCGTGTAAACAAAGTTCCAGTAGACATAGCTTTAATGGTTTTGCTCTAGAGTACTTTAGACCTATCTTAGAGCACTCACGCCAAGCTTTTTATTATTTTTTTTCTGGGTTTTTAATTTTGTATAACTTTTCAGAAATTGGAGAGCAAATTTTGCTTGTCACTGCACAACAATATAAAAAAGCTTATTTAACTTATCAAAACGTATTTATTGCCGAAACCTATGCTTTTTTGTTAATTTTGTTCATATTTATCGGGATGATGAATCCATAGAATATATTCTTTTATGTTTAAATTATGATCTTCCATATTAATCTTAAGATTGTGAAGTGTCTTTTTCCTTTTTTCCCCACAGTTTAATATATTATACTACAATGACATTTTTTGTAACTTTACACTTTTTTTGGTTATTTTATTTTAAAAAATGAAAAATTAATTTAAAAAAATGCAAAAACTGTGTTTGGATTATTTATTTTAGAATTCCCCCCTCCTTTTTTTTTTTTGTGTTGGACTGCAAATTGAGTTAATGTGCTTCTTTGCCTTTCCACTTCTCCTCTTCTCCCCTGGGTCTTGCCTACCTGGGCTTTAGAATGTACATACCTGAGCTCTGTTATGAGACAGTGTGGAAGGAAGACCTTTTTCTTCCTCTTTTTGTATAGATTCTTCAAGGAGAAAAGCCTTGGGCTCAAAGTGCCTATCTGAAGACATTCCAAATACAGTTTGTCTTTGCGTTTCTGTATTCCAAGTTTGGAGTTTTTCTTGCCAAGGTGAATGGGACTGGCACAAAGAGAAAAATGAATGTAATTTTTTTTCCCCCTGTTACTGTTCACTACATTGCTTTTCTTCCTCTTTGTGTGAGTTTATTTAAAAGAGAATCTCTTTTGTAACGACTGTTTGCAGTTTAAATCAATAAACCCCAAGTTTTTTCAAGAAACTGACAGTGGAGCTGGTTTTACTTGCAAAAATTGAGGGGCTGGTTTTAGACAACCACTTGCACAGACACTTCCCTCCTCTAGACCCTTGAGATGCCCACCGTGTGCCTGGGCATCCCTCCCATCATTCCTCACTGATTTGATGGGTCAGCCCTAGAAGCGTGTTGGGGCACGGATCAATGGCAGCAAATAACTGATGTGACCTACCCTGGTGGCTTCTACCCCCCTCTGTCTGTCGCAGAGTCCTCCTCCCATCCTGAGTCACTCGGTCTGTTCCTGAAAACTTCTTTCTGATCAGTGTAGCTTAAACCTTGGCTTGGCTTTTGTTCCTGGTGTGCCCTGTGTTCCTGTGGAGGGGGTTCCCCTTAAAGGAAGGAGAGCCTGTGTGTGTTTTGGGGATGTTGAAGTGGTACAGGTGTCCCAAATCTCAGGCCTGGCTTGTTGGTAGTACTGGTCTACTTTGGCTGAGTGGCTGTTTGGTGTTTGGCACGGGAGAGGAACATAGACCACCAACAAAGTCTCAGTGTACACACAGATCTCTCTGCTATCGCGTTCAAGCCCTTGTACCCCCCGGTACCAGTCAGCAAACCACAGAAACTTCTGAAGCCAGTGGTTTTGTTCAGGGACACTTCTTTGCCAGCGCTCTGCATGGTGTAAGTCTTGTGTTTTCACCTTTGAGCTCTCCTGTGGAGCAAGCTTGGCGCTCTTCTTCATCTGAAACTGTTCCAGCTCTCTTCCAAATTGGGGGTGGAATATTGCTGCTGAACCACTGATCCTTCAGCTGTCTTGACATGCCTCGGTGTTCAGGACAGACATTTCCTAATTCATGTTGGAAAAGTTCCTGCTGCACAGAAGCTGCAGGCTACCTCACGGCTTACACCGATGTGCCTTCCCTGCTGCTGGCTTTGTGCAACACTCTTCCTTGTGTGGTCTGGCAATAAAGGTGAGCGAGGTGGAGGAAAGATGGTGGAAGAGGAATGTGGCTGGTAGGAGCTGGTTCCCATCAACAGTGAAAAATCTGTACGGGGAGCTTGCTCAGCAGATGCTGATATAATGAGCACGTGGTGGGGTCTGTGTGCTGATCCTTGAGGGAAGAGCCCCTTGGATACTGCTCAATGGCCTTCAGATACTTTCTGCTGACCACAGCCTTGCCCCTGGGCACAAAGGCAATGATGCCCATATGAGAGATGGGCTCTTGCCTGGGAGACTCATGCCCAGCTCCAGCAAGCACCCAGGCCTGCCTCCTTCCCCGCTGCTGGAAGCCGAGCCGTCGGCCCCTGAAGAGCAAGGCATATCTGATCTGGAGAGGATCCCAAGCCTATTGCAGGGCATGAATGTGGAGCCTGAAACTGCTCGCTTCCTCTCTGGACTTTCTGTGTAGCTCTTCAAACAAATAGTCTTTGCCCAGTTAATAATTGATGAAGAAAATAGCTGTATTAGTTGCACAGCACTATTGGTATGACAAACAACTGTGAAGCTGTGCTAAAAGTAGGTCTTCGCTCACGGTACTTGTGTATTTCCCTTGTCCTTCTAGTGCACTGATCCTGGGAAGCCAGCACCACTTCTCTCCTGTGACTTTATTAATGATAAATGCTCTGTCACTCAGTGTTTGCTTTTTGAAACTAACCTTGAGCTAGATCACGCAGGGGATAGAGAGTGGCAGAACAGGCAGCATCAGAAGTTCACCTTCTGTAACAGTTTGAGAGAGAGAGCTCGCACCCAAGAGCCTCCAGCAATGCAGGGGTTTTCCTGATCTGCATTCATCACAGCTTGGGTGTATGGCAGCAGCTGCTCTGGAGGGACTTCTTCCTTGGATTTACCATGGATGAGTTGGCCACACTCTTTCTCATAGGGTTAGCATCTATGTCTCGTAGCAGTTTGCCATGGTTAGTAGTAGCCTAGCCAAGGCTCAGAAAGGTAAATAGCCTTTCCTGGCGTGATGCTTCTGAGACACACGTTCCTCTGACTTGAGGACTCCTCCATGCTCTGGCTCATTGATTGTGTGCATGGGATTCTCAGAGTGGCCAGGAAGAAAGGGCTGGCCTGTGTGCTGGCACAGTGGCTCCTGACGTGCCTGGTGTGCCAGGGCGGAAGGACAAGATACCTGTCATCATGTCTAAGGCGGCATGGCAGAGTGTGCCTCCATGCACTTTACAGGCTGCACTTGCAGCTCTTACTGTTGGGCAGGGGGACACCTACAGTGGCTCTTGCTGTTCCTCAAGTACTTTTTGTTATAGTCGTGGATGCCTGCTGTGGCTTCTCATAAGAAGGCTCGCTCCATACCTCCGGGCTGCAGGCATTAGCTATAACTTTTTCGCTTTGAAGTCAGGAGGCTAGTGCTATCCACCTTCAACACATCTAGCTGTCTTTGGGAATTACAACCAGTGTGTCTGTGCCAGTTGCCTCTTGGTAAGGAGTAATGCCATGACTTTGATCTGCAGAGCTCCAGGTGGCTCTCATCCCACTCCGGTAGCTGCCTCCCTCCTTCCTAATTCCTGCAACAGCTGTAGGTGTCCCAGCAACTGTGCTGGCTCCTCCCTTGCTAGGGGCAAGATGTGGCTTTTCTACCAAAACATCTTCAGTTCTGCAACCAGGGGCTGAAGAAACAGAGGCCGCCTCATTTCCCAAACTTCTCTGTAGGTCAGGGCTGCAAAGTCAAATAGGGTTTCTTTGTTGTTGTTTTTAAAGGCAGTTGGGAACTTTACTATCTAGTTTTGGCCAACCTTTGTTTAGCATTACCTGTACATAGGCACTGTGCGCCAGCTTCCAAGTAACAAACAATACCATTTAAAAAGAAACCTGAAATACCCCAAGTTCCTGGTCCTGCCAGAATTTGCCTCACCAGCATAGTAATGAAATTGGGATGCAAAGAGGGAAAGAACTTGGAGAAGTGGAAAATGGTAGAAATATGCTGGCTCAGATTTTCAGTCTGTCTGGTTCCTGCGCAGGGAGGGCAATGGTTTGCAAACGGGACTTGGAGCTGCTGTGGTAAGTCCCGCAGGGAAGACTGGGGCTCTGCCAGAGGCAGGGTGGCAGCAGGGCAGGAAATGATGGGGTCACCATTAGAGACCGGGAGCAAAGCAAGAGCTAGAGACCGAGTCCCCACAGCATGGGGACAGCGAGGGTGAGAGAGAAGCCATGGTTGAGAGGAGTGCGAGTCTGAAGCCTTCTTAGCTAATGGTGTTTGGATGCATGAAGGCTAATGAACCGGGTCTCTCCAGTGGGGCTGAGGAGCAGCGGCATTGAGGGGAAGGTCTGGATAACGCAGCCTGCTGGACGCTGTCTGTTGACTGTGCCCAGGGTTATGAATGAGTATTAAGATGCAGTAATACAGGTGAAAACCACAGCGTGCCCTTTACACTCGCTAATTGCTGCAATTTGTGTGGCCTGTGTTTGGGGAAAGCTAGCATGTGCTTGAGCCTGGAGAAAGAGGCTTGGGGAGAAGGTGCAGCGGTCAGTGTGTGAGCAAAGAGGCTCCAGGGATGGAGGTGTTGTGGTCGCTGGAGGCTGCAGATGTGTCCAAAAGCACAGCCTCAATACCCGTCTGGGAGGGAGAGAGCGGCTTGTGCCCCACAGTGGGGCCGGGGAGGCACTTCTGATGTGGGGAGGTGGTGTGATGAGGGACCAGGTGCTCTGGTGACCAGCAGAACTGTGGTGATTGAAGTGAAAACAGGCAAAAAAAAAAAAAAAGGAATGAAGAACGGTACCTTCCTTACCTGGGCCCCACAGAAGAGGGGTCAGAAGGAACCCATAGCAGAAGCAGTTTAAGGGGTGCGAACCAGCCACAGACAGGAGGAAAAATGCAAAACTAGTGTTGGGAAGGAGTTTGGCTCCCTCAGGAAGGGATGACACCTGTTGTAGAGGGTCTCTCTGGGGCTGGGTACGCTGGGAGGGGTGGTGAGAGTGGCTCGGCAGGGACGCTGCAGGCGTCTGCTGGGAACTCATGGAACAGCCCGTGTGCTCGAGGCCAAGTTCGGCCCAAAATGTTAGAGGATGATTCTGCCTAGTGATGTAAAATGTCCTTTGTTCGGACACTCTCTGGCCTGTTAAGCAACGCCTGTTCCTCACAAAGCTGACGCTTATTCCCTAGAATACTTCCAGCAAAAAGAGGAAAAAAAAAAAAAAAAAAGTTCCTCTAAGACACCCTAAACCAATACCTGCTGTGACTAAGCCCTGTGGGCAGCTCCGCGGCTGATTTATATCCTCCCCCTCCGAAGCGGAGGGGTTAGAGTGGAACCAGACGCGGCGCTAAGCGTAGCCGAGGGCAGGCGGGAGGAAGCGGGGCTGCGGGGCGGCTCTGCCAGGCGTGACGCCGCTTCGGGTTTCCTCCTGGGCAGAACAGAGCTCCCTTTGGCTGGGGCAGCTTTATGGGCTCGCCCGGGTTTATTATACTGCAAATGTTTTGAATTCCACATCTTAATTTCCAGAGAGGCTTTGCTTAGCTTTTGCTGCTCTTTTTTAACTCCGGTTGTGATTTTTTTTTTTTTTTTTCTTTTTCCTCTACCTCTCCCTTAACGTCTTCTTTTTGCCCGGGTTTTTGGTCAAAGCTGCCGTTTTCTGAGCAAACAGAGGAGCTGAGTTCTCCCTGCCTGGGCTCCAGCTGCAAATTAATCTCTTTTCATAGTTTCATTTTATGTCCGCCCACTATCCCCACCACATTAACTTAGTCAACACATGGAAGTGAAATTTTTCCATGCAGGATCCTGCGGGTTGTAAGGCGGTGTGGAGCACGTGACTGCCAGCTCCAGAGTTTTCTTGCACCTCTGGGTGGAAGGAAGTTTCCTCATCCCCCACATATGCGAGCGGTTGCCGGTGTGATGTGAAAAGTTTTAACAACTGGAGTCGGTGGAAACATCTCAGGGTTCAGCATTTCTCTGTGTATTTAAGGTCCTACCACCCTTTGCCAGGTGGAGGCAAAGCCATAGGTATGGTATGTTTGTGGCACCTCCGGTGCTGGATGTTTTTCAGTGGGGCCATTCTGTCCCTGCGCGTTTGTCTCCTTCCCAGAGCATACAGAAAGTACCAAGTGATGACAATGCTGACAAGACAGATGGGGTCTGCTTGGCCTATGTAGTAGATGCACTTTGAACTTCTACATGGTGCCTTTCACACGTGGGCCTGGGAGGACTTTACAGGTATTTCGGGCACTTGGCAAATATAACTGTACCCATTCCACAGGTTTTAAAGCCCTGTTAGGGATACAACTGCTAAGTGAAGGGGATTGTCCGGCGGTGGCACAGTATCAGAGAAAGAGCTGCAAAAATAATTTAGGACTCCTAATACTTTTTCTCCTGTCTAAGTCTCCAGGCAACAGCAAATATTTCTCCTGAATACTCTGGATGAGCAGATGCCAACGTTGATTCACAGGAAAAGGATGTAGCCACGCAAGCCATAGAAATGTTGTTTGGGATGGTAGCCACAGCCCCTAAGGAGACATTAAGCAATATGGAACAAATGCCAATTAAGTTATTTCTTGAAGCTCTTGCTGTGTTTGCTATAAAGAGATCTCTTGAGCAGTCTTATGTGGGACCCATTGTGATTTACCTTGATTACAGCTACATGGAGAGAGTACGCTGTGTTTCTCACAGCTCTGGAGGTGCTGCAAGGGCTTCTGGCCACTAGCAAAGTCCTGGTTTACTAAGAAGTTAAAGTCACAAGAAATGAAGAAATATTTTTGTTCAAGGCCAAGGAAAAGGGATGGTGCTGAAAGCGTGCAAAGAGGCTCCCTCGTTAATTTTTCCCAGCTTCAGGTCTTCTGTGATGCGTTTACAAATAACCCCATTTTCCCCATGATTAGACTTACAAATTTACCACGGGACTGAAAAGCTGAGAACAAACCTAATTCACCCCCTCTTGAAGGTGCCCAGCCAAAAGAGCCAGGGGAGCTGCAGAAAATCATTTACCTCTAAGTTTAGGTCGTGTGGCTTTGGATTCATAGGCTGAATCTGCTGACCAAGATATTTTACTTCTTCCAGCGCTTTTCTGACCAGAAAAAACACTTTCAGTGTGGATGAAAAGAGAACTGGGGATGTTTTCGAAACACTGGAAGATTTGTTTTAGAAGCGAGCAGTTTGTGAGAACCCAAGGGCAGGCAGCTGGGGGCGGCCGGCGGTCTCGTGATGGAGGCCAGAGGCAGGCGGCCCGTGGGGTTATCGGTGTATCGTCCAGGTTGGCAGGGACTTCCAGTGAGTCAGCCAGACCTTCACTCTTAACTGTGACAGGACTGATCTCATTATCCCCAAACCTCCGCTCTGGCACAGGGAGCTGTCTAGCGATAGCCTTGAACGTCTCCAGTGCCGATGCGTCCACAGCGTTCCCTTGTCAGGCAGTTCCAACGATGAGGCTATTTTAATCTCTCTCTACGTAGTCTAATACTCACGCTGACTGTCTCCCAGGGAGGTTTGTGGCCATTAACTTTGTGTCCCATCCCCTTCTGTTAACAAGACTGGAGCCCACCTTGCAGGTGAAGTCCCTGCAGAATGCCACCTCTGGTTTCACCTTTCCTTCCAGCTGTGCTCTTCCCCAGCCTGTTCCCGGAGGATCTGCTTTTCCAAAGCTTTCCACCCCTCTCTTCCCATGCCTGCTCAAAAATAAGATGTCCTAAATCCACCCTGGACTTTCATTTTCAGCCTGGCTCTGTTCTCACTGATGCTGGTTCTTGGGGAGGCAAATTCAACCTTCCTGGCATAATCTGTGATGAAGACAAGAGAAAAGCGCTATATCAAATGTTGTCGTTCTGTTAGGAACACAGAGTTTGACCTCTCGTCACAGCATTGTGTTGCCAACCAGGGCCCTGCCTGGTTCCTGTGGCCCGGTTCCGACTCAAAGTACACTCGATGCTTTCTTTGGAGCGCTGTGGGTGACAGGGAGCACGAGGTGGGCTTCCAAAGATGTGACAGTGGCAACCTGTCCTGGCTCCCCTCACACAGCCTGGTTGGGTGGTGGGTGCCTGGTTCTTGGGACTTTGTCCCCACTGAGTTGCATGTATGAATAAGCATGCGTGCATAATACCTAGCTCTGATGCTAGCAGTGTGCTCCACGGGACCTAGGTTGCTTGGGTGGGTGCCCTGCTGCCACACTGGGGCAGCTGGGGGTCCCCCCCAGTGTGCTCACAGGAAGCTGTGCTTCTGCCCGTCGGGTTTCCTTCCAGAAGGAGAGACGCTCATCCCTGTCCCTGGTGAACATAAGCTTTGAAACATGAGTTGATTTGTTTCCACTTATCATTATCTTGGTTTACATAAATTACAGAGCTTAACAGTGGTCATAAAATTATCCAGCCTTAAAAAAATTCAGCTGTAGAGTTTGGCCCTGTGACCTCCCTGATCAGCTCATTCCCAACAGGCAAACACGCAGTGGGAAAAGAAACAGTCCCTTCTTGTTCATCACAAATGTTCTTCTCCCTTTTGTATCAGCAGCCGGCTTGCTGGGATTCCTGGTGTCGGTCAGTACAGAAAAGTACAGCAAGCCTTTCACCATGTCCTGCTTCACCGTTCTCAATAACTCTGTTATATATAACTCTGAATAACTCTGTTATATTATTATATTCTGAATAACTCTTGTTATTACATCAAGTAAATCATCCAGCGTCCCTCACCAGCGGCTTCCACGTCACTAGTATTTTAGAGTCAAGTTCTGCCCCAAAAAGGAGGCTCCTTGACAAAGAGGTGATGATCTCCTTTCAGGCATGTTGGATCACCTCTGGGCGTACTGCGCATAAAATGTTTTCTCTAACATGTGTCTCACCTGGAAGCTGAAAGACAGGGTGGCTGGTTTTATGAATTGCTCTCGACCTGTGTTAGGATTTCAGCAATGGGAATCCAGTCTCTGGTGGTGGTAAAGAGGACAGATTAGATGCTAAATGTATCCAAAGGGAAAAAAGCTGTAAAATTTTCTCTTAGTTGCTAAAAACAGAAACTATGAATCTAAATACTCATAAGGAGTACAATCAGCAATATCAGATAGACACTTTTCCAGCAACAGTACCTGCACTTTATTCCTGTCGGTGAGTTGGATGGGATGGTGCAGGTTCCTGGGTCCTTATTATTCCTGACTCCAAGAGGGAGAGGTAACCTGTAACGCTGCTTCCTATCATGTCACTGGTTTATTGTCTGTAAAAAACTTTGCCCCTTGGGTCATGCTATTTATTTCCTCCAATAGTCTTTTTAAGAGGCCTTATCAAAATTGGTATAAAAAAGATGGTTGACCCACAACGTGCTTATTAGGTCACCTTTATCTGCTCTTCCACTATTTTTTTCTTATTCAGTGTATGACTATGTCATCACAAGCAACACAGTTAGCAATCAAAACCGCTTGGGCTGATAAGACCATAACTCCGTGTCCCACAAGCAATTACGCCTTGAGCACCCCAGGAAAGTGAGTGGAGGAGGGCGTGAGGGGGAGATGGATGAAGTCGGAGGGCGTGAGACGGGGTTTTTGGTCTGGTTCAGACACAAAGTGCCCTCGATGCTTTCTTTGCAGTGCTGTGGGTGATGGGGAGCACGAGGTGGGCTTCCAAAGGTGTGACAGTGGCAACCTGCCTGGCGTGGGTTGGGGCTCTGGGGCGGGCAGAAGAGGGCTGGGCACAGCCGCTGCGTGGGGCTGGCCCTCAGCAGGATGCCACCGGTTTCACGTGGGAGAGGAAAGGCCCTTTTCCCCCGCCGTGCTCAGCCCTGGCTCTGGCAGAGGAGAGCAGGCAGCCCGCCGTGGCCACCCCGATGCTGAGGGGGCTCTGGAAGTGGGGGGTGCCGGGCGGCAGTGAAGGCTGACGTTCAGCGAGGCTGGTGGCCTCAGAGCACGTGGCAGGGGCAGGGTGCTGGCAAAGGAGGACCAGATGCTGGTTTTGCTTCCTCCTCCTGCCCGCAGCCCCGCTCCTCACCCACCCTGCTCAGCACCCGCTCCCCAAGCCGGGGCCACCGCGCGCTCTGGGTCTCACTGTCGGGGGCACCTCTGCCTGCACCTTCCTCCGGGGAGGGACGGAGCAGTGAGGTGTGTGCTGTCGCTCTCTCTGGGTAGGATTTAAAATTCCCCCAACCTGTGAACAAGCCACTTCTCTCCTGGCCCTGTAGGTCACCAGCTCTACTAAGAGCCAGAGACCCGGGGGACCATATCAGGAGGCAAGCTGGAAGCCGACCCAGCTCCTCCAGCCTGCTGAAATGAGGAGCTCTGCTCCTGTGAGGTGCCCTCTTCTGGCTTTGCGTCCTTCATCCTTTGCAGGGCCAGGACCTGATATCCTTCATGCGCTAAAAAGCTCGTAACGAGTTACTTTCTAAAAGGCCCGAAGAAGTTCAAAGAGTGTGCTGAGTTCATCTCCTTTGGGGGATGGAAAAAACCCAACGCCCTTGCATTGCTGTAAGTACCGTCCTACCCCACCTCTCCTCCACGCTGGCTTGTGGAGGCCACAGGCTTTTGTGGCTCCCACAGGCAGCACCGACCATGCCTCGCCAGGTCAAGATTTGGCTGCCACATCATCACACGGGCACTCTAGTGCCCCACTGGGTTCTAGAGGATTTATTTAGGCAGTGAAACGGGCTCTTTTTCCATGAAAACCTGGTAGACAGCAAGGTTCAAGGTGATAATTTGAATAATTACGATTTTGAAGAAGTACATTATTCCCCTTTTCCCGGCATGCAGAGATTGACTATGAAAAGGCCAGAGCTGGCAGAAGTGTGGATTACTTCCATTTTTGCACACCTATTCTGTGTGGCCCCAACAGGTAGGCTGAGGACTGCCATGACTCTTTCCCATGGCTGGCAATGAGGACTGACTGGGGATCCAGTCTGTTCCCCTGCTCCATCTAAGCGAAATATAAAATGTGAACAAGAAACCTCAATGCCAAAAAAGTAAAATCCACTCTAGCTCCAGGTAAAGACAATGTACAAACTCCTTTCCAGTGCCCTCTGAGACACACAACCGGTCTGGGACTGTTATCTGCTGGTAAAACAAATCATAATATTGAATATAAAGTAAACCAGGAAGAGAGGAAGAAACCGCAATTCGTGAGTGAGCATCTGAGCAGGCTGGAAACAAGTGCTGCTGGGGGCTGGACCCCTCAAATCCCGACGAGCTCCCCTAGCTTGCAGGCTGTGCCAGAATTCAGGTGCTTCCCAAACGCAGTGGGGGAGTACTAGATAAGGGACCAGGAAAAAAAGCTGCTTCAGAAACTGGCTGTGCTTTGGGCAGCTCTGAACAGCTGCTTTGGGTCCCGCTTTCAAGCATTTTGTAAAAGATTAAATGAAATTCTTTAAAAAAAAAAAAAAGAAGAAAGAAAGAAAAGAGTGAAATTGAGCACAGGAGAAGAAACAAGAAGTCCCAAACAAACAGGTTTTTGATTGATAGAGGAACTAGATTTCTGAACCCTGGCGCTGTTTGGCCTCTCGGGCTGCCAGCGATGTGCTGCTCGTAGAGGACAGTGTGGTGGAAATACCTATGAGGCAGCGAGAGCCTGTACCAGGAAACGCACCGCTCCTCGGCTCCTCCGAGCACGGTCCTATGGTTAAACCCAGCAGCCTGCCTCTTCGTAACATGTGCCTTATCGACCTCGCGATCTGATGACAACAGCAGCCCTCAGGAGACCAGACTGACATCATCCAAAACCTCAGCAGTTCAGAGCAAAGGCTGAAGTATGTAGCTGGGCTACAAGCTGTGCCTGACTCTTCTTGATCTGTTTGTACTGAACTTGCAGGCACTTTGCTAGAGAAAGAGGAATATAAAAATCAAGCCCAAACAACTCTTTTTTTTTTTTTTTTTCAGAGTGTTTCTCACAGGCTGTCATGCTGTTTAGCAAATTAATGCAGCAAGCAGAGGAGGTTTTTGTCCTCAGCAAGTGGAAAAAGTCTGTTCCACAACTTTCTGCAGCTTTGAGAGTGGGGGAAAAAAAAAAAAGCCCAAACCAAACCCCTGTCCCTGCCTGGAGGAGAGAAGTGGTGCCACTGGTGATTGGCAGGGAGTCCCAGCCATCCCCAGCTGACCCAGGTATACCTGTACGTGGCTGTGAGGTTTGGGTTCATCCCGTATCAGAGACAGGCACCAGCTATTGATCCAGCTGGAGCGCTGAATCCCCAGTTCCTGGGCTTTGGGATGGCTGGCTCATAGTCACATTGCCAGTCTCCCTGTTTGGTTACTGCTGGTTCACCGTAGCAAAGCGTGCTGGCTCTGGCCACCTGGCTTCTTTTCTCTCATTTAAGACGAGGGGAATTTCTACAGTCACAAAAATAAGAAACAGAAAATAGAGTAGGCTTTTCTTGTGTAATATTAACCAGACTGGTCTGGTTTTAATTTGCTCTCCCTGTCCTGAGTTCTTCAAAACACCTTCTCTCGTTTACGTCAGCACAGATTTACCACACCCCACTTATTTCAGACCTGGATAGCACCATGGAAAAAGATCACCAGCCTTTCGGAGCTGCCGCTTCATGTCTTGGACAAAAGATGATCATATGGGGCCATATTCTTTTGGGAATTGCCTTTGTGTTTGTACAGCACCAAGCACAAGTGAGCCTACTCCTCCTTGGAGTTTGCTCTACTACAAAACTGTTCTCAAAGCAACCCTGATTTTAGTGTTTGGGTTTTTTTTTTTTTTTTAATTGCCACGCAAGCTTTCAGAGGGAAATGAAGCCGTATTTAAGTGCTGAATGCATGCGTAGCCGCAAGAGGAAGGCCATCCCGCACACGGATACTAAGTGTTCTTTTACAGCCCCCATTCAGACCCAGCACCCACCTCCCCGGGGCGACGCAGGGCACTGCAGTGCTGTGACCCCGGGCAGGCAGGGGGGAGCACGCCTTCCTGCCCTCCCCACTCCACACCCTGGTCCCCGGTATTTTGAGGTGTCTACATCTGTTGCTTGGAGTTGGGGAACTGGAGAGGGTGGCCTGTGGAGGGGTAGCAGGAGCTGGGGGTGAGCCTGAAGGCCAGGCTCTCTGCTGATGCCACATCCCCAATGCTCCCTCCATGGGAAATCCAGCTGGTACGGGGGCTCCGGGGGCTGCGCTGTACCCCAGGTCCTCTCCTGTGTATCTGCCAGAAGAAAGCAAACCCCACCCCCCCGAGAGGAGAGCTGAAAAGACGCCTCCACCTTCCAGGAGGGTGATGGCATCCTCACTGAGCCCTCCCTGCGCCCATAAACTGCTGGTTTCTCACCCTCCCATCACACTGCCTGTCTCCAGCGGCGGTGGGGACGGGGTGACTAACCAGCCAGAGTAGGAGCGTGAGTGACTTCAGCAACACGTCAGGGTTCTGTTGCTGTCACGGCGTGGGGCGTGCTGAGCGTACGCGCGTGGGAACCACCTGGCAGGGGTCTGCTTTTCTTGGGCTCCTCAATGCAAGTGTAACACACAAGTTAGCTGAAGCTTACCCAAGACATCTCCCAGCCCTCCCCCAGAAAGCAAAGCTGGAACTTGAAGGAAGAGATGCTCTGAATATTTGGCCCTTTAAGCTGCTATAAATCCATTCTGCTGCCAAAGGATGGAAAACCACCCAGTGAAAGAAGAAAAAAAAAAAAGATAATTTTTTTTTACTGACTCAGTGAAGGCCTGGCTCAAGAGAAGGGCTGGAAAAGAAGTCTGGTGGAAATAAGACTTGCCCCCTCAGATAGAGCATTAGATAAATCCAGCTGTGTCGTGGGACTTGGGGAAGATTCCCAGAACAAGTGCAGGGAGCTTAAAGTGGGCTTTGCGGCATACTGTTGTTCTCTATTTTGTTGAAAACATTTCTTGGTCCTTACGAACTTCAAGGAGCACTGAGAACACAATGTGCCACAGGGGGAAGGCTTACAGAAAGACTTGGTTAGAAGATGGAATAATTTTTAAATGTCTTCTCCTACCATGGTCTCTAAAACATTCCTCCTCTGAAGCACCCTTGGTGTTTATCTATCTCCCTGATGTACACATCCCTGACACGTGCCTGGCCCTGCTATGTCCTTCAGCTAGTGGCTTGGTTGATTTACTCTTGTTGCTGTTAAAAACAGTATTAAAAAAAAAAACCCCCTTTTAAGTAAAGGACACAGTGGAAGGTGGTTGAGACAGGCATTTGGTAAGAAATACATGTGGAGTTTTTCAGGTTTAGAGGGAGTTTCTGGTCCTGCTGACCTGAAGAGGAAGGGCCTTTGAATGGCTCTTGTGAAATATGCTGATGGTCTGAGCATCACCAACTCCCCATGACAATTGCCACCGATTGACCACTTGCTGGCTGTCTCCACGGCCGCCCAGGAATGGATGAGTCATGGAAACTGAATTCCCCTTCACCCTGGCTGCCTCCCCAGGAGCAGAGGAGGAAACTCAGCTCTGCTTTGTTTCACACCGTGAAGCACTGGTCAAACAAAGCTCTTCTGCTTCCATGGACGTCAAGGCAGTGTTTTTAATGAGCATTACCTCAATACTGTCCTACTAAGAGAACAACCTCAAGCAGCGCTGGGCACATTATTTTGCTTAGATAATTGATTCTGTGCTACTTCAGGCCAGCAAAAATGTATCGTATTTGCAAATAACTTTAGCAGAAAATGCTCAAAACCACTGCCATGCTTAGGTGCAGCAGTACTGAAATGCTGGGTTTCATTTTCAAATGATTTTTTGAAATTGAGTTACATTTTAATAATTCCTGAATGAAACAACCCTCCTGGGGTCAGAGGGCGGGGATGGAAAAGAGAAAGAAATGAACATATTAAGCACTGGGTGGTTTCCTGACTAGAGAATTAGTATTTGGGGGGGAAAAAAGCAGGTTCAATTTGATGAGGAATCTCAGTTCTTTTTATTTGAGATCTCTCTGGAACATTAATTAATTATTCACACAGCTCTGCTCCTGCAGCTCAGATATAAATACCAAAAAATCCAAACAGGGAGGGATTCAGAATTTCCCTCAAGGTATTCTCAAGTGGGGGAAAAAAAAAATTAAGAAGCGTGAGTTTAAAGGAATTTTTTCCTTGACACCGGTTGCATACTGGGAGAAAGAAGTGTGAGTCCTGCCTGAACACCAGCCCTCTCCCTTGGAAGGCGTTTTTCTGCCTCTGCTCAACCCACACGCAGGAGATAGGACACAGGACCAGCCATGGGGCAGCCCTCCTGACCGGGTGGCTCAGGAGCTGTGTGGGATGGGCACCCAGCAAGTGATGGCCGCCCAGGGCACCTGCCTCCTTCCCCGTCCTCTGTGTCCAAAATTTCTGTCGCAGTGGGGTGGGTGGACGTGTCCCCAAGGGCTGCCTGTGATGGTTCGGTGCTGGAGAGTTGTCCCGGCCCCTGTGCCCTGGTGGCATCGCCCGGTTCCAGGATGCGAAGTGCTGAGTTCCAGCCGAGCTGCTGTTGTTGGCTCAGCCACAATTAGAGGTTTCCAGCTCGCAGGGCCAGCGATGCCGGGTCGCAGTGATGCTCTGTCAAGTAAACAAAAAGGGGCACAGAAATGAGGGCTGCCATGGGAACTGCACCTTGTGTCTGCCAGCAAAGCGAGAGACAGAGACTACTGGGAGACCTCGGCACAGGTAACCCACCTCCTCCTGGCCTCATCCTCGCTCCCCCTTTTAAACGGGGTGGGGAGGATTGGGGGAAAAACATCCTGGCCTCTGCCAGCTTTCCCTTGTGGGAAACACATTCCTTTTAGCTGCCAGCACTGGGAGAAGTGTCCCCACCGCGGTGCAGTGCCCACTCCCCCTCTAATGGGAGGGACTGGTGACACCTCAGCCATTGCCCCACCTCTCCCTGGGTTGGGGTCTGGGGGGCTGTGCCGCTCCATGCCCCGGGGCACAAAGAAGCACCTTTGCAGCCCCCCCAGGGACACCCAAAGCAGAGGCAAGAAGGGAGAGGGGGGTGCTCAGCTGGGCCCCGCTGTCGGTCCCCCATCGGCGTGTGGGAGGACAGCCTGGAGGAGATGGTGGTGTCCCTGGGGGATGCTGCTTGGTGGGGCTTGGCAGCGGGGTGGGGACTGCCCGCTGGCCACAGCACAACCCCTTCTCACCATCCCTCCCTTGATGCCAGCCAGGCCACTGGGAATGGGGCACCCGGGCTGCCCGTAGCCACGCTTCCTCTCGGCACTTCTCTGCTCCAGCAGAGGCTCAGGCTGCCGGGGTGGGGGGCTGCCAGGGTTGGGAGGTTGCCAGGAACACCGTGTCTTTTGGCTGCGCTGCCTCCTCAGTCATGCACCCTCTGCCTCTCTTTTCCATTCCAAGTTGATGATATCTGGTAGGAAAGCAGGGCTCCTGCCCCCAGACGGAGCCCTGCACTGGATTAGACCAACAGGCTAATCTGGGAATCCTCCTGCGCCAGCGGCCAAGCCCAGGTACTTCCCAAGAACACTTTAAGCCTCCCTGGAGTTGTGCAACATTATCCCATGGAAAGTGCTGGGAAAACAGTGACTTAACCTGGGAGAGTGCAAGGAAAAGTGACGCAAAAGTCAAGCAAATGACGCTCTGGGAACCTTTCTGGTGGAAAGGGCCATGTGATGGCACAGTTTTGCAACGTGGCCCTTCAGTAGGGCGTTATCCACCTTCCCCAAGCTGGCAGATTTAGACTGCTGCGATGGTCCTTCCTGAGGTCAGGTCTTAAACCCTCCCAGGGGTGGCAGCTAATGCAGAAGCACAGCGGTGCGTTTGTTCGAAGGGTTGTCTCCTTGGGAGAATGAGCTGCCCATGCCCCTCCAGGACATAGTCTGGTGGCTCACAGGTTCCTGGGTGCAGTTTTGGGTGTTGGTTGCTTCTCATAAAACACCGAATGGCCCACAATTAGCTTTAACGAGCACCTGACTCTCCCTCTCCATACTGTCACAGCAGCTCGCAGTGGGAGTTTCTGTGCTGGAGCCCCCTTGCTAGGGAAGAGAAGGTCTCTGTAGGGACACGCTGGGCTGCTCAAAACCTCTGCCGGGACTGGTCTGATTTTGCTGGTTTTCCATGGCTACTCCTAAAGTCAAATTCTTGTAGAGACTGAAGTTTTGGGGGGGTAATGAGCCTGCTCCCCATGACGAGGGAAGAACTGAAAGGGCTCTCTGGCAGTGCCACCTGATTGGTGTCCTACTGAACCCCCTGTTTTCTTATTGCAGAAATTCAATGGATTTGTTAATTGTGTCTTGGGTTACCCAGGGCCTTGGACAGGTTTTTCTTTACTCAAGAAAAAGTAAATAAATACAGTTCCTCTGCACCACTGACTTGCTAAGCCGGGCTGAGAGAAGTTCCTATGAATGGTGCTGTGGGCTGGTGGTTACCGTCAGGGAGACGGGGCCAGAGCCCAGCTTCGCTCTGCGCAGCAATGGGGACCAGTCTGGAAAATGGATCAAATAATACCCAGCTCCCTAAAGGTCTCTGGAAGCTCGGTGGGGTTTTGAATGGGTTTGGAACTCCCTGTGTAAGCTGAGCTTACAGATAAACTTTAGAAACTGAGGGAGTACCTCTGAGTGCTAAAATAAAACATTTTAGTACAAAAGGGTACTCAAGTTAAAACTGGATCAAATTCTTGTTTTGTTCTAGGAATCATTGAAATGATGGAAGAAAAAACAAAAAACAAGCAACAACCAAAAAATACCCTGTGGCAGTACTTTGTAAAATGCCAGAAGTAACAGAAAACACCCAACAATACGTTATGAAGAAAAAAAAAAAAAAAGCAGCTCAGTTTTATTTCCAGACAACTAGATAAGAAGATCTGAACAGAGCTACTACCTCGCGGGCAGGTCTATCCGTAACCCTGGGCTGACAGTAGCGGCGCTGGCTGCGCTCGGGGTAACTGCGGAGCGCCCGGCCAGAGGCAGCGCGTCCCCGCACCCTGACGGGGCGCCCTCTCGGCTGCAAGTGGCACTTGGCTCGTGGGGTGGCCTCGGCAGAGCCACCTTCCGCTGGGCAGCCCCAGCCACATGCGTGTGTGTGTGTAAAAGTTGCTGTTTGGTGAGAGGACACGTCTCGTTAAGATGGGCTAAAACTGAAAGCGCGTGGGGCAAAGGAGCTCGGGAGGGTTCCTGGCAGCGGCTCTGCTGCAACCCGGCTGCTCGATTCCACAGCTCGCAATGCTGAGCGTAAACAAATTGCAAAATGGTCTTGAGACACATCATTGCTGTAAGGATTGAACTAGATACCTCAGGTAGGAAGAGCCCAAGAGCTTCTGATGCCACGCCGTGTTCCAGAAGGAGCAGGGCCATGCCTGCCTGTCACAGACTGACCGGGGTGGCTGGGACAGAAGAGGACAAAGCCTCTGCTGTTGGCATGGGTGGCACCTGTGCAAAGCCTGTGCTGTTGGCATGGGTGGCACCTGTGCAAAGCCTGTGCTCCATGTGGCACCCGCCGCCACCACCATGCGTCTGCAGAGCCTTCACCCAGACCCACAGCATCTCCTGTAACACTGAGCTTTGCCCCCCTGGCCTCCACACCAGGAGAGGTCTCCTTCGCCTGCAGTGCCCTCCTCTGCTTGAGGCTGGGTGGTGGGAATCAAACCCGACCTTCCCGGCCCCCAGGGTGTTCCTGTCCTGCCTCACGCCTGCCCGTTCAGAAACTGTTAATCATCCTGAACTGCTTACTGGTTTTGTGATCTTAAACAGGGCTTGAACTCGGGCTTTCTAGAGGTGAAAGCACAATGTCTTACTGTAACTCATTTTACCAACCAATCCTATCCTGAACCTAACAATATTTTAATCACAAAATCCAACCTCAAAACCCACAGCATTTTCAGTTACTGTATTTCATCACCACACAGCTGAAAACAACTTTTTTTTTTTTCAACCACCCTTGTTTTTCTAAAGTGAATCACAAACCATAGAACTTAACAGACGGAAAAGACCCAGAGACAAATTCTCTCACTAACCCTGGTGTATATAAGGAATAATGTAATTAGAGTAAAAAGCATTTCTCTGCAGCCACACAGGTGTAACAGAGTTACAGGAGAGCCTCCCCTTCGTTAAGCCGGATAGCCCATCTTAAAGAAGCCAAAAAACATCGTTACCTACAAAATACTGCCTGTGGTGCCAGTCACTCAGTCCTTTTTTTATTAGCCCAAGGAACAGAGCCCTTACCTTCTCCCCAGAAGACAATTTGACACTCTCCTAGATTTTACCATCATGTTTCATGTTCTGGTAAGTGATCTGCTGCTCGCTTTGCTGCTATTCTTGGCTGTGCCCCCTTGAATCACACCAAGGAATAATTAACAATAAGGTAACTCTGGGTCTCAGCAGGTTTGCCCACCAGAAAAATGTTAACCATCAAGAATGGTCTGCGTGTCACCTGTGAATAGTGTTCAGCTCTTCCAGGAAAGACTGGTCTGTATTAGTCACACCGGTTAATTGGCAAGAAAACCAGGACATCTGAATTTAAACTCCCATAGAAAGGCCACAGGATAGCCAAGGGAGAAAGCCTGATCGTCAGGCTGTCACTCCCAAGGGATAGCCACTGCTCTTCCCATGGTGTTTACGCTCTGGGAGACTCAATGGGCATTTCACAACCTGACAAGGTGTTTACGGTTCCCAGCCTCTGCCTACAGATGTGCCAGGATAATGGTTCCTGGTACGAGTTTGGTACTGTGTGCTGGTGAAGGGGCTGGAAGGAGACCCTTGGGCCTGGGGGCCTAGTCTGATTGACACCAAAGTAAATCTGAATTACTCCAGATTTAAAGTCATCTATCCAACAGCAAAAGTCTGGCGCTCAAGACCAGCTAATGCTTAGGCAAAACATGAGCATAAGCACTGGTACTTCAGATCTGTATAAAGACTTGGTCAGGGAAGTGTCAGAAAACTTCCCAGGTGATCAGCCAGGTATGGGTTGGTCCTTGCATTAGGCATTGCCCAAGGTTGGTACCTGCTGTGGCCATGCCTGGGGCTACCCTGGTGGGACCGGGGTCCCTGGAGGGTGGGACGGATCCAGCAGAGGGCAAGTGGTGCAATCAGGCTCTCAATGGGAGCTGATTACCCTCCGTTCATGTCTGGGAGGGAGGGAGGGACACACTTTGTGTCTTGATCAACTTCATGCACCTTCCTATATGGGGGTTTGCAAAATTAGAGTTCATAAAACCTCCCCCAGCCCCTTCCCTGAAAGCTACACCCACATTTTTCTCATGGATGACTCACTGTTAAAACAAAACATTTCTTCAGCCAGAGCTTTTCTATGCTACGTATTAGAAACAGCTGAACAACTGCCTTAATATCAGGCTTCCTGGGTGACGGTGAGAGTATGCTGGGGTATGCTGCTGTGCACAAACTTGAACACACGTGGCCATAATGCTTCTTCTGTTTTTGAGTTTCTCTTTTACCTTTTCCACTCCTTTTCCTTTCAGTTTCTTCTATTTGTTTTTAATCTGTCCCTCTCCCTCTGTCTTCTGTGTGTGTAAAATGCAGATCCACAAACACTTGCATTCATCTTTCAAAACGATGGTATGAAGAGTAATATAAAATGAGCTCATCCATTCCTTCATGGGTAAACAGAAGGAGACGGTGGAGTGCTTTCATATGATACAAGAAAAGAGAGTTAAACCAGATCAGTCTCAATTAAACAATGGAAAACATTAGATGAAATAACACGAAAAGCATCCTCGGTCTGTCAGATTGAGGAATAATTTGTTTCTCAAGGGCAGTGGCTGAACTGGGCAGTTCGCACATGATTTTTTGGGGAGTGATAATGCTGCTCTGTCCCCAGAGTGAGGTGTGTCTTCATCGCTTTGATGTGTGCAACTCTGAAATCAGCAACACGGGAAGCCACAGGGGCAGAGATGTCAGAAATGGTAAGAGGTTTCCTGAGGTGATAAAAAGGCCACCTGTGAGGTTGTTGTGAAGGAAAATTCCAATGACTGCATGCAATATTTGGAAGAAACAAACAAGAGAGTTGAGGTTAAGACACGTTCACATGCAAAGGTTGCTCACCTTTAGGTTATCCATCCCCCCACTGGAAGGTCCTCTGTAGATCTGAGACATTCAGCCCCTTTTCAGATATTACACTTTGGGGCTAAAATGAAGAATGCAGCAGTGATTAAAAAAAAAAAAAAGCCTGTATTTAGGCAAGTGTCCTATAAGGAAAGTAGATAAGTTGAGGAAGTGGTAAAGGTAAGGAGATGTGCTTTGGGAAATGAACTCACAGCGCAGCAGCCGTTTAGCCCGAAGGAGCACAGCACCGGCCTTGCGACACGATGCTGGGGCCATGCACGTCTCCCTGCAGCCCCTGCTGTCAGGGGGCTGCCTCGGCCCCCACGGCCCCTCGAGAGCTGCTGGCTGTACCAGGCAGGTGAGGCTTCGGAGGGTGCCACTGCACCCCAACCCCAACTGCCCAGCTGCCCCTGTCCTGCTCTTGTGTGTGCACCAGGCTGGGAAAATGGACTTAATCAGCTTAATCAGGCCAGGAGTGCTTGGGCTGCAGGCTGTGCAGGGCAGGAGCAGCCCTTCTCCACCTCCTGCTCAGCCCTGAGCCACTGCCGAGAGGCAGGCACAGCCGGACAGGCTGAACAGGTAGGGTGAGTGCGGTGGCAGAGCAAGTTCCCCTCGCACTCCACCACCCACAGCACCCGGGCTGAAGTCTCTACTTGAATGAAAGTGTAAGTGTTAGGTGTGGCACAGGAGTTATGCATGAGAAGTTTAATGCGTTGAAGGGTAGAGCCCGAGCCAGCAGCTAGCAGCCATGAACGAGCCTTGGGGCGAGCCCAAGCCAGCTTCCACTCAAGTCGATGGAGGTATGGTCTTTTGGCTTCAGTGGGAATGGGATGAGGTCCTTCATGGCCAGCCAAGGAGAGATTAGTCTAATGATGTAATGGCGCTTGTAACTGCCTGTTCAGCCTTAATTCAGCTCTTTTGTGAGCACGCATTAAGGCGCAGTCTGTAATTATGTGATCACATACTACTTGCTCTGCAAGACGCCCGCCTCATTTGAAGCGCAGGGTGGGAGATCAGGGCAGAAGGGCTTTCTCCAGCCCCCACGGTGTTGTCCTGCATCCCGGGATGTTGCTCTGCAACAGCCTTCCTGCGGGGTCTTGGGCAAGAGAGAGCTGTGATGTATGTCTGGCAGGGACTGAGTTAAGGTTTCACCAGCCACATAAGCCTGGTGGTTTTTTTCTTCTAAATATAGGAGCTTGGTTTTGCAATCTCACCGTGCTCTGCACATAGCTTTGTGTAAGGGGTAGTCAAGAGCAATGATGGCTTTAGGTTTAAACTGCCTGTGCAGCCTATCCGGATCCTCGCTGCCGGAGGTGTGAAAACCCCTGGCTTGCCTGCCAGGGCATGGTGGCACACCTATCTACCGGCAGCAGCAGACCGGATTGCTGTTGGCAGCAGTACCAGGTAAAACAAAAGGTTTTTATCTCCCTGATCTGACACCACACGCTCACTCTCCTTCTGGCCATCTTTCCAATCTCACCTTCTGCTTCATTTAATGTGCTCCAGAGGCTCTGCCGGCCCGGCTTCCAGCATCCCCTAAACTGGTGTCTAAAAGGCTGGCTGAAGATCCTTGTGCCCACTGACTTGAATGCGGGAAGAGTATGGAAGGAAATTCTGAAGCAGTGAAAAATGGAAGGCGGGAACAGAGTGAGCTTAGAAGGAAAAGGACACGTGTGACCTCAGTGGCGGCAGGAAGCACAGGGAGAGATGCAGGGGAGTAGAGGAGCTGCAAAGGATCTAGAGGGTCAGAGGGAAAGAGAACATTCAGAGCAGAAAGAAAAGGTTAAGGCATGGAAGTAACAAGCAGGAAAAACAGACGAAAGAAAACAAAACAGAGAAAACAAAGACAATAGGTCAATTAGGAGGCAGAAGCAGGAAAGACCATACAAGACAGCACCAACGAGAAAGGTTTTGGATGCGTTCCCTCTGCTCCATCTCCTGGGAGCTACATCCTGTTTTATCTCTGAACCCCAGGACCCGGGACTGTCCTGTGGGGACTGACCAGGAAGGAACAAGGGGTGATGGCCACACGGTGTTGCAGCCAAGCCACTGACCCTGCTCTCCCCGTGGGACTCCCTGGCCTCTCCGGCACCCCCTTCTCACCCCAGCAGCCCCTAATCCCATGCACTTGCACTGGTGGTCCTGTCACTGAGGTTCTTCAGTCACTTGTTGGCTGGGGTCTCTCAGAAGGAGAGTCAGAAAGCACACACAGAAGGGGCAGCATCCTAGCTTGGCGCTGGGCGGTCCCAAAAGACAAACACTTTGATGTATAAAAGGAACAAATCTGTAGCAAAACCAGACTTTGGTCTCCTGCAAGGGCGGCTGGGCTAGGAAACATGTCAAAAGAGCATCTTCCTCCTCAGTGAATCGTCTTTGGGCCCTAAGTTTATCTAATGGAGGGATGGAGCAATCCCACTGACGTCACTGGGCTGACGCCGGTGTAGAACTGGTGCGTGTGGCTGGTGAAATAGGTCAGAGCTGTGTACTCAGAGGTGCAGCTGCTGAGTTCAGTGATAAAAAGGTGCTTTTGCAGCTATTTCCTCCCGTGAGCCCTGCAGAGCTCCCCGGCTCGCAGGGGGTGAGCCGCGCTGGCTGCCGGCAGGGCTGGGGGCCGGGGGCTGCCTGCGGTTCCTGCAGCACCTCTCGCCACCCCGGCACGCAGTTTCCACAGGTCTGTGACAGAAAAATGCTGGTTTTGTTGACGTTCCGCATTTCCCGTGGGTAAAAGCAAGACGACAGAAGCACTATGTTCCTGCTGTTGTGGGGCCTGCATCAAAATACTTCAGTTTGTTGAATGGAGCGAAGTGGCTGAGGACTCGGCGTGGTAACAGCTGTGACCGTGGATCAGCTGCTTGATTTCTCACCCTATTTTTTTACACTGAAGTGCAAGAGATTATTATCACTATTCTACTCCCAAGTTGGTACTTGACTTTTTATAAAAGCTTTCCAGCAGAGATGTGAAATGAAGTGTTGTCCTTGGAGCCAGGCTCTTGCCTGAAGCTGGCTCTGCTCTGCCGTTACGCAGAGGGCAGTTCTCCGCAGTCATGGAGCCGCTGGTGTCCAGCATATTGCTCTGGGATTTCTGGGATCCCGTGAGCTGCTAATAAACAACCCACGTCTTTCCTACGGATGGATCCCTTTCCTGCACTCAGCGGTGCAATCCGCCCCACACCCATCACACCTAATCCCTTCTTGGAAGCAAATATTGAAAGTGAAAAAAAAAAAAAGACCAAACAAAACCCAAACAAAAAAAACCCACAACACAACACATGAAATGAGGAAGAAAGAAAAGTAACGCCCAGGGAGCTTGGCGGAGCCTGGCGTCCCCCCTGCGAGGAACCGGGCAGCTGACTTCCAGCATCCCAGGTGATGTAATGTGTGTTTAACGGCCGTACATACCTCCGGGGCTGATGAGCAGAGCAGGCAGGGGCAAGTAGCCGTGCAGGCAGCTCTGGAAGCCGCTAGCAAGAAACACACCTCAGTGTGTGTGTGTGTGTGAAGCGATCGCCCTGCTCTCTCCATGCCCCTTTGATGCTGGGAAGGAATGCTCTGCTTTCCGAACCAAAGGCGCTGGGGCTTGCCCGTGGGCTACACGGAAACAGGAGAAGGTGGAAGCAAGAAGCAACTTGTTCTGTCAGGGAGGAAAAGCGGCCTGAAGTTTGTAGCAGCGAGACTGCACGGTGCAGCTTTTAGACGAGGTGGCCTGAGCACTTGCAATGGTTAAAACCCGGCTTTCTCTCCGCGGGGTTGTTGTGGCCCCGATGTGCCGCCATTAGCCATCAGCTTTGCCCCGGCCTGTGGCCGCAGGTCGGTACCAGATGGTTGGGTTCTCCTCTGAGGCGGGTTCCCAGCCTTGCGAGGTGCTCTGTTCCTCCCCAGCCGTCTCCCCGAGGCACGGCCAGGGACACTGTTCCTGTTTGTGTCCCCATGACGGATGTAGCGGGCACTTTTACTACACGTGAGGCGTAGGGGGTTTTGTTCCTTCTTTCTCCAGCGCTTTCTTGGTAATGTTTTCCGCATTTGGTCTCAACCCACAGCCCTTTTCTCAGAAAAGTTAACAACAGAGCCACCCCGGCTGTGTTTCCGTGGGCGGGGGTGTGTGTGTGTTTATACACGCATATGTGTGTTAAAAATATCCTGCTTAATTCGGGTTCTATTAGAATATTCCATTACCTGGCTATTAGTATCGTTAAGCCACGCAGCAGCCTAAAATGGGCCTTAACCAGCCCGTCCGGAGAGGAGGCATTGACCACTCTTGCCCAGCTCCGGCGGGCAGGTCCCGGTGGGCTGAGGGGAACCAAGCTGAAGGGTTCCCTCAAGAGACACAAGATGCTGCTGCTCCCAGCCTGGTCCCCACCGAGGAGAGGAGCCCTGGGACAGAGAGGACATTGACGATCGATTGCTGCTCCTGCAGACAAATTTACATCTAAAAGCCGAACGTGAGAGATAACTAACAGATAAGCCTGCCCATTTTCCAGGTGCTGGAAAACCTGACTGCCTTCTTTATACAAGCCCGGGTTTAAATACTATTCACCTCGGGGGTGTGTCTGTGTATGAGTTTATCTTGGTTGGGAATCCATGGAAATGACTTTTAACCCTTAGCATTGTAATAGGTTGCCCAAGGCATCTATATAAACATGATGCATATTTATAGTGTAATGATCCCTAGGGTTCATTAAATACCATAACAGGGACTTTTGGAAAGCAGCCAGATAGCCCCTAAGCTATATTAAGAAAGGCCAAACTGTTACAACAAAATATTTTAAAGTTGTTTTTATTTAGTTTTTTTTTTTTAAAACGGCCTTGAATTATTTAGCATGTTCTCTAGGGATTGTTGTTTTGCGTCCCTTTTCAGCACTTGAGATCTGAAGGGTCCCATGAAATAGTCTCTGCAGGCAGCAGCCAGTTAACCCTTTTGTGTTTCCACTGGGGACGTGGAGGTCTGGAGCGTTTCCTCCCTTCCCAGGCACCAGAACATTGCAGCCAGTAGCAGATTTCAAGCACAGGTCTGTGCTGAAAAACTATTGTGTACAAACACATATGGCGAGGTCCCGCAAAATTTAAGAGGATGAAATCAACAGCAGGCCACACAAATTTAATTAAAACTCCATAGAGATTAACTCTGGGAAGCAGCACACCTGATTAATAAAGAAATTGTAAGCTCTATGAAGTTACAAAATGCTATATAAGACTTATGGTATCTTAGCAAAGTTATGGTTGAACCAATATACAGTAAAAAAAAAAAGCACTTCTAGTGCTCAAGAAAGAAAAGATTCTGCGGTTCATTACATGGCTTGTCTGTGTTGGTGCTGCAGGGCTAGAAGAAATCAAAAGTAATAAAATCCGACTTTGTCTCTAATACCAGCAGATCCAAAGCTAAATATGCAAAGGCACGGTTCTGTTTTGTAAGACAGTACCATTTTTCCACAGTCTTTTCTCAGAGAAAAACCCCCACACTTCAGACTCAGGCACAGGATTTTACACTTCCCTTTTTGGTGGCATTTTATTTCAGAAATGTTTTCAGCAAGTAGCACCTATCTGGGGGGGAGGGAGGGGGAAGGGGGTTTGTGTATCGCTAACAGCGGAGGTGAAAAGAGCTGATTTGTCACCTAACCCTTCCCTGGGCCAGTAACACCCTGTGTTGCTGCATCTCCTGCTGCTCGACACGGGACGTGGAGCGTCCCATGGGAGCATCAGGGACTATGAACCCACTGCCTGCCCCCGTTTTCCCGCAAGCCACCCGCAACAGCGTCCCCTTTGCTTGCCGGTGGGGAAAATCCTGCCGGTGCCTCCAGCCCCACGGGGCTCTGCAGGCATTGGTGTGGGACGGGGATCCCAGCCGGTGGGCTGGCGTTTCTTGTGTTCGACCGGGAAATAAAGCTCCTGGCCTCAAGGTTCGCCTCCGCCGGGGAAGTTTTGCTGGTTTCTGGGTTGGTGCTCTCTGCAGGAGGGTGTACGGGATTTGCTGAGCGAATAAGGGAAGGAACCAGTGCTGGAAGCCGATTCAGTAGCCCCGCTTCAGTGGGGGCATCCCCGGAGGCCAGGCTTCCCCTTTGCCACCAGGAGTGCGGGGCCCCATCCCAGCCACACTGCCGGAGCGCGCACAAGGAGATGCCCGTTTGGTTTGGATAAACCACCGAGCTGCAAGGAATTTAAGAAAACTTATCCAGATTGGCTGAGCCCTTATAGATTAGTGAAATGGGTCACCAGAGGTTGCTGCCCATCATGGTGTCTGGTGCTTCCTGTCAGGGCCAGGAACACCGTCCCCCCACGGGAATTTCAGCAGTTTCACTTCCACACACCCAGCCCAGGACCAAACGCCTCAGCAGCGAGAACAAAAAGTAATGTTGTGGTTTTTTTTAAAAAAAAAGGAGACACGTCACAAGTATTTCATAATTCAGAAGAGATTTACGAGATTTACCAGCAAAGGCTATGGCTGACCAAAAATGGACAGGCTTAGACCAGGATTTGGTGTGAAAGGAACATGTAGCTTGTCGCTCCTGGGTATAGTTGGGGATGGCGGGCTCCAGGAGGTTTGAAGGGGACAGGAGGACTGCTTGACCAGTCCCACCTGTGCTTTTCTGCATCAGGCTTGACTGCTGTAACCCTTTTCCCATCCACAAAACCCCGCTACGTACACAAAGTCTTATTAAGAAAGGATTGGTCTGAATGTTGACACATGTTTTGGGGGATAGAAACCTTCTTTTAGCTGAACTCCTTCATCCACTTCTAGTGCCTCCTCTGCCCCAAAGAAAGGGCTGTTCTCATTCACTTCTTTCACTGCAGTTAATTAGTAAGTCCGAGCCAGCCCGCCCTCAAGAGCTGGTAGTTCCCTTAATCTCTCTGTTGCTAGGGCATGCCGACATGCTCCACTGGTACCAGTTCCAGCGTGATGCGGGGGATTGTGGAAAGAAAGGGGAAAGGGCTGATCAAACAGAGTCTGATTTAAAAAAAAAAAAAAAAAAAGGAAAAAAAATAAAAAAAGCTCTTTTTGATGAGGCTGGGAAGTTCACAATGGGGGAAAGCACAGGGTGAATGATAAGGCCTAAAGGAGCTCATTAAATTGAGGCAAGCTGAGCAGAGTTATCTTATTTCACTCCCTTTCTCCTGCCACCCCGGGATGGAGAACTCTTTTATCAAAGGGGGGGGGGGGTCATTTCCTTGCAAAACGTCTGACAGAAATAACTAAATGTATAATTGTTTTCCTCAGATTTTTTGTGAATGTAAACATTTGTAAAGCAAGCTGGAGCCTCAGCAAAGGGTGCTACCGAGGGAAGTGTAGGGGGCAGGTGAGAGAGGTCCCCTGGTCCCATTTCCTCCTCTCGGCTCAGCCAGCCTCCTGAGCAACAGCAAGTTAAAAGTTAAGTAGGACACATGGACCTCAGGGACGATAGGGGTCAAATCTGAATGCAAATGTGAAATGTTTGCCTTGGAAACGGTGTTGCTTACTTTATTTGATCTGCACCAGCCTTTACAAAACCAGAGCAAGCGTATGATTCTAAAAGGTTGGCGAAACAAAGTGTTGCCCAGCAAAAACCTCGCACAGTTCCCTCCTGGGGATCTCGGGCAAGTGCCTTTCCTCTGACTGTGGCCGGCGTTGGCTGCCCCAGGGGAACAGGGATCCCATCCCAGCACGTCTCAGTGAGCACAGGTATCGTGAAGAGCTAAAGCATGCCAGAGGCTGCAGGCTGGCAGAGAAACTTCTTAGAAAGTCTGTGTTCAGCAGAAGAAACCAGGGTAGGGCTTAATCCCCTGCTGGCAACAAGGACAGTGGCAGAGTGCAGTAACTGACAGTGCAGTCTTCCCTTTAATCTGAAAATTAGCCAGATTGCTTATCAGAGCTGTGTTTTGAGAGCCCGCATGAACAAGGGATCACAAAACAGCAGCGAGCACCCGCCTCACGCATCCCCTTGCTCCTGACAGTCATGAGGCGAGCACACGTTGACGTGAGACCTCTCTTGGGGGACAGGAAGGGGTGCCACGACTGTGGTCCTGCCGGCCACCACAGCCCTGGGCGCCGGGGAGGGGGCAGCGGTGGCAAACAGCACATTTTCTACACAAAACTCTGCCAGCTTTAGCTAGAAAACTTCCACAGGTTCTTGCTAGTTTCACTTGATCCTCTCCTCCACGAGCCTCAAAGGAGGCTGTTTTTCTGGAAAGTGACCTCATAGTCCTTATTAAAAAGCGATCCATTATTGTAAATAATTACGTTAACCTCCCTTGCCTGGAGGTCCTTCTCCCCACCTTAATACCTCCCTCTGGCCAAGAATTCCCCTCTCATTGTGCAGATGAGGCACGTGGACTGCTCACTTCTACTGCAAAGAATAAACTTAGCTATTTCCAAATATAAGGTCAGTCTTTAAACATGAAAATACATTTTTATTAATCTCTCCTCCTACTTCTGATAGTTTCCTCTCCCCTTCAGCTATAGGGGCACGCAGGGACCCTTGTTGCATAGAGAGGACCTTATTTTCCACAAGGCAGCTCGGCCTGAGTACAGCTTTACTGTTTTAATCCCTTCCAGGTATCAGCCCATCCTTCTGCGGGCTGGTGTAAGGCATTTTTTGCCAAGGGAATCCCTCTGAAGAGGGATCAGGTGTTTGGCATCTAGCACATCCCCCACTCTCATTTCTCTGCCCTCCAGTCTCTCTAACACAGCTTTTGCCAGCAGGACCGTAGCCAAAGGTACCATGAGACATGGTGGGGTGGGGGCATGTCACAGTTGTCCCTTTGCCTGGCTGGGCGATGCTAGCAAACAGACTGGTTTTGCTAATATAATCTGAATCAGTAAATACATTCCTGACGTATACATAACTTTAGATAGTGGCATATATAACCTTTCATTAATGTTGGTTATCATATATTCGTGTATGGGGGTGTGGAAATGCTGGCTTGCTGCTCCTTCATTCATCCCACCCACCTCCACTCAAATGCAAGTTCAGCGAGGCTTTGTTTTCCCAGTCTGATATGGATTTGTAAAAAAGAAATGGAGACAAAGGCCATTGGAGTCTTCTAACAGAAGTGATCTCATCCATTACCCTACACCACTATCTGGTTTAGTGTCATTTTATACCCATTTTGTACCTGGTGTTAACAGTGGCAATACGTGCAGGACAGCGGAGAACTTTTCTGTTGTTTGGGGGATTTAATGTCCCCCTGTCTCTTTGCCACCATGCCTCTCTCCCTTCTTTCCAAGCATGGTGGTTTTTTTCCTTGCTTCTTGACAAGCAGTCTCTAATGATTTCTTACAAGAACTGGAAATGCCTCTCTCTTTCTTTTTAGATGTGATACACTATGTGCCTCTGTGCATCAGTCTCTTTACACACAGGTCACACATGATTTATGCACATTGACATGGAGAAGAATTAAGACAAGACAAAATAAGATCCAGTGGCTGCAAGCACAAACAATTGAGACCGGGAGGCACTTTAAGAGTGGCCGAGCAGAGCATTACTGTGCTGTTGGCACAATTTGCCCAGGCTGAGAAGCAGAGTTAATTGTTCTTCCATGGAAAATTGTCATGCTCAGGTTGGATAACAACTCTGTTAGAGGAGGCCAACAGAGAAGTTATGGTTTGCTTCTTCTAGTGTTAACCTTTAACAATCCATAAATATTGTGTAAGTTTCCATACGCTGCAGTTTATCAGCGGGATATTCCGTTACTTGCTTTATGACCTAGACCATTGCTTTGGTTTAGTAGCAGTCAGCAGTGGTGAACTTGTCCCAGCCTGGGGTCTGGGCGGTGCCTGGGGTCTCTGGCTTAGCTGAAACCCATGCAAGGCTGTCTTCTCCTCTCTGACAACTGGCTGACACTGCAAAACACACAGGAACCCTAAAAACAAAAGCAGCAGAATGGGAAGGAAGGCGACTCACAGCCAGGCAAGCAGCCAGCTTTCTCTGCTTTTTCCTTTGGGTCTCCGCTTCTGGAAGTCCCTGCTTGCATGGCCTTACTATCAACTGATGTTTTAGCTGTTCATTTTTGGTGAATCATAACTAAAGGGAACTGAAGCGGTATCTGAAATTTGCTTCCTCTTGGGCAACAGAAAGCCTGTCTGAACTCCTTCCCCTTTTGGCTGCTTATGCTGCTCTTTTGAAAGAGCACCATTATAGCGGGGTAACACTGCTGGATTTACAGCACCCCTCCTACAGCTCCGGCTTCCTCAGGCAGTATCTCTGCTGATGAGAAGAATATGTGACAACGGAAGGAAAGCTAGAGTTTCTGTGCAGCCAGGAGTTCGGCACGATTACATTACTAGTGAGTTTTGAGGTTTTTGTATGTATGAAAACAAAACCACGTTCCCCACTCCATCAGCCCAGTCTGTTCTGCCATCAGGCAGGGTGCCTGAGAGGGAAGCCAGGAGGAAAAAAAAAAAGAAAAAAAAAAAAGAGGTGCCCAAAAGAGAAAATATTTTTTTTTTCTAATGAGCAGTTGAGATGAACCTGAAGAATATCTCTGCTGTAAACATTTCTAGCACTTGGGGACTATGTAAAATTGAGATCTGGGTTAGAAGATTTTGTGATTTGCAGCCATCACTTACAGTAACGACAAGAGGTTAAACAAAAACTGACCAGTGGAGACTGAATGTTCCCAGGTGGAGCCCAAAAGTTGGTAAGAGGTGGGAAGAAAGGTCAGGCTTCTGATCTTCCCCAGACCAAGATAAACCAGTGGTGATTCCATTAAAGCCACTTACTTGGTAATTAAAGGCATGTCAATTTTGGATCTTGGGCAAGTGAGAAGTTTTAATGACATGGAAAGCATCTTGGTGAGAACAGCAATAAGCACTGGCTTTCCAAAAACCAGAGAGCTCACAGGAGGTGTAACAGTAGATCAGCTTAGAGACATCATCAGCTCTTCTTTGATCTCTGCCTCAGGCTACAAAGCAGGCAGAAGCCAGGCCAAATACGTGCGGAGAAAACCACAAAGGTCAAGCAGCAAAATGGGATTCAATTAAAAAAAGACTTTACAGTAACAAGTAGTATTTCCATCACTACTTTAGCAGCAAGAGGAAGACCCAGGCTACTGTAAACATGCTTTCCAGTGGGGAAGAAAGGCTATGGACTGCTCATGGCTAGGGTCACAGCTGTTTCATACCTTTTTGCATTTGTTATTGCTTTAGACAAATACCACAATCCATGTCAATGACAGAGGGGGCTGAGATGACAAAACTAGAACAAAGACTAGATCTGAAGATCCTTCAGATCATGTTCAAGTCAGTTGGGCCAGATGAATTTCATCCTGGGGTAATCTCTCCATCCAGTTATTTAACCACAAAAGCTCTAAGTGTAACCTCCCCTGGCTTCTGGGATGTTACGGAGTCCAGAGATTGTACTTGGAAGCCTGGAAAATTGCAGACGTAGTTCCTGCCTTTAAAAGGGAAAAAAGGAGGAGCTAGGGATTACAGATTGTTCAGTTTAACTTCAATTCCCGGAAAAATACTAGAACAAACAATCAAACTTTGGTAAGCACCTAAAACAAAACAAAGAGATGAATAATGGCCAGCATAGATTTGTCAAAAACAAATTGTGTAAAACGGGTCAAATTTCCTTTCATGACAGGGTAAAAAAATCTCCTTGATAAGGGAGAAGCAATAATAGTCCTGTATTTTGACGGTGGTGAGGCTTTCGTTACAGTGTAATGCAATAGTCCTAAGCAAATGAAGGGAACCTGTGGTAGAGGGAGATGATTGAGGATGATGCAATATTGATTGGAAAAATGCACAGAGAGCATAGTTATACTTTAAAAAGGGAAAGGTGGATCAAGAAGAGTTGCTGAGTCAGTCTGATCTAAGGGGATTACGAGCAGCTTGGAATAGAGAATATAATATTTTTGAAGTATAAAGATACAATAAAGAAGTATTTAGATAAAGGGTCTTTAAAATAGGATTCATTTCAGTAAGGACATTTCTCAGTTTCTATACATGCGCATCACCAGGCATAATTAATTCTGTTTCTATAGGGTGGTAAATTTTTTGCCCAAGTAGTAACTCTGCCTAAAAAGATCTGCGAGATGTTCCATGTCACAGCCCAAATATGAGTTAATTGTTAACGCAGAAAGGGGAAATGCCCTACTAGGATGTGTGCATAGGCACGTGCCCTGCAAATAACCCTTCTGTTCAGTTCTCTGTGAGGCTGCAGCTGGAGTGCGATGTCCCACCGCGGGTGCTGTGCTCAAGACAAGGTCCAGAGGACGGCTGGGGGATGATCAGGGGTCTTGAAAACCAAGGAGGGAAGAATGAGCAAACTGCCTTTCTTTAGTCTAGAGAAGACCGAGGGAGACAGGGTTACTGCTGTCAAATATGTGAAAGATGGCTGGGAAGAAAAAGGGAACAAATTGTTCTCTGTATCCATGAGGGACAGGACAAGCAATGAGCTTAAATTACAGAAAATGAGACTGAGGTTGGATGTTAGAAGGTGGCAAGCAGTGAGGATAATGACACACAGAAGTATCCGAGGAGGGTGTGGAATCACCATCCTTCGTGTAGAAAATTAGGCAAGCATTTGCCAAGAGTGACAAATGTAACAATCCTGCCTTGGGACACAAGCCTGGACTAAGTGACCTTCTGAGATCCCTTCCAGCCATACAAACCTCTGATTCTCCCCTGGCTGCTGGAGAAAGCACGGCTGACGTGGAGCATTGCAAGTCCTCCACGTTTGCAAGTGAGAGCCAAGAGCACTCCTGCAGGAGCTGTGTGCACTGATTTCTGGTTTGGAGGAACAAGGTTGCCATGGCAGGTAAAGTCACCAGAGACTGAGATGTCCTTGGATTATGAGAATCCAGTCCTGTGTGTTGCATCACACACTTTAGCGTCTCCGGTCTTTACACAGCGATGATACGTGACGTGAGGCTTGAAAGCATTGATCAGTGTAAAACAGTCTGTCATGCAGAAACCGCCACTGGCTGTCCCTAGGATCACACACAAAACGTAGCCTCCCGTCGAGCCAAGCCGAGTGGGCTGTCCTGCTCCATGGAATTCCAGACCAGAAGTGCCTGCTTCCACTCCAGTGGGAACCAGAGGCCAGCGCAGCCCTGGCAGCGGTGAGGCAGGCTGGCACTGGCGGCGTTAGAGCTGCCACAGTCACCGTCAAACACTGGGGAACAGAAATGTGAACAATTGTGGGGTTTTTTATCAGGAATCCCCGCGGGCCATTAGGGACAGAGCTTGCTGAAGATTATTTTCTGCAAGCACTTCCAGAAGTTTGTGTTTCTCTAGGAATTCAATGGAAGACAAATGGAAAAGGGTATAAGCAGGAAGGACAGAAATTTATTTTTTTTTGCTTTTACAAGCATCAGTATATAAATAGAAAAAACAAGGGGGCTTATTTTAAAGAGGTAGCTAACCCAATGTCCCTTGAAAAAAATAGCAGAGAGGTAAACACTGAAGTCCTTTAACTCCGTGTCATAATTTATAGCAGGTTTCCAATTGTGAAATCTCTCAATGATGTGGGACAGATGTTATGGTGAGGAAAATAAAACAAACAGGCAACGGGATGGGAAATGCAGAGAAGTTGAAATGACACTGTGTTGTAATCCTTATGGGAAATCTCTATATGGCTTTCCAAAGTACTGTGCTGGTGAGCAATTAGGAAGCTGGACGAGCTGTATAAACAGAGCCACTAGAGGTCTGTAACTGTTCCCATGCAGCTCCCACAGTGAACCAGTCTCAAGGGCAGCTTTGGGGAAGGGACTATTTCTGCCCACCATCTTCTAAATGATCCCTTTAATATTCTGTCCAGAGCTATTTGCGTAAGAAATGCACACAAATGGAGGTTTTCTAGTGCTTGTCCCTGTTCCTATGGCAGTAGATCAAAGGCAATAACAATACAGAGTTAATTAATTCAGGAGAAGGAATTCCCACTTGCAGCGATCTTAACCCTGCAGTGGAGGGAAGGCGTCAATCATAAGGGCAAAGGTGCTGAAGTTGGCATGAATTTGTGGGTTGTTGTTTTTTTTTTTTTTTTTCCTCCCCACTAAGGAGTTCAGGAAGGGAGTTAAACAGTAAATGTCACCTGAGCTTCAGAAAAAGTAGCACTTATATATAATCAACAATTTATAAGTGTGCATGAACCATCCAGTTGCAAGAAAACTGGGCAAAAACTAGGCCTAGAGTCTTGTAAAAAGAAACCTCTCCGAGGGAATTGCCTTTTCCCATCCAGATCACGTTTGGAGAACATCCCCCTCAGCTTTACTCCCAGTGCCTGACCCACATCAAAGACCAGCAGTGTCCTTAAAGGCAGCAAAACCTGGCAAAAGGAAAGTTGGGGAGGATCTCGTCTTTACCTGCAGCCTCCCAGCTTTGTGTAAATCACAGGGGCAGAGGGGACAAAACGATTGTGAAGAACCAAGAATTACTGACTGACACACAACAGAGTGCAAGCAAAAACCAGCACAGAGCTAACAACAAATAAATGAAGAAAGGCCTTTTGGGAGGCATAGCAAGGGCCTGCGCTTTCTAGATGCCTTAAAGACCAAAAGGAAAGAAAACAGAAGTTTGTCGATTATACTTGAGCTAGAAATTACCATGACAGTAATCTGAAGCAAATCTGGAATGGGTGATCTTAGAGGCCAGCAGAGAATGAAAAAGGGAGAAGAATGACTACTTGCCCATCAAAAATATATTGTCTCTGAGTGTGAATACTATAGGATAAAGGATCACACACGAAGCAAAATATTATGGAATTTCACTGATGTTAAATTGATTGACCTCTTTAGATAATGTACTCAAAAAGACATTTCTTCACAAACAAATGTTCTAAAATAACATTTCACTCGTATCAGTGGCAAAGGTCCTGCTGACTTCTCCTTAAATAATTGCAGAATATTAAAGGTGAAGTCAGTTTAAGAATCTGTTATTCTTTTGCTTGGTAAGCCCTTAGTTTCCTTTCCACATGCAGCTCACTGAACCTGGCCTGCATTTCTTTCTCAGCAGCGGGTAAGTGACCCACACAATCCTTTGTGTGATTTCTGCCAGCGAGCTCCCAACAGACAGCACTGAGAGACCAGAGCTCTGCTGAAGCTGATTTTACAGAAAACACGTTGAACCCTGTGGCCAGTATGTAGTTTGGTGTAAGGCACCAAATACTTCCAGGGTGGAATCTGCCTACCTGAAATAGCAAAGATGACATTTTTGCCTTTGGCAAAAGAGGGACATGAGGCTCATACCCAACTAGCGCAAGCAGATGGCTATTCTACCACTGCGTAAAATAAAATAGCCATTAATTAAAAAAAAAAATCAGATAAAGGACTCACTTAGATCTGATAGCCCTGTATGCTGCAGGCATCTTTATCTTATTTGCAGAAATCTACTGCACAAATTGATGTAGAAATTGTTTCCCACCTGCAGCCCGTCTCATCTCTGAACTCCAGCTGACACCATCCCAATGGCACAAAACTTTAAGGCTCTGACGTACCAGAAGGGATCTTTATGTTACAACATCTTACAGCCAGTCTTGCAGGTTTTAGCTGGAATCACGCGTGCCTTCCCAGCACCGCACATGGTAAGTGTTTTTACCTACACAGAGACCTCTGTGTGTCCATTCATTCAGAAACACCGCCTGTGCCCACACTGGGGCTCACGCCAACCCACGTGCGTGTGCATGTGGTTTCTCATCATATATGTTTTCACTGAAAGGGGAAGGCGAGGAAGAATGGGCCTTTTCATGCTAGGAAGGCCCTGAACTATCATGTTGTATATAGATCTGGGAAAAGGTAGTGCTGCCATTTGGAGGAGAGTTTAGGGTCTCAGAAGAGGATGGCCCCTCCACACTGGCATAATTTAATTTCTCTGTTTACTGGATATTGCCCCATTAAACCACTTGCAGCATGGCCAAGGACAGGCTATATAAGGCCTAATCGCACTCCCTTATGAAACTTGGTAGAAAAATCCCTGACACCTTCAGTCATGTTTTTTTTGGGTTTATCATTTATTGTATGTTCTTACAGTTCCTTGGGAATTCCTTTTTTATGGTCTTTTACAAGAGTTTGATTCCTTTGCTAAGACATTACAAGAGCTTTCTCATACTGTACCAGGTCAGACCCCAGAACTGGTCGGTCTGGTCTTCCACGAAGTGCTCCCTTGGGCTGCAGGGGTTGGCAGAAGACCTCCCAAAGGCCGAGTTCATACAAGAGCCAGCGTGTGTGAAAAGACAGCACAAAAGCTGAGATCAGGTAGGACCCGTGTGCTGTAAGAGCAGAGAGAGTGGGGTAAGTCTCAGCCCCAAGGAGCTTCCAGAAGGAGGTGAGGTGATGCCTGCTGGTGATGTTTTCGAGATAGGAGAACTTAACATTTGTTATTTAAAAAGCATTATTTTTGGTACCTTATAGCCAGCAGGTTCTTTTAGCACAGATACTCCTCATCATTGCACTTGAGACGTTACCAGAGTTTGCCAGTACAGTTCTAGGGAGAGTCTTTGGGCTATTTGCTTCATAGCTGGAGCTTTGAGCCAAAATACTTACCGTAACCTGAGCTTTAAAGGTTTTGCATGTTATTAAGAAAGCAAGCTGCAGCCTGTCCTCTCCCCTCCTCCTTTCTTGAGGGTGGCTAAAATACTGCAAATACAATGTACACACACTGCCTTTTAGCTGGCTTCAAAAAAAACACATCTACAGTAGTGTAATTTTTGTGTTAGTAACACAAGTGAAAATTATGTAAAGACTCATCCTGGTTCTGTGTTTAGTGATACTGAGGTATGAGGCTGGCACAGAGTGCAAGCTTCTGGCTTTAACAAGGCGGCTGAAGCGCATATTCCTCCTGTGGGCCATTTGTCTTGTCAGGAATGTGCTGAAAACAGATCACTGTATACTTGTAGCGATGGCTGGAGTTGGCCCAGTCCCCATGGGAGTGAGATGAAGGCATTCTGCTCTTTGTGGTCCCTGATAAGGTGGAACTGTCTGTTACGGATGGCTCAGATTCTTCTCAGGGTCATCACTGGGAAGGGCAGACTGGTATACACTGTGAACTTCCATACCTTAAAACATCTGGAATTCTTTTATTTTACCTTTAATTTCAGTTTTCTGAGGAGGAAAAGGATCCTGATATAATTTGATTTTTTAATGCATTAATGCAGTGTTCCAGGAGGTATTTTTACCTGTAAGATAGCCATTTACACTCTCAGGTAGATCTTCAACTTAGAATATCTTTTCTCAAAATCAGTGCTTTTCCTCTACCTTTACCACCCTCTCTTGTAGCCCCAGAAAACGAGGGGTGGTACACTCCTGAAGGCTGCTCTAACACAATTGCCCAACAGCAGGGCCAAGTTCTTACCTCAGCTGCATTAATGAACCCCTTTAAACAACCAGCGCAGCGCAGGAGGCGATTGTGTGAGCAATATTCAGCTACGTGTCTGTGCTCCAGATAGTGAGTTGGTTGTGAAACGGGCAAGTCTCCAAAGCTGCAATTGCATTCCTGTTGTCCCTGTCCCGTGCCAGCTGTCTCAAGGAGCTGTTACAAGAGGTGGTAATCAGGTGCCCTAGGACAGCTTTTGCTCCCTCCTTCCCCTTGACATGATCTGGACATCTCACCCAGTGAGGGAAACGCTATTAGAGTATTAGGTCATCTGAGAGCTTCTGTAGACTCCCCTTTTCTTGACCGATCCTCCGGTGGCTTGCCAGGTTGATTCCCAGTGCACTGGGGTTATGGCTAAACATACACATAAAGATGGGGAAATGAGTGGCTCCACGGCAAAAGCATGTTCTGTTGACTGGACATTTGTCTCATCAGCCTTGCGAAACAAATCTGAATCATACTGTTCCTCCCACACAGAAATCCCCTTCTGCTATAGTTATGCCTCGCATACCTAATAGCTTACTAATCAGCATAAAGGAACTTCTCTGCAAAGCTGGGGAAAATCACATATCCCAAGTAGTAGAGAGTGGCCAAATGCCACCCTCTTCAGCTTTGGCCCCAAAGAGACATCTCAGATATTGACACCATTACAATCATTATGAGGAGTGCCAGTGGAAAAGGATTTTTTAAAAAAGTGCACTTACCTCTCCCTTAGACAGCCAAGAATAACTGGAACGTCCTGTTAATGTTTTGGTTACTCCACACACCTTCATACAAATCTTGCTGGGAGCATGGCAGCAGCATAACCAAAGCAGAAGAGGTTGTGCCACCATTTAAACCCACCTGCTGCTCCTTTGAGGCTCATCTGATCAGAGGGGCTGAACCATCGCCATCTTCATCTCCACCCTGGCTCACACCTGATGTTCATGTGTATCTCAGCAGGTGAGTGAAGGCTTTCTGAAGCAGCCCAGGTGCTGGCAGGCTCCGTGTCCTCATGCCCCTGCAGTGGGCTCAAGGCATAAAAAAATTAAGCAAAATGGCCAGGGGGCATGAATCTACAATCAGTGCTTGGGGTGGGACAGGATTGGGTGGGTAACTGATCATTGGGTTGTGAGCAATTGTATTGCATCATTTTATTTTGAGTATTCTTTTACCATTATTATTATTTTTTCTCTTTTGATACTGTTCTATTAAACTATACTTATTTCAACCCGTGAGTGTTTTTTTTTTCCCCTCCTTTTTCTCCCTCTTCTCCCTACCCTACCAGAGAGGGAGCAGTGAGTGAATGGCTGCGTGGCTGGGGTTAAACCATGACAAATAGGAAACTGTCCCCCTTTCCCTTGGGTGTCTGGGAATACAGGGGCCGGGAGTCCTGTAGTTCAAGTTTATGAGTTTAAATTACTGAATTCAGTGCATTTTCATAGGCCAAGTCTAGCCTGGCAACTTCCAGGAAGGCTTAACTCCTACAGAACAGAAGGAGTATTTATTTCCAACCCGTTTGAATTGAAGGCAGGTAAGAGGTGAGGTTGGCATGGCCTCAGCTACTGACCATGCTGGGGCTGCAGGGGGACCGGTGGGAAGGGTGGCAGCTTGGGACATCTGTCTGGGCTCTGCTAATCTGCCTTCCCTCGCTGCCATTGTCACCTCTGCCCGGACGGCCACCGTCCTCGCCGCCAGCCCCTCCTCACCCCGCCACAAGAGTACTGGTCCCTCGCCCTCGTCCCGGTGCCGGCCGCGCCGTTTATTTTGGAGGCCGGCGCTAATCCCCTCCGCCCTCGCACCCCTCGGTTTACAGCATCGCTTCCAGCCCGCGATAGCGGGGAGGCCGCCGGGTGACCCTGGATTAGTGTAAATATTTTGCTTTGGCTGGAAGGAAATGTGACATACATTCAGGGTGGAAGTTATCCAGAGGCTGCGGCCTCGGGAGCCAAACCGCTGGGAAGCCCTCACCGCGGTGGTCTCGAGGTACCGGCGCTGTCGGGCTTGTTGGGCTCACCCCCCCATGGCGCCCTGCGGGGGGGGGGTCACAGCGAGGTGCCCCTTCGTGATGGAGCAAGTGCAGCCGTGGGGTCAGTGTGGGGCGCCCCATGGAGCTCCCCAGCCTTGGGGAGCGAGGGTGCCCGCTCTCCCCCAGCACGGCAGGGCTCGCCTGCCCTGGCACAGCTCCTCCTGGGAGGCTGGGCACCAGGACGAAAGCACAGCTCCAGTGGTGGAGGGGGACGAGCACAGGTGCTTTCCAAACCCCGGTGTGAGTCTGGAGGAAAGATGCCATTGGAAAGAAATCAGGAGGTGATTAATTTTGTGATAATTTTTGTTTCCTAAGCCACGCGACTGTGGAAGCAGCCATGGAAGGCGGCTGCCCCCAGCCTCCTGCTAACGGGCTTCGCCTCACACCTTGGCTGGGCCAGTTTAAAGCCCAGATGGATTTCACAGAATCACAGAATATTCATGGTTGGAAGGGACCTTTGAGATCATCGAGTCCAATCACAAAAACAAACAAACAAACAAAAAACCCAACCAAACACCCCCCCCAAAACACAGCACACTCACCCACAGACAGACACAAACCATCTAACTCAGCACTAGAGCATGCCCTGAAGTGCCATGTCTACATGTTTCTTAAATACCTCCAGGGATGGGGACTCTACCACCTTCCTGGACAGGCTGTTCCAGTGCCTGACCACTCTCTCAGTAAAGTAATTCTTCCCAATATCTAATCTAAACCTCCCCTGCAGCAACTTCAGACCTAATGGTCCTGTCATTATTCCCTTGGGAGAAGAGGCCAACCCCCACCTCTCTACAATCTCCTTTCAGGTAGTTATAGAGGGCAATGAGGTCCCCCCTCAGCCTCCTCTTCTCCAAACTAAACATGCCCAGTTCCTTCAGCCTCTCTTCATATGACTTGTTCTCTAGACCCCTCACCAGCTTGGTGGCTCTCCTCTGGACACGCTCTAGCAGTGTTTCACAAGCTCCTCCAGCTGAGGGGGACACTTGCAATCCCCTGCCTCAGTCTGCCTGGCCACAGCATGTGCTTAAAAAGGAACACAAATACGACGCTTAAAGCATAGTATGTGAAGTAGCTAGTGTTACATTTTACCTCTGATGAATGTTGATTAACGGTATTTCAAAGCACAAAAGGCGCTTTGGGATCTCTTGTGCTGGCTGGAGAGAAATGCATCTCCCAGATTTAACCATAATCTTGCTGCATTATGCATTTGACTTGGCTGGGCGGGCTGCCCCGGGGCAGTGTCTGCTCGCCCCGCATTCCTCCCCCCGCTCCCCAGGGGCCGGCGTCCCGCAGCGGAGCCCAGCGGCCTCCCCGGGGGCTCCAGGAGCCGGATTATCCAGAAGGGGCCAGCTGCACCCAGCCGAAGGTTGGGTTTTGGTCAGTATCCAGAAATTAAGGCACTCGCTTGTTGAGGTTTTTTGGGCCATGTCTAGGCCCCGTCCTGATAAACTGCTGTGAGCTTAATTATCAACCTTTGTTTCTCCAGACAGTCAAATTTGTTATGGAGAAAACGCATGTGCGTTGGCTTCACTTGTGAAAGGCTCGACAGCAGATAATTTAAAATCAAATTAAAGTGATGCAGTCTGCCATTAAACCCAAATGAGGAGGTTCCATTTCACAGGATGATGTTGCTCCTGCGCTAAAATAAAAGCTGAACCAGCGGCACGGTAACGCTCAGCCAGTCCACAGAACCGTAGGGAGGCACATGGACTTTTTAGGAAGATCCCCGGCGAATGTTAAACAAATCCTGGCGTTCCTCGTGCCGCTGCCTGGAATCAGCGCTTTGCCCGGTACGTGCCGAGACATTTAAACAGCTCTTGCGGCGGCCGCTGGCACCATCGCACTGAGTCCTGCCTGGGAGACATCAGAAATGAGTCAGGGAGAGGGGAATTAACCCGTTGCTTCAGGGACACTGCCAGTGTGCCAAGCCAAAAAGCAGCGAAGAAGGAAGGCAATGAAACGAAAATTTGGAGAACTGAAAATTTTCATCGGGTGAAGATGTCTTTTTTTAAAATTAGAAATGTACACATACCTATACATACACACATATATACATATATATACATGCACACCCTCTACGGCCCAAAAAGAGAAACAGTGGCTGCTGCGGCCACAAAACTCTTTCCCTGACTCTCCCGTGTGAGGTGCTTCAGACAAGCACGGAAGTGCCTCATGAGGTGCTCGCAGTGTCCAACCTGCTGCTGGCGCCTCAAATTGTGCCAGGGGAGGTTCAGGCTGGATATTAGGAAATATTTTTACTCTCAAAGGTTTATTAAGCAATGGAATGGGCTGCCCAGGGAAGTGGTTGAGGCACCATCCCTGGAGGTTTTCAAAAGACGGGGTGACATAGTGCTTAGAGACATAGTTTAATAAAGTTGGGTGGTGTTTCATTCTGGATTTTTTTATGGTTTTCTTTTTTTTATCAAAGTTAGGTTGATGGTCAGACTAGATGATCTTAAAAGTTCCTTCCAACCTAGATGATTCTGTGATTCTACGGTTCTATGATTTCGAAGAGTTAGGAGGTCAGCTTGAATCCTAAAGCAAGAGCTTCAGCATGACTTCCAGTTATAAATCTGAATACATACATATAAGAGCAGCCTGACCCATGGTGAGGTGTGGCCCCCCCGTGACTTCCCACAGGCCGTGCTTTCCACAGCCTCCCTGCTCAGTGCAACAGCACAGCTCTGAAAATCAGCTAGAAATGGTGAGTAGCCCCGGGGCCGGCTAGCTGAGATACCACCACACCAGAAATAGCTAGGGCAGGTTGAGAGGTTAAGAGTAAAAATAAACCTAGAGATTGTAGGAAATGTAGGAGTGGTTGAATTGAGCAAACTGTAGAACAAAGCCAAGAGGTAAGGAATAACACTCTGCGTTGGGCAGCTGCAAAGTCATGAATTGTGAGGACCTCGGCTGGACGCAACATGACAACTCCTACCAGAGCCATTCTTCCCTTCTCTGTACCGCAGCGGGGCTGAGAGACGGCCAGTGCTGGGCCAGCAAGTCCCTGAACTCACTGCTACTATGGATAGGAAATGCTGGGAAAAAGCGATGCTGGAGCCTGCAGCCGTTACAGAGAGGCTCGCTTCCCTGCCCGGCCTGTGACAGACCTGTCTCCCGTCACAGACTCTCTGTTGAACAACAGATTAACTGGATTCTTTTGAGCTTTTCTTGCCCAAAGCAGCTGAAAGGACAGCCCACCAATACCACCAGCTCTTTTTGATCTGCTTTTCCTTTGACTTTGTCTGGGGTACTCTGCCCCTGCAATGTAAATTCACTCCTTTTTCATGCGGTTGGTTTGGATTTGGGAGGAGGGGAAAGTGCCCGCCACCTAAAAGGCCAGCCAGAAGAGTTGCCATATAAAAGACCAGAGAGGTGATTTTAACTGACAAAAAAAGGTGTTGAGAGTAGTTAGATCTTTTTTCAGGGGAGGTGTGTGGTGGTGTTGGCACAAAGAGCGAGCTCTGGACTCAGCAGAAACAGCTAATTCAGCCAAGTGCCAAAAGCGGTGCCAGCTCTAGATAAACTTTGCTGCTCCTCTTGCAGTTTTCAACCTGGCTTGTCCCAGTCAGCACCAGGAACTGCTGCCTGGTGCACCTCAGAAATGAAAACAGGCCAGGAGAGACTTGTGATAACGTTTCCTATGGGTTTGCTTCAAACAAGGCTGTACCTCAAACCCAGAGTCCCACTTTTTTTGTGACAGTTCAAAAAGTTGGCTTGGTGTTTACTTGGTCATAAATGAGAGCTGGGGCAGCCACCAACCTGAGCAGCAGGAAGAAACCTTCCCCCTGAGCACAAGTGCTCATGTCTGGGGTTTTGGCTCTGAAAAGTAAAGTATAGATGCAGGGGGTCTGCGAATTGCAGCTCTGGATGCAGCTTTCAGTGGTCAGAGCACCTCTTTATAAATACCTGTGATGAAGCATGTGCTCAACTTCCTAAGCACAAAGCTCTCCCATACTGAGATTTGTATTTCAAGAAGAGGAGAGAGAGATACCTGGCATGTGTTTCTGTGCACACGAAAACGTGAAAAGTTATGCACAACAAGGAAATACAGCACATTTGCAGGGAGGTAGCTGGGAGGGCTCTCTCCTTTCAATCTCTCTGTCTATCAACAGAAGAGATGCTTGAAGACTGAGCAGGTCTTGAAGCCCTCATTTTCTTTTGCAGAATAATAAGCAAATAGGTTTTACCCTGTTGCCTGCAGGGAAATGGTTTTGTAATGGAAGGAGCACCCTGCACTAAATCAACAAACAAGAGAATGGCTATGTTTGTTTTTCCATGTACTGGAGGTGAAGGTGCAGCCACGCTGGGGTTTCTTTCACATCCTCTCCACTTGACACCGGGCAGGGGACAGGCACAGACAAACACACGCAGAGCTGCACATCTACTGGAGGGAGCCTGTAACTGGAACCAAGTCTTTGGTCTCTGTCTTTCTCCCCCTGCCTGCCGTGTCCTCCCTGTCAGAGGAGTGGGAGATGCGGGACTCCTGGCATGCCTGGTGCTCTCCCCCCAGGCTGTGCTTTCATGAATGCTTTAAGCCACCAAAGGGTGGCCTCTGTGTCTCACTGCCCCCCGGCTACTTGCTTCCACCCCTCAGCTCTTGTGCAATCACACCAAAGCTCACTGGTGAACGCAGCTGGACTACAACCAACCAACGACTACGAAAAGGAAGCTTTTTCTAAACCCAGCTCTGTTCCCCACCCCAGCTCACTCTCCTGCAGTGGGAGTGATCCTCACGTGCCTCTTTTGGCAGTGATGCTGGCTTATGCACACTGGTGTTTGTGGCCCTCTGGCCCGAGGCAAGGGATGTCCTGGAGGTGGTGGTGGTGGCCGTGCTGGCCCCAGGGCATCCCTGCCTCCCTGTGTGGGTGGCCAGAGAGGCAGAAGCAGTGATGCTGTTGGAGGTATCTAGTTTACATGCATTTATATACTCATAGAAATGCACTTTAGTACAGCTCATTTCACATAGGGTGGGTGTTTTTGCTTATTGACTCCAAATACAGAACTACCAGTATAATTTTCATCCATGCTATGTATGTTTTTTTGGTATGTATGTCTGAAGGACTGTGTCCAGCACAGGCACAGTCTCTGCGCTGATGTGGGAAAAAAAGAGTTATCTAGCCAGACAGAGGTATTTTTTCCTCCCTTCAGTTGCTTTCCAGAGACAGTCAATTATTTGGAAGTATCTCGTGTGCTTAGTCAGCACACAGGGAGCATTTGCAAAGGCAAGGGCAGGAGTGAGTATACGTTTTAATCCTGTCTTATATAGGTGTATTCGCCTTATCCATATATTTCTAGCATTTGAACCATCAGCCCAAAACCAAGCCTATGGCAGGAATGAATACCGTAACAGACCATACACTACAGATAGCTAGCTCATGCACAGCTGTATGCCATATGGGCGTATGTTTTTCATATATATTTCCTGTTGGCCCTCCTTGCTCCTATCAGATATAGAGAGAGGTATTTCTGTGTGCATCTGCGTGTGTTCGTGCATGTGCTAGGACAGGTACAGCTGTGCCCGTACAAGTACTTGTAGACACATGCAGATATTTATGTGCCCATACAGAGCCACATTACTAGTCACGTTTACATCTGCCTATATACATGCCTATCCTGCCATGCAATCAACATACACACAAGTTTGCAGCAACAAGCCAATTGTTTTTTGTCTCTCCTGAATTGCCAAACGCTGGAAGCCGCAGGCTAGCTATTGTGGTTACCCTGATTCCCAGGTTCCTTCTGCAGTTGGCAAGTAAGCGGCACTGCAAGTTTCCTAACAACTGGGATGAAGTTTTGTGTAAATCACCTTCTAGGCATTAGACTTTTCCCAGCGAAAGAGGGGGGCGGGTGTTTAGAGGAGGGAGAGTTGCTCTCTTTGATGTGGGGATTAGTTCACATGTCAGTGTTATCCCCTTTTTTTTTAATATGCTGTGATTTATAGAAGGGTGGCTATGAGAGATAGCCAAGGGGACACCCACGTGGGATCTACTTACAGCCACCACCTCCCAGAAGATACATACAGCTAAAGCATCTGGCATCAACAGAAAGACTCCAATTGCACGAAAAGAAAGCATCATAAGAAATAACCTGTTTTGCCTAACAAATGCTCTCTAAAAATTAGGATATGCTTTAATACTTACAGAGCAGGAACTGGTTTTCCCAGCAGCAGAAGGGGAGTCTTTTTGCACATCCATAATAAAGAAATTATAAATGCTTTTTTCCTTTTAAAAAATGTTTGGTTTGTACTTTTCCCTTAGAGCACACATCCCTAGTGAGAACGAGTGTGGCTCCATAAACGATTATGCTCACTTGAAACATATTTAGCAATGCCACTGCTCCAGTCAGAGTTTCCATGCTCTCCTGCATGAATCTTTTATCAGTGCTTTAGAAAAACTTCACTTTTTGGTCAAAAGTTATGTGGTTCTCCTGCAATCCAATCTTATGTCTATTAGTGTTGGAGGAAACTTTCCTGATGCTTTTCATGGGAACTGGATAAGGCTCTGACTTATTAGGCTAGAAGCCATATTCAGAGCAGCTTTGCTTAGCATATCTGAATTGTTTAGGCTTACCGCTTTGTGCAAGGGATGGCTGAGGGGCTGGCAAAGGAGACACTGAAGAATACAGTAAGAAAGATTTAATTAGCTTTTACTTAAAAATAGTCTGTATTGGTATTTTTTTCAGAGTTCTATCTGTTTTGGCCACTTAAATTCCTAATAATAATTATTATTATTCCTAATAAAAATTATTTGTCCTGTTGTCTTTGAATGAAACTTTGAGACATTCTAAAAAATAAAGCAGCAGTTTAATTTCCAGCCAGATCAGGTCTTTGAGCTGGGTCCCAGTGTGGCTGCACTGGCACTGAAGGCAGTGGGGGTGAGAAGACCATGGCAGCCCAGACTTCAGAGCGAGCTGCTATACAACTCGACCCTAAACAAGTAGTTTTATCTTGCTGTTACCACAGAAGTAACACAGAGTTTTCCTTGGCTGTTTCCCCCGACTCCTCTCCCACCCTGATACCCAAAGTTCTCCTTCGATGCTGCTCTAGGCATGGGGTCCTCCCAGTACATCAGCGGCTGCCGGGGCACCTTACCTTTACAGACCCACAAAAGCCAAGCCACTTCATTGCCACTGCAGTTCCAGTGGCCTCCCACTATTCTCTAAAACATAAAGAGGCTATTGTGTCAACCCCCAGGAACCTATGACTTGCTGCTGACAACCAAAGCGTGATGCACAACTGGATGTGCCCCACACAAGTAGGCTTTGTACCCAGGGTAGTACAGTAAAGTGTCCACGTTCAAGTGTGGCCTCGCAGTGTGACTTCTCCCAGCCCAGTCGTGGCTGCTCCGCGTGCTCTGACCCAAATGCTAATGGACATTCTAAAACCCGCAGGGAAAGCGCAGACAGAAGCTCCTCTGGCATCTCCCCAGACAGTGAGGTGCCCCAGCCCAAAGCCTCGGAAGGCTGGTTGTGGCAGCATGCTGGCACAAACGGGCACGGCTCTGGGGATGGCAGCTTTGGCTCCTGGATGCCTGCGTATGCACTGCCTTGGCTTGCTATTGCTCTTTTGGGCCATTATAGAGTGACAGCAAATACAGTATTTCTCAGAAACGCACACAAAATAATGTGTTATGTGCACATGCACCCTCTCCCCCCCCTCCCACCCCCGGGAACAGTACAGTAACTCAGATGATGTTTGCATCATCCTGCAATGAGCAGGGACATCTTCATAGAATCACAGAATTACAGAATGATATGGGGTTGGAAGGGACCTCTGGAGATCATCCAGTCCAACCCCCCCACCAGAGCGGGTCTACCTAGAGCACATTGCACAGGAACTTGTCCAGGTGGGTTTTGAATGTCTCCAGAGAAGGAGACTCCA
>JAOQGH010000040.1:29013842-29169767 GCA_025769975.1 Gallinago jamesoni
TGTCACTGGGCACCACTGAGAAAAGACCAGCCCCGTCCTCCTGACACCCTCCCTGTAAGTATTTGTAAGCATTGATCTTCAACCAGATCAGGTTGCTCAGAGCCCCAACCAGGCTGACCTTGAAGACTTCCTGGGATGGGGCATCTACCACCTCTCTGGGCAACCTGTGCCAGTGTTTCACCACCCCCACAGTAAAAGTTTTTTTTCCCTTTTTGTTTTCTGCTTATTTATTCAAATTCTCAAAGTATTTGACTGAATGAATATCAAGCAGTATCTTGAAGACAGTACTTCATAGATGGAAAGACAATTCAGTGATCTATGAGATCCCACCTTTCACTGCACCTTCCAGAAAAGGGAAATCCTCCTCGCTGGTCTCCTGGCTGTCATGTGGCAGGGTGTGCAATGCGCAGACATCACTAACTCACGTTTTCTTCTACAAACGTGTTACCGTTTGGGTGCTCAGACTTCGCTCCATTCTCACCCGAAGTATGAATCCCTCCTGAAGGGTTAAATAAGTTTTTTCCTTTAAATAAACAGAGACCACCAGCCAATTAAACTCCAGTATTTATGCATGTATTTTGTTAATGCTTTTCAGTGAGGAAAGGCATTCCTATAGTATTCAGGTGTGCTCTCATCTGGGAGAATCAGGATTTCTCAAGTCTCCTGTTTGGGTTGCGTTGCAAATATCCAATTTAAGCAAAGTATGTTAAATGCCATATATACTAACGAGTAGACAAACCATTTTTCAGTAGTTACATTTGAGTGTAGAGACTGAGTCCAGAACTCAGATTTTATGATTTTGGGGGCTTACAATTAAGAATTAAACAATGTAATAAAATACAAAGCAACAGTCAAACAGCCGGCCAGTCAAGCAGCACAGCCTTGCACTTCTGAATGCATGAGAAAATCAGCGAATTTGCAAAATGCTGTCAATTTTATTTGGGGTTATTTTTGTTTGGTTTTGAAAGTTATGTTGGTAATGATGGAGCTTAGAACAATATACATAAACTGTAGGTTAAAACTTTACTATGGTCTTTTCGCTTAAACCCACAAAAATGCATATATATATATCGTAGTTCACAACCAGCCTGCCCCCTCCCCTCCAGAAAAAAAAAAAAAAAAAAGAACCAAAACTGAAAACAAATGCTCAGTTTGATTATCCAACTGTTTGGCTTGAAGGTGCAACCGGCACGTCTTTCTGTGGGCCATGTGAAGCCCAGATGAACACTGGGCCCTGACAGCCAGACACAATTCCCATGCTTTCCAAAGCTGAGCTGCATTTCATGAATCACACACTGTCACATGCACGAAATCCTACGTGGAAGCAGCGGGTAGAGAACAAGAACTCTTTCTGCAGGAGATACCTGCACTGCTTCACGTTACAGCAATAGTGAGGAAACGGCTGTCACTGCCTATATATCAGAAACAGCTTTTGAACATTTCTGCTTTTCATCTATATTTAATAAAAAATCACTTCCATTTGAGATTGTCCAAAAGCATGTGTTTTCTCTGATATCTCACAAGTAGGAGGGATGTGAAAGAAAGTATTTTTCCACCTTCACAGGTTTTGTGATGCATTAAATACCTGCACTATCATCTAGAATTTGGTCATGGAAGGTTTTAGGGAAAGGACTGTATTTTCTTTTTGATTCCTCAGTAATAAACATATTGGCAATGTCCAGTGAAGGTTAAAATTATACTGGATCATAGCTGTGTACCCTGTACACAGCCTTTAAGAAGTGATTTCCATTCCCTGCTGTAGCAATTAACCATTAATTTGGCAGCTGGGCTAGAGAAAGTGAGGCAACAGCAATTCACATTTGGTTGGAAAGTAGCAGTTCTTTTTTTCCTTCGGGTCTAAATGGCAGCCTTGTCAGACATCCACCTGGCTCCGCTGCTTGTATTTACACCTTAGGAGAGAGCTCACAGACTGGAAACACTGGACCACATAGCCACCTCCTTAGCACCCTGCCCAGTGCAAAACTTCCCTGGCACTTTCTTAGGAAAATACTGCAGGGGATTCCCAGGAATGGGGGCTGGGGTCAGGAGAAAGCATTAAACCTACACATGAAACCAGGCTGGGGGTCCAGTGACCGTGGGCTCCATTGTGGAGTGGCTTGCAGAGACCTGGGAATTGTTGTATGGGATTGGGAGAAAATGCCAGCAATGCGTGCAGGGCTCGGGGGAAGGATGAAAGGCAAACGCCACTCAGTGAATGAATTCAGAAATATGCATGCAATTTGTGAATGACTTCTTTCCCTTCACTGAACCTGCACATGAGTTTCTACAGCCACCAGTGAAAGCCTCATGATACTGTCCCGTGGCTGAGAAGGTGCATGCCAATCCCCTTGGTTCTGCCAGCCCACTCACTGCCACAGGGGCACCGGCCACACGGCCATTCCAGGTGAAAGTTGCTACTGGCAGCAAGAAGAGTACTGTTTGGGCATGCCATGCACGAAGCTCCTTGCCAAGGCACCAGCAGCCGCCCTCGGGAGGAGAGCAGGGTGCAGCTCTTCTGAATGCGGCAGCTCCCACTGGTGGTGACAATGCCGTGGGGCCGTGGGGCGCCCACGGCTGAGTGCAAGGGGGAAGACTTATGGGTTGTTGATTTGGCAATCTGGTCCAAGCAGTGCCACCTTCATCATTCCCATGTTGGTTGGGGGTCACCTGCCCAGTGGTGGCCTCCCGAGGTGGCTGCTGCAGCAGGACGGGCTGTGCGGACATGTGCTCCGAAAGCACATGGAGGGACAGTAACTTGCTGCCTCCCCACAGCGTGTAATTTTGGAAAGATGGGAGCAGGGCATTTGCTGTCTAGAAACGGTGTCCCTTCAGCTCCTCACTTGGCACGGTGGAAGCATCTTTTATTATCCTTTGGGGCTACGGCTGCAAACAAAAAATGCTTTCATTTCACATTGGCTGCGACTCAGGTTGTGTGTGCTCTGGCTGCTTCCTTAATTACAGCGGTCGTTCACAACTTCTTCTGATAGAGACCCTCTCTTTGAGCAGTCCTCCCGCTCCCCCACTCTTTTTTTTCAGTCTGAACACATAACAAACCAGGACGACGTTCTATAAAAATAAGCTCACTGTAATGCAGCGATTCCCACCCCACAGTTATGCTGTGTTCCTCTCTTCTGTCCTCTCAGTTTGTGCTGTTGCTGTTTATTTCCTCTTTCTGGCTATAAGAACGTTTTATTTATTAGTGCTGGATTTCCTGTTGCCTGCAGCTGCCTGTACTTTCCTCTCTCCAGCTCGCTTTGCTGCTCCAGCCAGCCCGTAGGTTTGTTATCCCACTGGCTGAGGTGCTCTCAGGAAGTTTGCTCGGTGGTTGTGTTAAGCAACGCTTGACAGAGGGGGACTTGCACGGCAGCCTGGGTATAAAAATCCCCAAAGAAAACAAAAGCTGACATGGGGAGCTCTCACAGGCATAGGAGGGGTCTCTTTTTTTCTGACTTGCTGATGCTGAGATTATGCTTTCTTGGACGGCAGGAACACCTCTTGTTTTGCTTGCATGCACTGCACCACAGGAAGGAAGTCAGCTCTTCGAACGGTACATGGTCTGCAGGTCTGAGGGGTTAATGGTTTGCAATTATTTATATTTCAGACTGTGGGCCACATCATGGTAGAAACATCGTGTGGACTTTCCACGCGTGAGGTTCATGAATGACTTCCTTGACCTTTTGTGGACATGCAACATCCTCGTAGTAAACAAAGAGATTGCTTATACGGAAAGTGAGATCATGAGGGGGGAAAAAAATGTTTTGCTGCTTTGAACGTGATTTCTCTGCTGGAAGGAAAGAGGAGGCACAAGCTCTTAATGCTTTGTGTATTACTGGCAAGGCCAGTTGGAAAAGCTCACTCATCTGCACCGGGGAGAAACGCTTCATCTCATTCTCAGTTGTCCGATACCAATTTGGCACTATTTCAAGTGGCAGAGTATAAGGTTGAAGCATCACCTAATGGCGATATTCTCTCTTGTGTTTTATGTGTGAGGGGTTGGCCTAATTTTATCATCTTTTCTTTCTGTTTGGTGGCGATTTGGGGCCTGAAAACTGAGTAATGAGAGCTAAAGGTGGAGTGAAGCCCAAGGCATGGAGGCAGCTGTGGCATCTTACCGCAATGCAGCCCTAGCCCTGTCAGGAGGAGATCCTTTCAGCTGCTGTTCGGGGTGGGCAGTTGCTGGCGGAGAAGCACTTGCAGGTGCGGCACCATTAGACACTTTTTCCTTTCTGTCAGATGTTCAAGAGCTGCCCAGGAACATTAAATAGGGAATGGCTCTCTGACATCTTCCAGGTAAGATGGAAATGGGAGATCCTGAGCATTTGAATTATGAAAGATCCCAGTGTGTTACCTGCAAGCCAGTGTTCTAACCCCAGCATCCTGGCCAAATTCCAGCCCTGCTAATTACATCCTGCCTATGTGAAAATTCCCCTGCATTTGTACACCGCTTTTTACCCTGCTTGTTTTCAGCAGCCATGTGGAGTTGCCAGGCATGGCAAAGGGCTCGCCGTGTTTCGCCTCAGGCCTGGCTGCCGTTCAGCAGGGAATGACCTGAGCCCCCTGCGCAGCATTTGCAGCGAGTCTGAGCGAGGGGAGCGTACCCAGGGACCAGCACCAGGGCCTTGTCACAGAAGGCTGGGGTACTCTGCGGGGTCACAGGAGAGACAGGATTAGGCTGCTGTACTGTGATCTGATTTTTCTCTCAGCATCTCTCACCTACAAGGACTGGAATAGCTGGTACACCCTGATTTGATCTGGTTTGGGGGGCTACTGACTTCAGGTTTGTTTGCAGAGTGGGAGATGCTCTCAGTCCCACTTACACCAGCCACCACCAATTCATTTCCATCTTTTGCACACCTGGTTATGAATCAGTGAGGACAAGCGTAGCTAAGGGAAAAGAAATAATTCAAAACCTTTAAATCTATAGGTTTGTTTCCTTCTCTTTCACTTCATGGCTTATGTGCACATTGCTTTTGGCTCAGCCCTGTTGGGAATAGGAGAGATATGAGTGAAGCAGTGCTTGCATTTCTGTGTTTCTCTTCAACTGCCTATTAATCCCTGTGGTAAAAACCTGACTTATACCACTGGAGAGGTACTGGCTGATGGATTATCCTTCTCTTTTGAAGACGTCAAAGAGGATGGCTGCAGCAGTAGTTATGGGATACTGACAATAAGAAGCAGTAAGAAATGCAGGTCACATACAGAAGGATAATGAAATCACATATACTCAATACAGGAGTGGCTCATCTGTCCAATTTTCTTGTCAGCCAAGTTCTCTCTTTGATTACGGCCCACAGTCCTGCCTGAATATTATATGGAAGCACATATAAAAATGTTGGAAGTACCTCCCAATAGTACGCCAGCTCCACCGACCAACAGCAGCAGAGGCAGAGCATGCCCAAGGCAGACAGAGCAACAACTTGCTTTCCCCCACCCCCCTCACATCCCTCTCTGATCTTTTCAACATCTTAATCCTGAGGGACAGCAGCTGCAAGTAGTCTCTCTGTTCCAAGGTTATCTGAAGGTGTGATGCCAGCATGTTTTCACTATATCCCAGAAGGGGAATTACAGCAAGGCTTGAAAAGGGAGGGAATGTGTTGTCTGTGGTGTAAGGTAGAAAACTGGGACTCAAAGATCTGAGTCCGCTTGCCATGCTGCCCACGTGACTTCAGGCAAGGCACAACTTCTTTAGTCTCATTATCCCTGTCTTTAAACTTATATTTAGTACTTGCTTCATGGGGCTGAGGAGAAGTGGATTAAGCTTTAATTCACTAGTGTTTGTAAAACATTTTAGAACTTGGATGGAAATTTCCCAGGTAGTGGACAGAGCTTTAAAAAGCTTATCTCCCTCTGCAACCCCAAACAGTCCTGCAATAGGAGAGATATGAGTGAAACAGTGCTTGCATTTCTGTGTTTATAATAATAAGAAAACCTACCCTCCAGCTTCGCCTCTCTAGCCTTCCATGAGGCAGCAATAAGAAATTTTAGTCTAAACAGAATGAAGTTGCTCCCTGGAGACTTGAATGCATTTCAGTGGAATTTTCCCTGCCTTCAGCCTTTTGTGCTTCTGAAAGGCCCTGGAATCAGGCATGTGACTGTAAGAGCAAAAAACACTCCTGAGTGCTCTACCAAATATTTACAAGATACCTAGATAAAATGGCTACAAGCTAATTCAGCAGGGTTTGACTGAACAGCCAGTAGTGCAGCACTGTCAAGAAGAAAAACTAAACTTATTAAAATCAAATTTTACAAAGGACTCTTCAAAGCACAAAACTGGTAACGCTAAACCTGGAGAACTGCTCTTCTCTAACGTGAAACATATGAGCTTTTAAAAGTAACTTGTAGAAATGAAGTAAGTTCCTTGTTGTGATGGAAACTTCCTTGTTAAAGAAGAGCCCAAAGCTTTGTGAGTGGGCATGTAGGTGGATAGCTGCAGAGTAGCCTTCTGTGGCCATCCTGTTTGGTGGCCACGAGTGACGTAACATCAGCTTCCACATCCCATCAGTCCCTGAGGAGCTGCCGGAGACTTGCACTGCCATGATAAGGGTGTGCAGTGCTTTTTAATATGGGCAATGTGCTCCCTAGGAATCCTCTCATCACCCAAAGATCACCCAGCAAACAGTAGATGGCAACTTGCTGGCCTCACTACCACAGGTGGCCCCACTGATCTCCTTGCTGGATTACCTACAGCCACTTCAGCGGAACTCCATACCTGCTGTGTTTCTGTACAGGTTACTCTGCTTTTCAAGAGGTAGCTCAGAGACGCTTTCCCTGTGACTGCAGAGGACAGAACCAGCCTCTTAGGCCAATGGCAACTGTGCACGGGCAGTCAGCACTCAATTGAACCCATGGCTTTACCTTAGGGATGTGAGGCCTGAGAGCTGTGAACAAACTGATTGTGACCACAGCACAGCTAGCAATGCCTTCAGTGGCCTTGAGCAGATCATACATTCTCTAAGTCTGTAAGGTGGGTAAATAGTTCTGTGGTTTGCAGTCATATTGTGAATATTTTAAAGTGCTTTGAAGACAGAGGAAGCTAAGCAGCTGTAATACACACTGATCTTCCCACATTTTGGATTGCCACCTGTTCTCCTTCCATGCTGAACTGTCACAGCCGGACTGTGAGCAACTCTGTTACATCATCTCTGATGATTTTCAAGGGAGTTACAGGCAGAAGACCTCACTGAACTATTGCTTCTTAATCAAGCCAATCAGCAGGTTTATCATTTCTCTTAAAAAGCAGAAGCGACCATTTCAGTATGTTATGGGTTGTGGACACCAAGCACTCTTGTGTGTTTTACTGTTGGTTCCTCCAGACTGGTGAGATGACAGTGTGAATTGAGAAGGCACATGTGGCCTATGCTTCTTCAGTAGCATGTCTGTTGTTCAAACTTTTATTACTATGTCACTTAAATTAACCTGAACAAAATACAGGATTTTTGTAAGTTCAGAGTTAAGTATGAACTTTGTATGTTCATACTTAACAAACATACAAAGAACAGCACTTGGTTTTAAAGTTAGTCTTTGAAGAGGCAAAAGAAGAAGAATGCCCACCATCTGCTTCACCAGATTTACGAAGACCAATGTTGTCATTCATTCCTTTCTTAGTGGAGGTTTCATTTGTCCTTTCTATAGATTGGATGTATTGCTGGGAGCCTCATCAGTAGTTTTGGGTAAAGCAGCATCAAGTAAAGCATCTTTCAAGGCAGCACTCCTCACTCGTATGGTCTGCAGGGCAGGATTGGTTCCTTCCAAAATTAAATTTGTTTGATCTTTTCCATCTGAAACACACAATAAAGACAGACACCTCAATGCCAGTGTGTCAGAATGAGATCACAAATTTACTATTTCCTCCAGCAAACAACCACTTGGAAACACATTTAATCCACAGAACAAATCAAGGTAATTAGTTCAGTATGAACTAATTTTACAGACTTGCTGGCAATGGACTGACAGGTATGTAACGATCCTCTTTCTGCTGCCTGCCTGGCTGTCATTCTAGTTACCAATATCCACACTCTTGTTGTCATTTTGGCTAGCAAAGTTTCTCATGCTACTTTTGTGCTCTGGAGCCAAACCTTAGAATAGGCCAGGCTGCTTTACCATCCTTTGGCAAAGCCCTCCAAATGCCAGTGTATACTTAATGAGGAACTTTGCATCACACCAATTTTCAAACAAAACTTTTTTTTGATAGTCAGTGCCTATCAACAGAGAATGGGATGTGCAGGAGGACTGACATTCTGTACTGTAGCTTATTTTTTACAGTTCAAACACATTTCCTAGAGTTAAACAGAGCACAGCTTATACCAATATATTTGCCAACTATTAGCAAATTGCCTTGGATTCAGGGAAAATATTATGGCTTCACCCTATATGCTTTCCTACTACCTAGGCTGAGAGCAGAGCCTGCTTCCTAACCAGTATGAGCTGCTTCTCTTCTAATCTTAGTCCTATGTCAGTGCCAGGCTGTAAAGTGCTTTGGAATGAAGTTTACTACATAAATACAGGATATTATATTACTGTGATTAGTCACCTTATGTAGAAAACAGACTGGTGTTTGTGAGAGGAGATATTAAAAACCAAAATGAAAGCCTTCCTGATCTACCTGCAAGTTGATGAAATGAACACAAACTGAAGAAATGCACGCAGTTACCAGGACCAAAATATTCAAGGTACTAATAAATCAACAGTCAGATCATGTTTGCTGCTATTAACGGTGTTGCAAGGTGTCCCAGGCCTATTCAAATATGTACTTCTCTTCCGATTTCTTCAGCTGACCTATTGAGACAAGCTCCACAGTAGCACAGGGAAACCTCAGCTACTGGGAGGACTCTGCAGAACAGCCAGTTCATATCTGGACCAATTTCTGTTGTTCTGTATCAAAGCTTTGAAGAAAGTCAATAAAGCTGAAAGAAGGAGGGTAAAAGGCAAGGTATGTCACTGCAACAGGCCATGACATTATTAATATCAACAGAAGTGATACTGTAGAAGAAACACAAGGCTTACACAGGTTGTCAAGGGAAGCTGTGTCTCTGTTCTCCTCCTCCTCTCTAGCCTGTTTAACTATATGAAAAACAACTACAATAGAAAAGAGTTGCTCATATAGCTGTCCTGGTACAACTACACTAACAATGATGGTAACCTTAATGCAGGTAGAGCAAACCCCACTTTTACCAACACAGCTTTGATGAATTCCTCAAGGGAAATATCCCATACTGACAAAAGCACGTCGAAGATTGTTTAAAACAGCTTTGGTATTTACTGCAAGGCATCTACAGCATTGTTGAAAATTATATCCCTACCCAACTAATTTTAACGTAGAGCTGGCTTGACAACCCAGAAAATGTACAGAAAATCCTCTTATGAATTTAGAGGGAGACCCTTAAGAATCAGTGCAGTTGTCTATACTCTGTTCTGCTTCAGGACAGGGCTGGCAGGAAACACACCTGAGAACTTGTTTCAATAGAAAGCTAGGAAAGGGTGTAGGTGAGCAAATTCTTTCCAAATAAAGAGCTCTTACTGAGCCTTTGGGAACTTTAGATTCTTATCCTGTTAAAACAAACAAACAAACAAACCCCCCAAACACCAAAAGCCCACTCTCTCAGCAAGGGAACAGAAAATACTGTCTGTCTTCAAGAATTTAGGCATTCCATAGTCATGATGTACTAGGCTTATAAATATTATCATTTTTAGTGCATCAAAGATAATGTCAAAGATTTTTGTAGTGTCATATTAACCAACTACATTTCTGAGAGTGAGATAATGCAGTAAATATTCATTTTTCAATATGCTATCTCTTTTTTGCTCACTTGTTTGTTTCTTTTAAACCATAACGTTCAAAAAAATTCACAAAAATTTTGCAAATCTGTTTAACACCACTGCTTTTTGAACAGCATCACTCTGGAATTCCAAGCCTAATGAGTCTCAGATTTTGTAAAGCAGCTGGCCATAGGTTTCAAGTACAGGAAGCCTTTTTTCTGGTTTTCAGTAAGGTCCATTTTCTACCAAACAGGGTTTGTATAGAAAGCTTAGATGCAAGTTTAGCTGAAGAATCATACCACCCATCCATAATCACAAATTATAAAGCTTGACATAGCTTTTTAACACCACTTTTCTAGAACAACTGCTAGGTACTAATAGGTATTGAACATTTCCCATTGATTTTGTGTGGGATAGCATTACCCACTTGTATCCTTACCTGAGGTAGGCCGATGCTACGTACAACTGCTTAGATTTCTACACAGGCTCTGATTCGGTCTTTTTTATTTTCTCCAAGTGATTCAACTGGTGGAACTGGCCTAAATGATTATAGGTAAGCACATGTAACCCCTTCATGGAGCTAGAAGCCATTGCAAAGTTATTTACAGTGTCTTTATGCAAATGAACTTCAGTTTGAGATAAGTCTGGGAGGAGTTTGAGGGGGATTTCCCTGCTTTACGTAATCTATTGTTGCTTCTTAGCACCTTCCTCTATTCACATGGCCAGGAGGCATGACACCACTGGCAATTTCTCAAACTCAATCTGAAAGCACAGAAAATGTACTCAGTGACTGACAGCGCTCTTGCAGCTTTCGGTAAATCCTCAGGCACTGGCTCAATGATATCTGGAATAAACGAGGTCTGAAGGAGCAGTGCGGGCAATAACTAAGATGGAAAGGGCTTCACTTACTGGCATACTTTGAAAGGGGTCAGCAGCCAGGAAGATCTATGTGCTACCCCTCAGCTATAACTCTGGCTACCCAGAGCTCCAGTTTTACATTTCTGGATCCATACAGGATGCTGCACCTCGCACAGCTCGATAGGAGAGCCCTGCAGATCCACTGTGAGCACACAGCTGTGGCTGCCTTCCCCGGCCATTCCCAGGGGGGAGGTCAGGCACAAAACTCATCCTACCATGTGCTCAGGTGGATCGAGTCCCAGTGCAGGCATTGACTGAAATGAGAGGCCAAACAGGCAGAAGTCTTCAAGCAGGAAGAAGAAACACCCTGCCTGCTCACGGAGAGCTCTGTGCTGCTAAGACCAGGCTGCTTCTGGTACCCAGGTGAGCCTGCTCAGTGCCAGGCTGGGTATCGCCCTCTTCCCAGCGCATCGTGCTGTACAGATTGCGGTGTTATTGTTCCGAATTGGAAGATTCCTAATTTAGCAACTATCCAGATTCTGAGAAACACGCTTACCGAAAACCGCAGCTAAGGGAAATACGGCAGGTGAAGTAAGCATGGTGGCACTGAGGAGGAAGGAAATCTCCCTGCAGCGCACTGATAAGAGTGTGCTTGATATATACTGTGTTCAGCCTGGACAATCTGCAACCAGGAAAACAGGGTAGCTGAAGGAAATTCAGCTCGGAGGCCTCAGGGACTTAATCAGTCTGTTAAAATGCTTTGTTGGTTTTATGTATCACTACTTAATTAGGATGCTTAACCAACACATTGGAAAGATAGTAACTGTTAAATATTCAACAAGCTGACATTTCAGTTACAATATGACAATTCTGAATAAAGTTCATGGAAAGTCTGTCCTTCCTAGGTACTCCAACAAAGCCAAAGGGAACTGGACAGGAAGAAAAAAAAAAGGAGAAAGAAAAAGTAGGGCACAATTGTAGAGACCTGGTTAAAAATCCAAGTCTTGCCACAGGCTAATTCAATGATCCTGGGCAAGTTGTTTCCTGCCCTGTGCCTGAGTTTTTCCCATCTGTAAAGAGCACAACAATGTTGACCTTCCTTGTAAATCGCTGAGATGAATGGCTAGAAAAGCAGTACTACATTATTAATTACTTATTATTATTTCTGAGGAAGAAAAAGCAAAGAGAAGAAGCCATCAGTCTTTCAGGATTTTCTTGATCCTCATAAAAAATAAAAAAGCACCACCTAACGTGAATTTCACACAACAGAAACTTTTGGCGAGCCACCTTTAGGAAGAAATAGTGGGTGCACAATTAAAAGAAAGTTAAAAGCGGGCAGACACTCAGGAAAACACTCCAGATGGTGAAACGAGTTAGGCTGCAGAGCAGGCTCCCACAGGAAGCGGTGAAACCCCCATTGTTCAAGACATGTGAAACTGAATTCTTCAAAGTGCTGGTATATATAATACAAGGAACCGTTCTGTGCTGCCTCGAGAGGTAACAGCACTGGGATGACCTGTGAGAGCTACACCTTCCATTTCTACTATTTTAAGAGGATTCTTGCTGCTCTGACTACAAAGAGCTATAGATTCTCTTCTTATCAATAAAGTATCTGAGGAACATCTACTGGGCAGTAACTACATTGTGTTTTTGCAGGATTCAGCAACCCTTAATTGATCTTTCACCTTCCCACTTCTGAGATTTGAACTTTGTATGTCCAAGAGGGGAATGAAAACCTCCTATTCTTGGAGAATTACAGTGTGCATCCTAAGGATAGAGTATTTACTTCCTGAGTTACAATTTAATGAAAAACTGGGTGGCTTGATTTTTACAAGCAGTGTTTTGCAGAAGAAATACCATGATTTTAATGGGAACCAAATGAGCGATCATTACGTAAATGGCATTATGAGACACGGAACTAATGTTGAAATGTTAAATGCTCTGGGTCAAACTCACCAAAATGGGAACTGGCAGTGGCATGCTGGAACATTGGGGCTTCTCCACACTCAGATACTACTGCAAGTATTTCCTGCTGCTGCTAATGCTGGTTCAGCTCCTCTGGAGGTAGTTGTGGAGGGAGTTTCACTGCTTCTGTTGTTACTGGCACTTAAAGTCTTAAGACCTTCTCTGAAATCCAAATTCAGAGCTTTGGGCCAATTTTATTGATACAACTTGGTTTACTGGTTGGAGCAGGTAGAAGAAGAAAAATTTTTTAAAGGAGCTTAGAATTAGAGTTTTAATACCTTCATTTCCTCTTGGTGTCATAACTGCTGGTGCACCAAAGAAGAGGCAAATCGATTCAGATGGCAAATGTGCACTAGTGACCCTGTCTCACTTCACCCACTTGGTCGGCTTGGACGGCTCTGGAGGGCTCCTGACCACCTCTCAGCCCCTCTGGCAGGAGGGCTGGGCACCCCAGCACCCCTCGTCCGCTGCCTCTGTGCAGGAGGGCTGGCACTGCCTGCACGCTACCCCCGGCCCTGGCCAGAGATGCAGCAATTTCCTCAGAAATGAATCGCGAATGAAAAAACAAACAAGAGCTATTTAAGAAGCTTTCTTCTTCCCCTGCAACCGTCCTGTCCAGTATCATATTCCTGACAGTTTATTCTTCAAGAATTTAGTCATCTAAGGTTTCGGTGACTCATGTGATGAACCTTCTACCCATTTCCTGGAAAGAGTCCTGCACAGTCTTCTACACCTCCCTGCCATTTTCCCCGAGGGTCTCATTCTCACTACATTTTCATATAGTTCAGCTTTCCCCCATTTTTGCGGTGGAGGAGGGAAGCAAAAATCTCTTGAGCGCACCCAAATTTGCAGTGTAACCGGAAAGCGGTGTGGTGAAAGAAACATCTGGAAAACAAAGACGGGCACTGAACCAGAGAGTCTCTTTTGGAAGTAGCTGCCTCTTGGGCTGAACGCTGGTTAGAAGAAAAGGAGCTGCTGTAGGAAGAGCTGTGTGGTACAATATGATCATGAATTTAGCAGGGCTGTACCCTATTAAATGAAGATGAAAAAGATTTGAAGGCACCCTCAGATCACTGCCTGGGTGGGTGTGATTCACCCTGGGCAAATGCCACTGATGACAAGTACCCTGACAGAAACTATTGAATGAATTGGGCTGGATGGGAACCAAAGTAACCATTTTACATACTTGGGCCAATCTGAAAGACACTTCTGTGCAGAAAACAACTTCTTCCTTTTCCTGATTAAAAAGAAAGTTCAAAAGCTGCTCACAGGCAGCTTGACGGATCCTTAGCAAACTCTGATTTAAGTGGGGTTGTGCTATTCCTACAGCAGACAGCTACCTGGACATCAGCGATGCCCAGACCATGCCTCCTAGCCCATACCGAAGTGCTACCTGTGCATATTTATGTCACAGTTAAAGCAGGGGGTCTAGTGTTCTTCTTAAAATATTCAGAAATACGTGTGAATGTGAGCTTATCAACAGTTACAGAAGCGTGAACCAGCTCAGTGACAGTGACAGAATACTTATGGACCTACGCCTTCTACACCCAGGTCAGCAGACTAAGCCTCCTGGCTTACGCTAACTGGTATAGGACTGGGCAAGGAATTTGCAGATCTGTCTGACAGAGACAGGGCCAACATGTCCAGCATTCTTAGAGGATGATTTCAGTGCTCAGTTATACCAGTATAACTGGCATGTATACTGGTGTGTGTATATATACACACATGTATATACATGTCAGTATATATACACTGACATGCATCACTAGCCTGTTTCCTTTAGAGGGATATGGTGTCAGGTCAAAGTTGGCCCGACATTCTTCTTATTAAAAAAAAATAAACTTCTACAAGCCCTGATTCCAACAGAAATGTTTCCATGATTTATTTTAAGAAGGGAACATTCCCCTGCAGTGCTCACCGCAACCCAAACATTGCAGCGCTGTGCAAGAGCATGAGAACCAGAGAGGAAACTGAAGAATCTATTTTCACTGCTCCAGAGGAGAAACACAAAAAGGAAACAAACAGTAAAAGCAGTGACAAATAAATTTGATTTTAGTGGTGGTTTCAGTGTTATCTATAGTATCACTAAGGAGAGTAGACTTGAGGTGTGCAAGCTTTTCTAGTGATTTCTACAAGACGTGTGACTAAGTGTGAGAAGGCGACTCCTGGGAGCCATCTACACTGTAAGAAAGAGATTTATTTTCTTTGGTTAATCCTTCCTGCCCCTCACACCTTGCCTTTCACATTTGAGAAACTCAACAGCAGACTAGAAGAAACTGCCTCGCTGTTTTCAAAGAGAGAAAATAACTTGAAGCTTGGGAAAGCTATCCAGGGAACAAATCCCCCATTTGTGGGAGAGCTCTCAGACGCTTGAAAGTAACAGGAAGAGTCTTTCCTCTAAATATCTGGAGCCCTCTATTCTACAGAAAGGGCAACCGGCCTTCAGTGCTGCTGCTTGTTTTTTTTGCTCAAGTTTGCAAAAAGCAGCAAGCACCAGGAGAATCAAAAAAGGGGCATATGGAGACTTCCGAGCGAGCACACACTTTGCTGATGTAACTATTGACTGCACGCACACACACACGCATGCAGACATACACACACAGCACACGGCTCCTCAATCTGAAAGGCCTGTGTACGGAGGAGAGAGAAAAATGTTAGTGAAGCCTGCTCAAAAGGGACTGTGAAGACTGATCTTGTGGCAGATCAGTGATTTCACCAGAAAGTTTTTGGAAGCCGTAAACAGGAAAAGGTTAAGTAAAAGCAGGTGGAGCATGCTGACTGCAGGAATAATGCAGGAAATAGCTAAGCGTCTGAATGGATGCAAAAAAAATGTTCTGCTCAGCCCTTGGCACTCGCAATATGCCTGCTCCTCCTTCTCCTGGTCTTCCTTCGCTATGATTATTTCCCCAAGCTACAAAATCTCGCAGTCTGCAAACACCTTTTGCTTGAGTAATCTGCTCTCCTTGAATTTGGGAACCAGCATGGGAAGCTGGGAGGTTCTGCCTGGAAGGCAAAAGACAAGAGGGACTCACCTACTGTGCAAAGGATGGGTCAGAAGTACCCAGCAGCACCCTTTGCCTGCCAGGGGCAGTGTCTCTGGCTACTGCCCCAGGCGCTGCCGTCCCAAACGTACTTAGCATAACAGTAAATCAGAGAAACATTATTCCTATTGCCCCTTTCATTCTAGGGGGCTCCCAAAGCATTTAGCTGTAGGAATCATTCTCCATCTCTACTGAAACAGTCCCTTCTGGGGCAGAGCACGGCAGCTGTTTAATAGCTCACAGCACACAAGCCCACAGAAAAGAAAGCGAAATGTTTAAGTGTTCTTTCCACTTTCCTTCTAACCCTTCCTTTCTCTGCTCTTTGTCCTCAGCAATTTGTGCCAATTCCAGACAACTCCAGATGTGTGTCTTTCCCACCAGTATCTGCAGAGACTTGGCTCTGGAGACGGGGGTCTGCTTGCCAGCATTCTGCCTCCTGGTGCTTTCAGCCCCAAGGGTCGGGTTCTCGCTGCCGCACTCTCATCCCTGGCTGTGCTGCCAGACATGCAGAGGGACGGAGGGCAGGCGTGCTGGTAAGGAACAATTCTGCTTTCTTCTAGAGGAGGACAGCATTGATGTAAAAATTGTTTAACATAGACAAGACACTCTTGCCTTCAAAGTCTAATAAACAGTCACTTTAAAGCCCCGTGGAAAGATAAGAAAGGAGCGAATACCTTAGTTGAATAATTTTGACCTTGTCTACATTTTAAGTATTAGATGGTAAAGCTATATTTGCAAACTCTACTTTTAGATATTTCTCCTCCTCTCCTAGATCTAATTGAAATAAAAAATCTGTTTCCTCTTATATTCTGAGAAAAGAAAACATAATGGCAAATGGGCTTCTATGGGGTTACAACTGCATCAACATAAAGGTTTTTTCTGGTAGAGAAATCTCGCAAAGAAATCTTGCTCTTTTTTGACATTGTTATTTTGGCAAAACTTACCAGGTGTTATTTAGAGTTCAAATTTACACAGCCTTTTCTACATCTTTTAAAACAGAGAGTTACTATATACAACCTAACGCTTTTTTTTTAGCTCAAACTCTTAAACCCTAGTCTAGACAAGGCCTTTGGGAGTAAGGTTCAAACTCACCCTGCCCAATATCCAATATCCCACACTTCTGCCCAGGCCATACCTTCCCTGGGGGTGACCAGAGTCTGGCACCTTGCACCGCTGCTCCCATGGGAGGAGGGAAGGGGCACTGTCAGGGCAGAGGCTGGTGTGGCACCTTCTGCCAGCACCACCACAGTCACCTAAGATGCCATAGGGCATAAATGCATGGAGAGGATGTGTCCTATCAGCTTTAGGTGGACAATGGGACAGCTTCACGGAGTTAAACCTTGGCACTGACCTTTGGGAAAAACCAGCCTGTGATTCATATGAATCTAAGAAACCGAGAGAAAATAATTGGAATGAGCTGAACAAAAATAAACAGGTGTCTCTTTCCCACTCCTTTCACAGTTTCTGCTTCCCTGCACCTTCACCTAGATTTTTTTTTTTTCCACTTAAGTTGTCAAGAAAAACGTCAGGAATGAGGTTCCTGGTATAATTACAGTTTGCTGAGAAAATCACAGCCTGCAGCAGTAATTCCTTCAGTGCTAGAGACAGATGCTGCTGAGGTCTAATCACAGTCTTCCCGCTAACCAGGCCCTGAGTCTAATCTGTCATCAGCCGGGAGGCCGCTGGCTCCCGCCGCGCGTGTGAACCCGAGCTGCTCGGCCCGTTCCTCTCCCCTCGCCCAGAGCCAGGCAGTGCCAGAGGGAGGGCATGTTTCCATTCACTCCTTGCCCTCAGCTACAGCGATACTACAACATCAATGCGCTGCTTATCTCTCCTCCATCCCTAGTATCAGGGCCACTCGAAGCCTCGCTGGAAAGGGCTCAAGTGGTTGTTTTCAACTTACAATGCCGCACAGTGACTGCAGTTCAAATTTAAGCTGAGATAAGTTGAAGGAGAGGCTTAATGAGAACTGTAGCTAATTCCTCCTTCCAAAACGTATGGTATTTTCTGCTTATTAAGAGGACAAGGCTGCACTCGGTGATGGATCATATAACCTCCATATGTTAACGGCAACAATAAAAACCAAAAGAGTATGAGGGCCAATGAACATGGAAGTGGGAGGAAGAGGGAAAAGTAGAACTAGGTATATTGAAAAAAGACCTGGGAAAGAGCATACGTGTAAGGAGAGACTGAATAAATCCCACCTATGTGTTACACACAGCTGCCATTGCCATCAGATGTTTTGTACTGACATTCAAAGAGCACTGGGCCACAGTACTGAACTTCTCTGTGCCAGTGAAAGAAGCCTGAAAAACAACAGAGCTCACCAGCCCAGTGCCCCTGTGCAGGCAAAAGTCACTGTGATACTGGACTAACATCTTTAAATTGGATTCTGGTCACAGAAGGAAACTGGCTGAAGAAGTCTATTTCAAAGGCATGTTACCATAGCGTGAATGTACCAGTAAGAACTGGGAAATTCCTTGAGCTGGCACCCACCTTGCAGCATCCGTACAGTTATCAGGCGCCCTGAAATAGCAGGGGAGATGCTAGGTTTGGGAGGCGTGGACTGAGCAGCTGTGCTTTGCATAAATAGCTCTTAAGAAAGGCATAAGGGAACAGAGCAGCTCGTCCTTTCTGGTCAGAGGCAAAAGCACATTAAACTAGCAGATGTTCTGCAGCAGCCTGTGGCCAGCTGAATTTCCTCATGTTCAGCTTTTTCCGAATCTGCACGTGATAGCTGGGCACACGTGGTAACACTGGTAACACTCACCAGATCTCCGCAGCAGAGGCATGCAACGGCAGCCTCTCCACCACCGACAGACCGAGGGGAACAGAAAATGTAGCACGACGTCTCAGAGAGGGGGAAGGAGTGACTCATACAGGAAGAAAAACAAAGCAAAGATGAACTTGCAGCGCAAGAGAAGAGGCAGGCTGCTGGCTGTAAATCAGTCTTCTTGCACTCAGAAGGGTGGGTATTACAGTGAGAGGAGTCGTACTTGACAGTACTGGAAGTCCAAGGAAGTTTGATTTAGATTAAATGGCAGTCACAGGCCAACACAGAAAAGAGGCTTGAAAGCAAAAATCAAAGACAGGAAGTGACTAAGTAGGGCAGAAGCTGTGGGTAGTGAACTGGATAGATTAAGTGGGACTTGGAGCAACTAAGTTAGCTCTGATAGTGACAAGTGATAACACTCACAATGTTACCAATTTGAACAAATCTGACTCTGAAATCACCTTCAAGGCCTTGATAGCAAATCAGAGATTGCCGAGTTCTAACGGTATCTACATCAGAGCAGATACTGTGTGTGTTTTAACAAGAGATCAGTTTTACAGTCACTTTTTGACCCTGCCAAGCTTCCTGCAAATAGTGCGCTGTTTTGTCTGAACAGGATTTCTTCTTAAGGAGCTAGAAAAAATGAACTGACTAATAGAAACTGTGAGACTCTGAGAAGGGCCACTACTGCAGGTTGAAAAGACAGATGCAATGGAGAAACTTCTTTACTTCTTTCCACCCCTAAATTCAATAAGCCTTTGATTCAACAGCTTTGTTCACATCCAGGGCAGCCGGAAGAGAATGGTCACCTTGTATTTTTGTACCTGATGAGAAAACCCCAGATTGTATGTGTGCACTGGGACAGTTCAATGTGTGCCTATTCCAACTTCAAAGAGGCTTTCAATGCTCTTTCAGATGTAGGGTGTGAGGAAGGGTGAGAACTGCTAAAGCCAGCCCCATCCTCATTAAATCTTTGCCCTCTCTGGAGCAAGCATGCAAGTGGAGAGAATAGAAGATATGCATGAGCAACTGAGCATCTGTGATCTCATGACCTTTGACTGTTGTATTATGGGAAATGTATTCTCCGGTTGCTATGCTTTTCCAATTCATTTGTATTTTCCTTCAGTGACTCCCTTGTAATTTCTTTGGTGCTCCTGTGTAAAGGTTTCAAGGAACCACAGATATCTCCAAGTTAAGCATGCATACAATAGCTTTAATTAAATGTTTGTGAGTATCCCACAGTAATGCAAGGGAAAGGGAAAGCAAACAGTTTTGTACTCGCTTGTACCTATCCCATCTGAGCCCTGGCTTGGGTGGAGGCATCTGCACCACTGCCTTTTAAGTCCATTTCTAACCTATTGTGAAATGAAGGCCATTGGGTCCTGCTGCTCTGCATTTCACTCCCATTAAAAAAGCTACAGATCACCTGGGAAGGGTACAACGCTGAAACCTTTTAGGCTAGAAGAAATAAAAAATAAATTAGGGTAGACACTCTTTGCTCCATTTAGAAAAATTGGAGAATAATGTTAAAAGTATCTTTAACCCTTTCTTAAAATACACTAAGGTGCTACAGGGAAAGTAGCATAAAAGCAAAGGTTTTGATCTTCTTCAATATTCTGAAATTAATCTTTTCTGTTCTGTGTGCCATTGGCACAATCTCAGCCCTGGTGCCACCCCCCACAATGAGTTACCTATTTATTTTTCTTTTCAATGGGGATCTTTCCTTCTTTTACAAGTAGTTAAATTTATCATTTTATATGTACAGAAGAAAGCTGCAAAGGATTTTTTGTTTTCATTTCAGGCATTTAAAATAAATATACATGAGGGAAATGAAATTTGGAAGGGAAATTTTCATCATGCAAAGATGGAGGAATAAGAAACAGGATGCAAAAGTTATCAGTCAGTTTCTGAAGTCAAATACATGACAATTTTACAGCCCAAAAAGGAGCAGGTTTGTTCAAAGGAAGAATCTCTCTTGCATGATATGGAAGATTTAACAGTATCTGCCAGGATAACACTGAGGCCTAACAGTAATGATTATTACTAATACTTAGTACTAGCACAAAGAACTTGTCTTGAGTTTTTCAGTGACTGACATCATTATTATTTCAAAGTTGACAGAAGCTAATTTGAAAACACTTTGGCCTGGCTGTTCATATTTTATTGCAAATCCATCCACTACTTCTCACTGACTCCCAGAGATAACATACATCAGAAAAGATAAGAATAATTGTAAGACTGGGAAGAAAAAATAAAGTCCAGTTTGATGAGAGAATAAAGAAACTCTGCTTCTAACTTGGACCTTGGCTATTTCCCTGTGCTGAGACCAGAGACATTGCCAGCTTTTGCAGTCTGACACGCTGGATTTGGGCAGGGGTTGCACTGAGCAGGGGCTGGACTAGCTTTGCTGGAGCTGCAGTGACTTTTCAGGAGGGAACAGAAAGCATGGGTTGTTTCCCTCACGTAGAAAGGCACAAATGACAGCAGGGGTGTCTGAGAAGATTGAGAACTGCTGACACTAGTAACAGGAACTGCCAGCTGCAAAGGAGAGTAGGAGTGGGATGAAAAACAGTCTTACAAAGCAAAGGATGGAAGGAGAAGGCCACAGAAGATCTGAAATAGGGAACAGCTAGCAAATGCTGACAGAGCTTCTTGTGTTTGATTTTCCTCAAGGGCCTTATCATTCCTCAAGGGCTACATTCAGGCCAACATAAAGATTCCTACAAGGATTTTTGAGATACTCTTAATGAAAATTTCTATTCTTTGCCCCTCTCCTTATCTCCAGTCTGCATTTCCACTACATCTTCATAAGATGCTTCTTAAAAATACATGATGGCTGGGAGTCAAGAACGGTTATTCTCAGAGGTGGGTAAAGAGGGTTGCTCTACACTTCACCCTCCTCCTTCACCTCTGCCATGCCTGCCTGATGCCTGTATTCCAGCCTGTCGGTTTGGATGGCCCAGTACAGTGACTGTAACAAGGACACAGTGCAATGGTGCACAGAGGGCACACAGCTTGAGCCTGTTTGAGTTTCCTGCTGTGATTACGGTGGGGATTTTTTGCTCTTTAGTTTTCTGAATTATTTACTCAAGCTGTCCTGATCATCCTACTCCATGTGAACAAGGGGTGGCATGTACTTGTGTTTATAAGCTCCATCAGTTTAACTTTTATTCATTGCCTTAGTCTTTTCCATATGTCACATATTTTTGCTTAGTACTGTTTGTATCTCACCTCTCAGGTACTCGCTCCATGGGATATTTCTGTTCTTCTCCTCTGGTAGTGACAGCTGATTCATATCACCAAGGCTAAGGCCAGGGAAACTGATGTCTGACTTTCTCCCAGGGGGATGAGTTTTTACAGATGGCAGTTAGTTCACTATTTTCACTATACAGTGAATACCTAGCCCAGCTCTGCAATGCTAATTAAGACCCATGGGGATGATGATGCAGTAATCTTAAGCCTTGGGCCACCGTAAGTACATTCAGACTTCTCTGATTCTTCACGTTCAACTTCCCTTTAGTAAGTCATAACTACTTTTATTCTCCAAATACATGAGGAACTTGAAGTTAAAGCTCAAAGTTCAGAGCAACTCAGTGCACTTTACTGAAAAATGCTCCCCAAAATTTTCTGCTTCCTTGGGACAAGGAGGGGAAGTGAAAGAGGAGGAAACAGTGACTAATGATTTCTTTGCAACTTCTTTTTACTAGCTAGTTCTAAAATAAGGATTTTTTCCCCCAAAAAAATAGTCCTATCCCTGACAGAAAAGCAGCTGTAAGCATGGCGGAGCTTTCTGTGCACTGTGACTGCAGCGTTCATGCTGCCTGTCACCCTGTCGAGCCCCCAAACAAGAAGACAGAAGGGTTGAAAAATGAGAGTATAAATACTCTGCAGGGAGTTGGTAAGACAGCAAAGTCACAATGGTGGAAAGAAGAATGTCAGAATTTAATCCCAGGTGTGATATCTTGGAGGCCAGATGCATGTTGTGAGAGGTGCCATTCATCTAATATTTATATTTTGTTTTCCCTCTGTGAACTTTGACGTAGGCCTTAGCCAGTGAATGCCGCATTCTCTGTAAATGCCCTGCACAGCTTGTTGTTGCCTTTCCAAGTTTCTTATTCTATAGCACATTTTTCCCTTGTTTTTAAATGCTTCCTGGAGTCTTAAGAGGAGGAGTTTTTAACCTAACAATAAAACACCTGCATTTTATTAAGACTTGGGACTTAAGTTCCACCTCCCTCGATTTTACTGAAGTGTTGCCATTAGTCAGGTTAACCCTTTCATAGTCAGTTTTGCTCTGAAAATGAAGTTGTAAGTCTGCTACACGTTGCCCAGTTCCACAGTCCTACACTGTATTTGGAGGAAAGGAAAACCAGCTCTGTGACAGACCCAGAGGGCTCCGTCCAGTGCTGACTGGCAACGGGTGCAGAATCCCTAAACCACAGCTGCAAAGCCTGCATCCTCCCTAGCACAACAGCCCCACATCAATATGTCAGATGGCAACATAAAACTTAAAACTAAAATGCTTTTACCAGCCAGTTGTGCTTCAAGAGTGATATTTTTGAGTTGTATCATAGAAAATTCATTCAACAATATGGGAGCATTTATTATTCTCCCTGTTCCTTCCATTTTCTCTCTCATTCCATTGCCTTAAATAAGAAGTGGAACAGCACTATATGGTGATTTTTGCACCTGGACCTCCAAGTATGCTATTATCCCTGTATTAAATTAGAAAAGGGGCAGCATGTGGATGTGAAGCAACTGCCCAAATTCATGCAGCAGTTTAGTGGAAGGGCTGATAAGTTCAGTTGTCAATATGCTAAGCAACTGCCCTGTTCCCCCACTTAATTTAGCTTTCTGATAAGCAATTATTTGCTAAAGTCCCCTATACACACATAGCAGAAGCGTGGCACTGGAAAGAACAACAACTGGGAGCTATTTTTCCAAATATGATCAGTTCACTGAAGTCAGGAGAGGACAACTGAATGTACCCAGCCAGGGACTGAGGATCTGTACCTCATGAGTTCTGACTCCACCTCTGTTGCTATCGATGTGCTTATGACCACATAACTTTAGTTCCTTATGGCTCAGCTTCTCATCTATGCAACAGAAAAATTCTTGGCAGCCAGCAGGTGAATGAAGAGGTCATAGGCTTCTGAGGTTATTCTAGGTTAGTCATTTATTTTAGGACTTCAGTGGCACACCTACACGGGGATAATTGTACTAATATGCATCAGATCTGTGTGGAGAGAACTGCTACATCAAAGGTTCAGAGGTTTGGAGATACTTAGATACCACGGCTACAGAGCCATAGAAATTCCGAAGATAACAAGGTAGGTAAACAGACAAATATTAGTTGCTACCCAAATACTGGTCAGGTATAATCCATTCTATAGGTGGTTATTATTTACTACACAGTCTGCTGTATTAGATACTGTTGTGATTTATACTAATAAATCCCTACAACACTAGTATAGGAAATATTATCACATACTGTGGTACTCATAAAAGGAAAGGCACAAAGTTCACGTTGCTTTTGCAAACAAATAATTTCCATTCATTCGTACCTACCAGCGTATGATTGCAAAACTGTGTAGATATCAATAATAATTGGAAATGGCCTTTATAAACCCACATTGAGGCAGAGCTAGTTTTAGGGACATAAAATTATCATTATTCCATAGAATGTCATGTGATGTGGGATACAGTAAACTGGGACACGTAGCAGTGAAAGTCATCTGGTGTGAGAGCAGCAACAGCCCCTGTGACATAGTGCTAGCTCTGACCACAAACCAAGAAGCACACACTTGTGTGCCCATTGAGGACCACGCTCGCTTTGCCTGCCATTTGGAAATACGAAGGAAGAATATAATTTATAACGATAATCTGGAGTGGAATTTTTCATATACGAGTCATGTTTCACAAGATTCTTACTTTTCCATTCAGTGTAAATATACATAAACAATCATTCTGAATTGCTTTTAAAAATATGTGTAAACAGCTTTTCAAAGTCTCTCTTAAACCAAATTGGGGTAAATCTCACATTTGTTTGAGTTTACACCCTTTAACTAGCTTGAGGAAGCTGCGATTTACATTGCTGTGTAAATCACATCTGCACATAAGCTGTGGTTTGAAAACATTGCACGTCTGTGGTATCAAATGTGTGCAAATTAGAGAATTATATGACATTACCAGTCACTTACATGCAAATGTAAGCTTCATTTTTTTGTGCAGTATTTGAAGTCATGTTATTATGTAGCATAAACTACAATCATCTACTCTCTAGTTAGATAGTGATCCAAAGAAGGATTTGCAATCATTTTCACATAGCCATGTAGTCAGGTACCCCAATCAGGAATGTAAGTTACAAACTGTTATGTGCCCTGAAGCACGCTTATGGCCATTCTTTATAGGTGGCCTGGTCACCATACTCATTACTTCCGAGTAAATAAAAGGTGGGTGTTTGTATTTTGGAGTTGGGTTTGTTGATAAAAGAAGTATTTCATTTGCAGTAATCTGGACAAACAGAGGTTCTTCAGTTTTACTGCTTTACTTTTGTCATGTATCTGTGGCTTCTTTCTGAGGTTGGTACCAGATTGAACAGAACCAGCATTTTATAATCCAAGATCTAGCAGCAGGGAGGTGGTACGGTCAATAAGTCATACAGTGTTTTCCAAAATTACAAAGGGGGTTGTTCCCTATGACGTTTGCTTTTTTTTTGTTCCTCTCAAGAGTGTCTCAAGAGAGAGTGTCAGCAAGATTTTCATTCTTCTCTTTCATGGTCTTGCTCTTATTTTCACCTCTTTTAATGTAAGTTCTTTTAAAATCTATTAATAAGAATGTTCTGCTTTAAAGTACAAGTTTATTTCTTTTCAGTATTGACTATATTTTCCTTTAGACAAATACTTCTGCAAAGCTTTTGTAAGAAGACTCAGCATTACTTATAAGCATCATTAATGAAGCCTGACAAAACAATTATGCAGAAGCTATTATCATCTTTACTTTTCATAATAAATTACAGATAAATTAATACATGACTCAATCAAGGCCATACAGTGAATTAATGGTAGCAGCTGGAAGTGTAGCCTAGGAACTTTGACACCCATATTCCTGCTGAAATTATATGCCCTGAAAATACCAGGACTGTCTCAAACCCACTCTGCACTACCAACATTCCTCTCATAGGCTATGAAAATTAAAGAAAAGGAAAAATAATGTAAATCAGTGTCTGATTCTACATTGCTTTTCCCTCTGAGGCTAAAAGACTTTTTCTTGTTTTAATTTTTTCTTACAGTAGATATTGGCAGGCTGAAAGTTGAAATAAAATAGGAAAAAATAACAAGCATATTTTGAGTGATTACTCAACTGGGGTCCTTTGTGACAGGAAATGCAGCTGCGTGACTAATGGGCCTGACTTTCTCTTGGCTTCCTTCCCCCTTCAAAGATCTTGTTTACTGCCCCAGCCAATTTTTTTTTTTTTTTAAATTGCTAGAAGCTAGCAATTTTCCAGGAAAAAAAAAATCTTTGCAAGAGGCAAAGGCAGTAAATCTTACAAAGATCAAGGGCTGCAGAGCTCTCCCCCATCCACTCCTTTTAGCCTTCCAGGCTCTTGAGTCACGTCATATCTTCCCCCGCTCTGCTCTGCACATGTGTCTAGCAGATCTTTCTGCTTTGGTGAGGGGAGGGAGTATGCGAATCACATTTACAGCATCTAACCCTGGAATTCATAAAGCAAAGATTAATTCCATTAAGGAAACCAGGGGCCTCCTAAGCCTCTTGCATTTTGTATTTTTTTTTATTATTTCTCCTTGCTCTCTTTTTAACAGCAGTTGTGTACCCATACTCCATAATGACATGGCTGTTAAGTGTGACCTACCGAGATTTGACACAGCATAGTCCCATTAGTAAGGTGCCATGGAGCTTTAAATGTTGTTTGCATTCGGCCCGCTTTGTAAGTCTGCTTTGTTGAGCTTCCCAGGTAATGGCAGAAAGGCCAGGACCTGAACCTCCCCTCCACTGAAAGGGAAGCGGAACCATGTATCCAAGCTTCATGGCAGGCCCTCACCCCTGTAATTCAGTGCAATGAAACCCCAAGTTCCCTCTCAGTAATGGGGGGTGTTGGGATACGGTGGGATAGAGCATCTAAACAAGCAGTGGCTTGTCAACCTTCGGAGGGTGCCAAGAGGAGATGCACACCCTGAATGTGGAGGGGCCCAGTGAACTAGGGGAGGTGTCTGAGCTGTGAAGGGCTTGATAAAACACAGATGACATTTACTGGCCTGAGGGTGGGCGCTGGCACAGGAGCTGCCAGCAGCAGTGCCAGCACCAGCCGTACCACAGGTGAAACTACAGACTAATATAATAGTGCTGGGTTTATTCCTCCAAAGGGGTTAGAAACTCAGCCTGACAGGTAATCAATAGCCTCAAAAATCATAATCCAAGAGAAGTGGGAGCAGTCTTCAGCCTTCTCAAGAGGCCCTTCTCTTTGGAAAGCTGGGGGATCAGGTCATTGAAAAAGAGTTTGAGGGCTGCTCCACAATCTACAACGCTGGCATCGTTCCCTGTGCCCTGTAGCAGAGGCTAAAAAAGGAGGTGAATATATTCATTACCATAAACTGCACAGAGGAACCATCAGAATGGGTATGCTAAAAAAAGAGATGAAACCTTTGCTTATGAATAGACCTAAAAGAATTGAATACATGTGTACAGAGGGATCATTTTCCACTACCTACAAGAGGAAAAATCTCTGGGGAAGTGGCTGATGCCAAATATTTTCTTATGCTTCATGTGTCAGCAGGGTCTGGCAAAAGCCCTTAAAAAACAGAGCACGCATTTTGTGCAAATTGAGAATCACAATTTCTGGTGATTTGGATTGCTTCACTAAACTTGAGACATTTCTCCAAAAATACAGCAGATGTTTGATGAGGTACCAAGTTCTCAGCATTTACACAGATCAGATGATGTTAAGATCAGCAGAAGAAAAATAACAGAATAACACAGTAAAAGGCTTCAGAGCTCTCCTAAAAAAACCAAACTGGGCTAGACAGACAAAAATGTTAATTTTTCACAACAGCTATAAAGCGATGAGGAGAGACATTATGATAGCAAATTGTACAGCAAGGTTAGAGAGGTGCTGGACTGGGCACAAAAGTGGTGGGCACAAGAACTCATTGAAATGGGAGCTGTGTTTGTGCAACCTGGCTGTGTGACCTGCCAACACCAGGGCACTGCTATAAAAAGACAGGCAGTAGGCTTTGACTACAAAGCTTAACAATTCCAGAAACCGAAGGAGGCCATTAAAGAGGATAAAGCCCTGAGGTATCTTAACACAACTCATGAGACAGAGTTGTCCATAGAAGAGAACTGGCCAAATCCTCTTGAAGCTATATGACTAGAGGTCAGTAATTTCTGTGCAATGAATGCTAAAAAAAGCTGAGTGTCAATGCATTCAGATAGAGAGGAAGAATTTGGCATTTCTCCATGGATGTAAAAAGTTTCCTGTCTTTTTTTTTTTTTTTTTTATGAGAAGACTGTGTTAGAAAACTGACCATAACCCACCTACTGCAATTGCCAAAATGGCCTGGCAAAGCCCTCCCTCCTCATGAATACAAGGATTATTTTTTTTTTCAGTTATAAATTTATGATTTGCAGATTGGGAGGGATTTGGTGGGTTCAAACTTAATCCCTAGAGCATTTGATGAAAAAGCAATGATGTGAAGTCCAGAACTAGATTTTGGTATGTGATGATTTGCTTAAAAATTTTGCTTATGATGGGGATAAGACCCCAGTGGAAAATATATGAGCCTTTCACTGAGAATATTCTCAGCCTTGTCGCTGACTTCAGGTGAAGTATGAATAGTGTATCCTGGCTAGGAAAAACAATATAACCTCTCTTGATTGTTATTTCTACTTCCCTGAAGTAAGCTTACTATAAGGTAGTACTTTAAGGGTTTATCATTACTACACATTCTGTACCTGCTAAGGTAAACAAGGTCTGACAATGAAGCAGGTATAAGTGTGAGATGTTTTCAGTAAAATATAGATTTAGCTCTACCACTATCACACTAGCTCCATTATTCCTAATCAATGAGTTTGTACAAAATAGTGCCAAAACAAATTCGTAACTACTCAGAAAAAGTGTGGAATTAGGCTGTGATCTTGTTTTAGGCCTGTCATACCAAGGTGGAATCCATGAAAGAAGCCAACTTCTGACATTTTACTTGCCAAAAAAAAAAAAAAGAAGTATTTTCCTTCTTGCAGTCTTTCAATTCCCTGCCATCTTCAAGGGGGTCATCAGAGTCATGGGGGTCTTAAAGAAAAGTAGAGAAACAGACTCGACACACAAAAAACCTCAGAACAACATGACCTGCTACCCTGACAATTTCGGCTGTGATGTTCCAGTTCCAGAGATGTAAGCAATACTGCCCGGTCCTTGGGATTCACTGAGCACAGTTTATGTGATGTCGGTTGCAACTACTTGCAATTGCATATTACCGCAACTTCTCTGAATTTTGTCTTGGAAAACCCAGTGACTTTAGGACCTCTGGCATTAACAACTGCCTTTTCCGGTCCGAGAATCTGAACGAAGTGCTGCAAAGTTCTTATTTTCTTGTGAATAGCCAGATGAAACCAGGTGTATAATAAAGCAAATCTTTCACAAGCAGCCTAAGCACTGGATGCGAAATGAAGACAACTGCATTTCAGCCCAGAGGTGACTGCATTTGAGGCACAGGGAAGTAATACATTTATAAACAAACTTCTCAAGCACTTTGGGATGAAAACACTGTACAGAATCAGTTTAATTCACCCTTCCAACCTAAACCATTCCATGATTCTTACGTGACAAACTCCCATTTCATGTTCTTGTTTTCCTGGTTTTGCTATGCCTGTTACTAGTGATTCCAAATGTCTTCACTCTGTGCTGGAACAGCAGTCTCCTACATTAAAAAAAAGCTCCAGCAGAAGAAAAAAACCTGTGATGGAAATTGTTCCCTTGCTCATGCTCAGAAACTGTTAGCGTTCCATTTCCCTCTCTTTGGTTAACAAGTGTCTGCAGTAATTTGATGGCATTAATATGGTTTTGAATTCTGGGCATACTTTACCCATCAGTAGCATGTCCTAGGCGCTGTTTTCTGTTGCAAGATGGTTGCCTTGCTGCAGGCTCCCGGCTGCCTTCACTTTCTACTCTGATGCCCTCCTGACTCCAGAACATCTCCCTGCATCAGCAGAAACAACCAACCTTTTTATCAATGGTTTCAAATTCTGGAGCAATCTGGTGATTTGCTCTCCCCTTTTGTTGAACCCTTTAGTAAAAAGGACTAAAAGCAGTGTGCTACCGAGTAGTTAAATAATGAAATCAGAAGCCCTGGACTGCCTTTGGCCTCGGCAATATTACTGAAACTAGATGTCAGAAGAGGCCTAAATTATGTACCTGCTGAGTGTGCGAGGCAGCTTCACCCAAAATCTAACGCCACTGTGTTACACAATGGCCGTATGGCCTCCTGTGCCTTTGTTTCTTCAACTGTAACATGCAGACAGAAGCATTCAGCCATCCAGTGGGGTGTCTTGAGAGTTCATTGGCATTTCTGAACACTTCGGAAAATCTTGGATGAACAGTGCAATATGAAGAGAAACTAGTTGATTTTGTGTCTTCCTTTTTTAGTGACAGCATTCTACTGCTGGTATTGTGCTCTCACATTCCTGCGTTAAGCTTGCTCAAGGGATTTGATTTCACTTGGGGTTAAAATCTGTTTCCTTCTTCAGAGAGGATGCTGGAATACACCTTTAAGCACAGCAAATCTCACACGTCCAGAAACTTTGCACTCAAGGCCCCTGCAAACTGCTTCCATCTGACCTTCCTCATCTTTCTTAATATACTCAAACAAGGCAGGTGAGAACAGTTTAATAGATGCATGTTTTGCACAGCCTGCAGCCCCCTATATTTTGAAGGCCAGAGTGGGCATTCTCTGCCACAGCAAATGATTTTGCGTAGATGAGCAGCTTCGATTTATACAAAACACTTGTAACCAGATGCCCACACCAGTGCAGTTTCACAAGAAGGAAGCAGAACTTCTGAGCTCTTGGTAGTGAGGTATAGTCCCAAGCCTGGATATAGATTTCTGCTCCAGGAACTGAGCTCTATGCCTACGCACCTTCTACATGCCTTGTGAATACAACTACATCTTTGTTTCTCCATCTGTAAAACTGAGATTATAATACTCTCCTATAATACAGCAGGTTTAGAAAAGATAATTTCTAGAAGTTTTTACAAATGTTAAATATCAGTTGTTTTGATCTTGTTCTGTAACAGAGAAGCACTGCAATTCTTCCATCCTCTGCTCTTAAAAAAGGGCTCTTCTCTTGCAGTCTTTATATTAATGAAATTGTACGAGGTAGTTTCATGAGCCAACCTCCCTTATGGCTTTTTGCAGTTATAGAGTGGAGGAAGATGGGCGTTTAGACAGCAAGTAATAATTTTGCGAGTAGAAGTGAGGGAATTGCTGACAAAAGGCTTCCATATATAAGTCTCCCCGTCTGTGCTCTTGGAGCATCTCTGTCTGCTCCTCTTTCACGTTGTGTCTCGGACAGAACAACTCACATTCAGAAAGTATCAGCAGGCATTAAAAGCACACCTACACAAGTGTTAGCTGCTCACGCATATTCCCTGTAGCTCTTGAATTTCCCCCTCTGCCACAATTATCCAACTTGGTGATGGGATTGGGAATGGATCAGGGGAAGAAAGATCAATATCAGCAAGTAATCCAAAATAAAGAGCATTTGCGTTAAGATGGCATGTGTCAGGTCTGGTTGGTGGTCTTCCATAAGGATCTCTATGCTAGTGCATACCCTGTGCAGAACAGAGGCCTTGAGGCAGGAGAATGGGGATATTCCTTGGGGAGTGGGGACTTATGATGAGGGCAACATACACCAGACAGTGCTCTCTACCCAGGAGGGCTGTGGGTGGCTGTGGGCAGCTGTGGAGCCCCACTGGCTGTCGTAGCCAGAACTGGGGTCTGAGCTTGGCTGGAGGTATGGGCTTGTCACACCAGTTCTGTCCTTCATCTGTCCCCTTGAAAGTCACGCTTGGCCTACACATCATAACTGCTCAGAGACACAGCAGTTCCCTTCAACATGCAGGCTCACGCGTAGCTAATGGAACTGGGATTATTGCAGTGATTTGGAAAAGAAAGAAAATATATATTGCCAGGCTGTACAAAGCATTAAGGCACTGTCAGCTTGATGTGGGCAGAAATCCTGCCAGATGAAGCATTTGCACCTGGAAAGCCACAGGGGAGAAGACTGGTGCTGGAGCATTTCTGTTGCCATCAGCAGGGCAGCAGCTCGCCCGCACGTACTCAGACTCCCATGAGGCCAGGGCTCAGGGCTCCTCAAGGCGGTCAGTTTTTATATAGTAAAGCAAACAGTTTAGCTAATCAAGGATTTTTTTTCTTTTCTTTTCTTTTCTGAGGCTCTTGGCACCCAGCCCTGTTACTTGCAATCTTTAATTTGTACTGTGGCTTCCTTTTCCCTGCTGCCTTCTCACTCACTCCAATTTTCCCACACGCTTATTTCCTAACTCTACCTCTTACGGAGGTCTTCATTTATTTCAGACCCAAATTTATCTCAATCCTACACAAAGCTTCTGTTACCTCACCGTGTATTCCTGTAAGTGACTGTCATCAGAAATTCATGAGCTTGAAAAGTTTATGAAAAAAGAAGCAAGCTATTTTTTGTGCTGTAGGAAAAGGTTGATGATAACACAGGTACTTATAAAGTAACTTTATTCATATGTGCTTATAGAAATTGATTGTGTATCACCTCAGACCTTCTTTTTGTCTATACAGGTGCCTGAGTCTCAAAATTGGGGTTTCAATTGCTTTCTTTTAAAGGATCTGTGTATGTCCCTGGTAGGGGCAGGCTGCAAGCAACACACACTACTCAGAAGCTGGCCATGAAAAAGCCTGTTATCATAGAGCTTCCACAATAAGGGAGCAGATTCTGATGAAACAAAGTCGCATTTTGACAGATTCTTCCTCCCACTTTCATGCTGCTAAGAAATGAACGGTAAAGAGAAAGGCAATCTTCTGGTTAGCACAAGTACACAGCACTTACTCGGTGTAATTTGTGTAGAGAAACCGATGAAGGCAACATGCAACTAAACATCTCAACTAAAAACATAGCAAAATTCCGATAAAAATATACAGCTATCTAGTCCTCATTTGTCAGCACGGCAGAGGCTGGCTTGCTCAAGGGCTGACAATAAGAGGCATAGGAACATAGGCGGGAAGTGACACACCTGATTAACAGGTTCTGCCTCATTAAAACACCTTTAAATCAACTTTTCTGAAAAGTTGTACAGAACACAAAGTGTTCCTTCCATGTGCACTCTAAGAGCTGCAAAACACCACCATCCTCTAAGAAATGCACAGCCTTCGCCACTCGTAGATGCACCAGATCTTGTCTTGTTTAAGGTAAATGCTTCTTCTCTTCCTTCCCTGTGGTTCTTTCCAAACCCTTTTCTACCAAACTCCTCTGCCTCTGAATGCAGCCCAAGTTGGCAGGGCAGCACTTCCCAAGCAATGAAGCAAGCTGCGAACAGCCAACAATGCATGACACACATTCCACATATTTTCGCTGTAACTGTTCCTCACAGACACCAAAATGCAGGCAGAGAAGGGTTTTAACGAAGCGGAGCGAGGCGGGGGGCTAAAAGCATTGCGAGGCACCGAGCTAGCAAGCAGCAGATGGCTTGGGTGCAGGCCTTCTGCAAGGTGGCAGATCATAGCCCAGGTCCAGCAGACGGGACACGGCGTGCTGTTGTTCTTTGGCAGCCCCCGCAAAGAAGTCCCTCGGATTGAACAGAGCCACACCTCGGGAAGCAGATCCCGCCAAGATGTGCACTGCACACACTCTGTGAGGCAGTCAGTCCAATACTTCTCATTAATTTCAGAATCCACCACCGAAGAAAACACAGCTCTTTATAAGGTGGGATGTGTTTTAAAAGAACAGTTGGTGCAGATTCAACTGGTATAAAGCTGCACAGCTCTATTACATACCAGGGGGTGTTGCTGATTTATACCAGCTGAGAAGTTGGCTAATAGTTTTTTGGAGCCACCACCTCTCCCATTCATAACTGCCAGCTGAAATGCTGGAAAATGCAAGAAGAAATGAAAAAAGGAGCACATTTATACGAAAAAGCTTCGATGCAAAACAAATGTCTGCTCACTGCACAAAAGCTGAAATAATACAGCCGTTATTGGAACTGTGCTACAATAAAACAAGCTGGATGAGTCAACCAGCAGTGCATCTAATCTCCACTGGCTGCCTTTCCGGTCCCCAAGCTCCCCATCTATTTTTATCTCTTCTTTTTTTAATATACTTTTTGGTTTACAAGCAATAAATCTACAGATCTTGGGTCTCCTGTGTGCACTCTTGCCGGCAGGCCGCTCAGCATTTAGGATGTTACCCAGACCATTTTGGTTATTAGACCACAGAACGTGGAGGCTGAGGATTCAAATTCAAGGAACACCATGGACCAGAGAGCACGGCAGAGGCTGCTGATAGCACGGGGCATGCCAAAGGTTTCTGCACTGAAGGCAAGCAGGCAACGTGGAGGAGGAGTGTAGTGTACTCTTCAGCGGGCCAAATAGTTAGCATGGAAGTTAGCAGCAATTTGCTTCTGGAGCCCAGCACTGCCTGGTGAAGTGGGGCAAGGGCTGCAGTTGCAAGAGTTTGGGATGACCAAGGGAACCCAGCCGTGCCACCACAATTTGCGGGAGTACAGCAAAACATGCTTGACTGAGAGATGTGCATTAGTGCAGATGCCTGAGGAGCTCTGGGATGAGCCCGCTTCTGACCCTGCAGGAACACACAGTTTGGGCCAGTGGTCTACCCAAAGTCCATGACAGTGCGTAGGGCACATACAGAGAGAATAACGTGCTCATGCTATGTTCATTGGCAATGACTAGTGGAAGAGCTAACTCTAAAATGGCACTGACAGTCAAGAGTCTGCTGCTGTGCCCATACAAAAACAATGCCATTCCATTTTTTCCCAGGTGGGGAGATTTTTAGTTAAAATAAATGCATCTGTTCCACCTTAGGATATATGTTACCCATTACAGGGTGTAATACTTGGGAGTTGAGAAAAAGACAATCCTCATTTCAGAATCACTGGGCAGGTGACGGGAACTGCTTTCATGATGCGAGGTTTCACCGTTGTTTGTTGGCTGGGTGTGGTAGCGCTCTCTTGAGAAAAGTGTGGGTGAAATTTTGGGATCACAATACTCCTGCTTTATTTTTCTCTGGTAACCAAATTAAGATCCTAGCAATGGAGCCATTATTTTTCTAATTTTTTTCTGTTCTCTTTAATGGTTTCATTACAAACACACACAACTAGTCACCTCGAGCTCATACATGCTGGGAAACATCTGTTAATTGAATATTAAGACAGCCAGAGTGTTATAATGGACAGAAACTTACTGGGATATGATGCTATCCCACAGCCTTCTCTTTCATTCCAGGAGTACGTGCTTTAGGGAGCAAGGGAGAAGAGTATATGAATTTAATTTCAGACATTCACTTTTTAGGTGTCCCCGAGGGACATACCCATTTCCTATATAAGGTTTGGTCTGTTTGCAATTAAGCTCTCTTCTTTGCATATTTCCGGACAGATTAAAAATAGCAAAATCAGCTTATTCTTGGACTTCTGGAGATAAACAAAGCCGTTGCTTCCAGGGGTTTTATAACACTGATCAGACTTACAGATCATGAAGGCAGAATTTGTCCATGACTTTTTTATGCTGGATAAACAAGAATTTCCAAAGATAAGAGAAAAAGTAGCAGCACATTTCTAGAACTGAAGCCCTTTTAAAGCAACTAACTTTTTCAGGATTCATTTTTAAATAAAGCTCAATGTTGATAAAACGTTAAGTTGAATACTCTTTATACAGAAAGCTCAAGACCAGTTCAAACCTCTCCCACCACTCTCACAACCAATGGATCAATTCCAGTGCTGAGAAGCCTGCTGAGCTCCTATTACAGTTCTCCTCTTATTCTTTTTCTGTTGGGATTACCATCATCAATCCATTTAATCCAAAATATAAAGCTGTTTTTTGTGATGCAGTCATCCATTCTCAAGGACCTTGACAGAAACAACGCATTTATAACAGTGCCTAAATTGCTATCAGATGGGAATGATTGCCATATATCCCTAACAGCCTGAGGTTGGACACATGATAGTGATCTGCACCTGATCATTTCTTCCCTGCTGTTCAGGTCTCCACTCATTTGCAAAAATTACCTGGAACAAGGGCCATTTTCCAAAAGACTGCATGACCACTATGTGGTGAATTTAAGTCTCCCAATGTTTTTGCTATTTCCAGTTATTTTTTGCAGACTCCTTAGAAGCCAGTTGACACTGTTGAATCCATGGACAATGAGATGAAAACCAATGATACAGTGGTTTTGATGTTAGTTCTTATCCTGAAAACAGAACTAGGATTTAACCAAATATAACCAAATTAGCTTTCCTAAAGTCCAGAAAATCTTTGGGACTACCTTCAGCTCAGTGGAAATAACTGCCACTGTCTCCCTAGGAATTATGTTAACTTCTTCTAATAATAATTGTATTATTACTAGTAGGCTGCATTAAAGACTCGCATCAGCACTGAACTCTTAATTGGGAAAATTCAATCGTGGTATACATGCACGTCCTAAGTATAATTTCTAATTCTGGTTGTGTTTGAGATTCCTTATCTAAAAATCAAATAATCTGATTAACTACCTACAACCAATTCTTCATACTTTTAGTGCTTATATAATCAGCTAGGTTGGAAAGGACCTTTAAGGTCATCGAGTCCAACCATTAACCCATCACTTCTTATACTGAGAACAGACATGGGTAAAAAACAATGAGAAAGCTGTGATTCCTGTACAGTATAAACTGACATAAACTGTGGTTGCATGTGCATGTGCCTCCTATAGCTCCTGATCACAACCCCCTATCTCCCTTCCTTGTACCCGCACTGATGCTTATCTGGCCTTCCAATAAATTGGTCTAGGGGATGGTGAAAACAAATTTTTAATAGTGTTAATTTTCAGCCAGTTTAGCTCCCTGAATTATGCTATTCCAGGGTCACGTGCTAAAGGGTTTTTTTTAAATATTCTTTGAAAGGAAAGTGCTCTAGATTGTCTGGCTTTCAGCAATGTTAAGGACATCAGGATCTTTCCGGCACCACAGCCTCTAAAGGGTCAACTCTCTGAGCTCCAAAATGTGCTCCTGCAGATTTCCAGGACATTTGTTGAAAAAAAAAAATCCCAAACAACAGAATAACTTCTTGTCCATCAAGCAAGATTTCACAACAATTACAGTACCAGGCACAGAGAACTCTGCCTGTCTGGCCTACAGCCACACCACGGGCAGCAAACTTTCTAGCTCTCACAAACTAATTAGGTTCAGGTCAGGTATGTGACTGAGAGAACTCCAGGGAGGGTGGAGGGTGAAGCAGGAAGCAGTGCTGATGATTCAACCAGGCATCATCTTGAAAACATTTCTTAAGTTGTTTCTTCAGAAATAAGTTTTGGATGTGAAAGGAAAGTGATCTTGTTTCTAAGAGTATGGAAAAGGAAAACCTTCTGGTACAAAAATTACAGGGGGAAGGACTCTTTATTTAGGAAGTAGAGAAGCAACTGATTTATTCATCATAAACTTTATGATGACAGTTTATAGTGTCTACAAGTGGAGTGGGACAGGTGGCAAAAAGGCAAAAGCACTTCCAGTTGTTACTATCATCTCTCAAGACAATCTTTGTAGTGAAAATCTAGAGCTGCAAGGGAAATAATTTTGAAATTTCAGCACAGCTTCCTGCACACCAAAAGCACAGGAATTACTTCAATCAATGTCTATACCTGCAATCAGAGGAATGAAAAAAGACTCATTGCTGAGTTTTGTATTAGGTACTGCAAACTTGTAGTGGTATATGCCTTGCTAGACAGTGCTGCTTCGTGCCATTCCATACTGCGAGGAGTGGCTGAAGTTTAACACCCTTCCCCCAAAGCCATAAAGTTACAAGCTAAGGTTCACAGCAGCCACATGCAATCTCAGTTCTTTCCCATCCCAATGCTGCATTTGGCTCCTCAGAAAGCTTGCTGCCAAGATAAAGTAATGCAATGCCAAAGCATTCTCATATTCTCCATTTCTTGACATCTTCAAATCACACTTCCCTTGGTCAAGTATAAGGCATTATGCTTAAGGGAAAGTGACCAGAGCAGAGTCTGTGGTTAGTGTTACGTAGGTCATCCTTGGTTCTGTAGTGGGTTTTTTGGACAATGTGACTACAATCAGTAGATGCAAAAAATGTCCAAGTGAACAAGCTTCTACCTGGACACTGCTCATCAGGTTACAGCTCCAGCTTTTAGTTGCCTGTGCTTCAGCTCTGTTTGCTATGTGACATGTAGCTGTAATGACTGGTGGAAGCAACAACAGAAGTAAGATGGTAGAGCTGTGATGGTAAGAGATGAATGTGAACTTCAGGGGATCAGGTATGTCTCATTCCACCTCTGGGTCTTTCAGACAGGTCAATATAAGAATGTAGGATCTCTTACTAAGGTTTGCATTGAACATCAGAAAAAACTTTTCACTTGGAGAGTAGTACAGTACTGGAATGAGTCACCCAGAGAGGTTGTGCAATCTCCATCCTTGGATGTTTTCATGACTTGGCTAGACAAAGTCACAGCTGACCTGTTCAGTACTGGCAATAGTCCTGCTTTGAGCAGGATGTTGGACTACAGACCTCCCGAGGTTCTTTCTAACCAACACTTGTATAATGCTATGTGTCTCTTGGATCCTAGAATTGATCTGACAAGCCATGTTTTGGAAGGATGCTGCAGGACAAGAGGCCATGACTGGTAAAATCTACCAAGCCTGGAATGGTTGGAATGGTTTATGTGGAGCAAACTAAATGTCTGAAAGGAGGCCTCCCTCACTTATGTGTAATGTCTCCTCTTGAACAGAGACTGAATGGCAGAGATATTGTACCCCCAGAGAGATATTGTACCTGCTTATAAGGTAGCAGTACTTACGGAATGGTAATGCTGCTCAATTCCCTTGCACAACCAAGGCTTCAGCAAAGAAAAGATGTTAGCCTCCTGCAGTGTTCTTGTGATGCTTTTTCGTAGCAGGGGTGAGAGGAACAGTGCTAGCGTGTATTACCAGCATGCTGAGGCATTGCTCAAAGAAGGCAAGCTTATGGCTCAGTTAGAAGCTGGCATATACCTTAACTTTTTGTTTCGTGGTTTTCAGACAATAAATCTATCTGCTTCCCACATTAAAAGAACCAGAAGGGACTTCATTCTTGCCACCACACAGAGAGACAGATCCCAGACTGGACTGGCTGCAGGAACACGTGAGAGTTGTGCAAAAGCTGATAGTTCAGTTTGGACGCTTTCGTTCAGGCTGACATAGTAGAAATATGCACAGAATAGAGAAAATCCTTTCCACTAAAACACCCTTTGCACAGTTCTGCCACGCTTCATTCATTCATAGCTCTTTGCTGGTTCATTCCTGGCACACCTGTTTCTCCCGCCCATTCATAGCCAGCCTGCACACCGCTGCAACATCCTGATCTCTGTCATTCCTTTAATCTCTTTCATATCCCAAGCAGGTTCCCCTCTTTCAGCACAGAGATGTCAAGCAGAGATGACAGGACCTGAGAAATGCACGTACTAGTTAGACACTGGGAGACCAGGAGAGAGATGGCCCCAGGCGAGAAATCCTCCATTAGCAAACACGAGATGTGAATGTGTTTCTGAGCAAATCATGCTCTCTAAAAACTGCCAGGGGTATGGCTCAACTCACAGCCAACAAATGGAGCTACCAAACAAATCTAATAACCACAGCAACATGCTATAGAAATTCTTTTCCTTGAACAGAGCCCTAACAACAGTGTATGTCAGTATGACACGTACTGATATGGACTTCCTAATGACCACAAGTTCTCTTGTTTATTAGCTTGAATAAATATTGAGCAGCTGAAATGATTCGATGAGAATCTGAATCTTAACATGAGACTTTACACAGGCACAGAAAAATATTTAAAGAATGAGATAATTTTGAAAGATGCTGCAATGTTTTTAACAGAGGCTGTTTCTCAGGAACTTTTTGCTGACACAACCCTAGTACCAGGACTACTAACACTTCCTGGGACCCCCATGAAGCATGAACCAACTTCATCATGCTCTAAGCTGGCAAGGAAGTCTGAGAGTATTTAGGGCAGTAGATCTTGTGATCTGCTATACACAATCATTGTATTTATCTCCAACATAACATATGTTTGATAGCCATAAGTATATTCATCTCCATTTTCTCCATAGAGAAGCCTAAGTATATTTAATGGAGCCCTAAACAATGAAACTATGATGGCAGTTAAATTGTAATGACACAAAACAGCAGGATGTATGCTCAAAAGGATTCTTCATGTCAACTTAATAGAGAGTAAAAGCTTCTCACACCCTACAAATACAAACAAAGATCTTTATCTACTTCCTAATAATGACATAAGGATAAACTCTGTCCAGTCTGCATATGCGTGCAAGAAACTTTCTCTTGATACAGCTCCTATGCAAGGGACTAGCTTCAACTAGTCTTATATACTCCTGTTCTGCTTCCTCCAAAATTGTCCATTCCATATTAATGTCTGGCTGCCAAATCACATTAATTCCATAGTTGTATCCCTGTCATAAGCCATTAGTTCCACACTCTTACTGCACATAATACATACATTCCACATTCTTCTCCTTAATATGCAAATCTTTCCAACCATGGTCCCCTTTGTTTTGCTGCCTCTCAACCCACCACCATATGCAGGAGGGCTCACAAACTGATCCTCTGCGATATACTCAAACATGACCAATATGTTCTTTGTGATTCGTATGCAACGATAGGAGAGATTTTGAAGTTCCCTCTCAAGCCTCAAATTGTTTAAGTATTGCCCAGATCCATGACCCCTTCCATCTGCACCAGGCGGTTTACACTGGTCATTATGAATTTCTTTTCAAGGCTCCTAAACAAGAACTGACTTTGTTTACAGTAAAAACTTTTCCACTTGCCTAAAGCAGTATTCTGAGATGACACAGAGGCTTAGGTGAACCACCACATCATTGCCACCATCTCCTGCTGTCAGAATTTCATTGCACCTTACTGAGCTTATGGCCATGCCTTAGCTCAGCATGTTAGAAGCAACAGTTAGAAATACTCGGTTTAGGAAGAACGTCTCCTCCTTTTCACATAAGTTGTTAGTCCCAATGGTTCCTGTCTTCCTTTCCCCCAAATTGTCTTCCTTCAAAATCAGCAGCTGAAACCTACTTCAGACTCAACCAGACATTTTATTTGGTCCAAAATGTAGCAGAATGGACAAGTGACATTGTGCCCCAACAAAATTCAGGATTTTTCACTTGCTCCAGCAAATTCTCTTATGCAGCACTCAAGACTTATACTCCAGATTCATTGACACAACTGTAATCAATAGACACTCGGAGCTGGCCAAGTGTCTGATAAAACTCTTAAGTTCCGGACACTACTAACAGTACAACTCCAGCCCTGGGGCGTGAAGCCAGATTTTGCTATTTGGAGACCATAATGTACAACATAATTCTTCCTGCAATTCCTCCTATTCTCTCAATTGCAATGGCTGGCATCAACTGTCTTTGAGCAGGGAGATGGCTGAAGAACAGCTGAGGACTCGGTCTTACCAGCCAGATTTATCACTATTCTTAATTTGCACACATGCTACAGTGACGTGTGCATTACATATGCTCAGACTGCATGGCTGAATGCTCATGTTATATCAAGCTGTGGATGATTTTACAGCTGGCTCTGCTCCTTCAGCAGTGGGAGCAGCTCGTGTGCGCTTCTGTACAGCAGACTACAGCCGAGTGGCTGGAGCTGTAGTTCTCCAGCCCAATCTCTCCCCCCTCCCGACTCCCATGCCTCCCCCGTGCCCCGACATTCTTTGCTGCTTTGTTTATGCTGTAGAAAACATCTGTGAGGGTGTAATGCCAAGGTGAAAGATTTTGGCAAGCAATTATTTTTCATAGCTCAGCTTAAAGGGAAAATATGAAGAGTGCCCCTCCTCCTCAGAGAAGGGGAAGGGTGGGGTTGAGAAATGAGATCCGACTGCAGCCGGGCCAAATAGCAGACTGGCTGTCCCACTAGCCCCTTTAAAGGAAAAGGGAATTGTTTTTTCAGTAGAATGAACCATGTTGCAGAAGAGGAAAGGTGCTTTAGAGGAACCATTTAGATAGTTGTATCAGGGAAATCTTTAAGATGTTGAGATGCATTAGGATAAGCATGATATTTCAAGAGAATATGTACATCATCCTGCAGAGATCGTTTAAAACCAGGCTGACATAACAATAAAAATCTGTAATAGAGAACACCCCCACACTACTAGGAGATGGACTCAATTAGACTGCAGGTCTTTTTCAATGTTTAACTTCTATGACTCCTAATAGAATTGGGGCCCTGTGAGGGGAAAGAGAAAAAAGTTGGCTTAGTACCTTTGTTGATTAACAGATCGACTTTCTCAAGCATTAAAGTTCTTTATAGGCCTACAAAGTATAGGCTGTAGGTAGGGAACTGCAGATTTCTCTGACAAGTCATAGTTTATTACTGACATTCTGTAGTAGAGCAGAGAAGCTGATGGCAGCACACACCACTCACAGCTGCCTTTCTCAGATCAGCTCTGCAAGAGAGAGAAGGGAAGATGAAAATTCCTGCTGGGAAGTGAACAAGGCGGGGGATGACAAGGAGATTCCAGATTTGCTTTAAGGACCTGCAAAGAGGCAGGCACCACTTCATTCCTCCCTCAACTGCAGCCACTGCTAGGTGAAACAGCAAAACTATTTACAAAAACCAGGGAAACTTAGGATAGGAGGTGAGGAATGGTGTGCTGTTGTTTAACAGAACATGGGAACAAAAAAGTCAGGAATCACTCAGAAGCACTGTGCTGCAAAGATAAATTAAAAGGTCTGCCTGGAACTGAAGTCCAGTTCAGTCCCCAGTCACACTCAAGACATTCCCCTCTCTTGTCATGAAGCCAGTAACTGCTTGCATACAAGGAAGCTCAGCTACTGCCAGATACACCCCACTGGGATGTAGCAGCTACATAACCCCCAGGTTAGAGACAAACAAAGCTACCTTAAAGGTCTGAGCTGAAAGAAGACACAGGCTGAGTGCTCGGGATCCACCTATGATCTGTCACGAGCAGTTGCACAGCTGAGCAGCGGGAGGGGGCACTGCCGGCGGGGGGCATGCAGCCATGTGAGCACCCACATTCTCTTCCACCCTCCTTCCCCTCTGTCTGCCCTTCACCAGCTCTAGATAGGCTCCAAATTAATTTTACAACCTGGAATGCTGCTAACACAAATTATGAAAGAAAAGCTCATCTTGAGGGAGGGCAAAAATCAGCTCTCTTCTCTGTCTCACAGCTGTCCCCTCCTCCTCACCATGTGTTCCCAAAACCTGGGGCTGTTCCAAGCACTAAATGCACTGGAAAGCGTATCCTTGGGCCAGCTGTGATCTGATCATGGCGCGTTGGCTGCGGGTGAATCAGAAACCAACTGATAGGCCCAGGAACAATGCGGCCCCTTGTTAGGCTCCAAGAACGGCCAACGCCTTCAGCCTCCCCCTTCCTTCCCCAGCCAGCCTTCAGGAGAGCAGGATGCCGGGAGGGCTTCTGCGACATGCCCCATGTCATCCTTTCCCGCCAACCCTGTGCTGAACTACAGCTATTTTCTGTTTTGAATGACACGCTCCTTGTGTTGTGAGAGACTTTGGGTGGGGGCTGCTGCAGCCTCTTTGGAAGCTGATACTCGTATGTATGTGCAGGCTGCCACGAGGCAGTCCCAGCAGCAGCACCCGGGACCACGGTTCCTCTGGAATCCCAAGGGCTGGAAACCTCCTGGGAAGTTGCTTCACATCAGCCCCACAGAGCACTCCGTGCCTTGCACAGATCAGTCCCAGGAACCAGATTTTATCTGGCCTCACAATTTTGCCGATGTTTTGTGGGCTTTGTACGTTTATTACATTAAGTAAGCATTATGGAAATTAAGCAATGGCACAGAGCCAGAGTCCTCTGTTTTTCCCAGCCCATCTCACAGCTAGTTAGGCTGTTGCAATTCTCAGGAGCAGATGCTGCAGAGAGGGGGTTAGTGGTGGGACAGGGCTCGGTCTTCTCCCAGGCAATATTCTGAAGGGGAACAGAGAGCTGTCTGGAGAGAGAACAAGCCATAGCCAACAGAGAGTTGAGGCAGTTTACAAAAGACTGCAGAGAAATTTAATCCTGGTGCACTAACCAAGTCTCAAAACTAACAGTTCTTTGCATTTGTATTAAAGTAGCGTGCCAAAGCCTCAATCAGGATTACCCACTGTGTTTGGCGGTACAGCCCCATCTTCAGGGTAAATATGTTCTGCCAATCAATTCCCACTGCAATTTTGATTAGGCACAACATATTCCTTGCTTCCTGCCCTAAACAGCTGCCATGTTGTACCACAGCTGCATTTCAATAGTGGATAAGGGAACCAAATGCATTGGTTCTAGCAAGTTTCAGCATAAATATGGATCTTAAATTCAGATCCTTCCTATTAAAAAAAAATACTGCAGTGGTACAAGGCATTGCTAACTGTTAATAAAGTAAAAACTACAGATTTATTCTGTGCCTTTTACTAGTCCAAATTGCTTTATAAGCTAGGAATATTACATACTTTATATAGGAACTACTTGATCATTACCAAAACAGTCACTTGCCTGGTGGGCAGCTCTTAGGAGAATACCAGTGCCAGCTCACAAAAGAAATAGAGCAGAAAGTTAATTTTCCTGAAAATTAGTGTTGCTTTGGATAGCTGTAATAAGTTTCTAATCATGTCCAAACTGATTCTGCAGCTGTGGCTCAAACATGTATATACTTTTCCACTCTACTGACTTTTGCTGTGGAACTTCCACATTTTGAGCTGAAACATCCCTGAAGCTGGCCCCGATACTAGACTGTACTCCATTTGCACCAGAAGTGAAATTTGCCTGGCTAGATCAGACGGTAAAGCTTGAAACCTAAATAATTAAAATGCACAGTGAGATGTATGCAGAGATGAAATATTTTATGAAATATGTAATTCAGCAAGAACCACATATTGGGTCATCACAACAATGAATACAGGGTAGAGTTACTGAGTATAAAGCCAGCAAAATTTCAACACATGAGTAAGTTTTACTAAAACTTAATCTCCATTCTACAAAAAGAACTATCAAGATATTCTTGATGCACTGAACTCAATAAATTTGCTTTGAATAGTTGTATGTGTGTGACAGAGAGAGAGAGAGCAAAAGAGAATTAGGCTGGAATGCTATAAGGACGTAAGCCAAGCTCTCAGCATCTGGAAAGCAGAAAGCAGAACTATATTTAGTGCACAATGACTTGCAATAATTTGTGAGGGGGGAAAAAGAAAGGAACAAAAAAGAGCAAGAAAGCAGAACAAAACTTAAGTTGCCAGTGTTAGGCAATTAAATGAATTATAAAGAAACAAGAACAATCAGCCTGCCAGAAGGATAAATGAAACCCTGGGGTATATGTTATTATAAGAGCTTCTACAAGCAGAAATGCTGTATAGAGTTAGCAGACATATTTATAAACATACTACAGATAATGCATACTTGAGTATAAATACCACCTCAAAGAATTTCTGGCACAGAACAGTTAGGGCATTGACCTCTGCTGTACATTCATTTCCTTTATGTGCCTGAAATGGCCTAAATATGTTCCTCAGCTAGGCACGGGAAACTTTTTCCATAACCGCATCTGCAACGGTCCTTCATGGTGTAACTGTACTTGATTATGAACGGTTTACAAACTCTTAACAAAATATCTGTAGGTTACCACGCGTCCTCCTACACCTACTTGTAAACAGTAAAAGGCTGTCTTTTATAGATGTGGTACATTCAAAATGAAAATGGTGTAACACTTTCTAAACTCCTTACTGCCATTATTCTATGATTATAAAAACAAAGTATTGAACAATCAAGTTTCTCCTTCCACCGCTTACACAGTTTTCATTCTGCCCTTCACTTGATTTAAACATTTCATCAGCTCTTCAGCGTCACTCTTGTTTCCAGGCAGTTTCTTAAACCCGTGATCCCAGGTTCCCAGAGCCTCCATCCTCAGCCCTTTAAAAGACATCTCAAATAACAAACGAAACCTATTTTCGTTAAAGCTTAGGCGCTGATCAGGTGCACTGATGCTGTTTAAAGGGTAACCAAGATGAAAATAAACAGCATTACTGACAAAACAGTAGAAAGATGACCATATCCATAAATGCTAAAGTATTTTCTGGTGTTTGAATTCATCTAGCTTTCAGCTTCTGGGGAGCACTATGCTGCCAAGAGAATTAAAAAAGTGAGAAGAAAGTGCTACCTCTGCACAGGCACCAAGTCCCTAAACTTGGTGAAAGACAGCGGAGGTCAGGGGCCTGTGAGTTGGGAGGAGAAGCTGGGTGCTGCCGGCAGTGCCAGGTGAAGCGCAGCCCAGCATCTTTGAAGCACAGACCAAAGCAGCAACCATTTCAAGAAGGGAGTGCTTGTAAGACTTCCCTGCTTTGGCTGCCAGTCTTTACTTCATTTGTATCTACAAATAACCAACAACAACAACAAAAAAGACATCTTTCTGAAACAAGCAGTTTGGAAGGAAGTAAAAAACCAGCAGCCATTTTCCATTTGGCTTCAACATCTGCTAACATTTGTAGGGACCTGTATATCCTCTTATTTGTAAATTGCAAGTTTTGTCTCTTTAAATTAGAGCTCTCATGCCTCATGTGCAGGTAAAGGCTGCTTTTGAGGTGCACTCTCACTGGCTCTCTATGTATTAGAGAGTTGTATTACTCATATGTCCTACAGCGCTGTCCCTAAGGGTGAAAGGAGAGATCTTGTTCCTTGTTTTATTAAATACGCCGTTTCTAGGCTAGACTCTGCCAACTAATGTACCAGCATTTGTGATATATGGGTACGTGAACTGGAGCAAGACCAAACCTACCCAGAGAAGTGCAGAGCTGTAACTGAGGTACCTATTTTGCAGCATGTTCACATGTTCTTCACCAGTAATAACAATAAATGAGCGTAATTTAAAACAGTGAACTTTTTTCCAATGCAGGATAAGGAGTGACAGCAGCATCGTGTCTCTTTTTAGAGCCATACCTCTCCAGCATCAGAAAGGATGGGTTCCGCTTTGCTTTCTCCCCTTCCCCTTTGAGCAGAGGGGAAACAGAGTAACATAAAGGATTCACAGAACCAGGAGACAAGGATGCTGAATAAAACGATTGAGATAACAGCTACAGAGGCTTAACAAACAGCAGTAGAAACTGTAGCAATGCCTATGATGCAGTGTGCAAAGGCAATGTTAGAAACAGTCCTGTAAATCATTGTATCAACCTGGGGAAATACGGGCATTTATCTGGTAAAGCACAGAGACTGGAGCAGAGCTCTGTGGTGGGGTCTGACTTGTCTCACCAGCTGAGATTACAGTGCCCAGAACAAAAGACAAGAAGACGCTGCTGCTCTCATTAAAGGTGACATGGAGCTTTTTCTTCCTCACACTCCCCTCAAGCACAGCACTCAAACACATCATGTTTTCAAGGTAAAACGTATCAGTTTGAGGTATTATAAATGAAAGCTACTAAAGAAAACTGCTATTATGACCAAGTAGACTTCGATACATGTTTTACATTCTTTGGGCTCTGAGGTCCCATTCGGATCAGAACTGCTGTCTGCAAACACCCCGCTGAAGTCAGCAGAAGATGAGGATTTACTGTAATCACTACAGCACTGGGCAGTGAGTGAGGCTCGTTCCTGAACTGTTTCGTAAGAGATGTTAACAGCCTCAGCTGGGTGCTCTTTGTAGTTCTGGCAGAGGTCAGCTCTGTCTCTAAGCACAAATCAGAAAAGTAAATCTAGTCTAAACAATTCTCTGTACTGTTCCAGAAGCAATTAAAGGCACTTTGCTTTGTGTGTTTCCCCCAGGTGTGAGCAGACACTTCCCACAGACAATATGCACAGCCAGAGCTCAAAAAGCGTAAACTCTTTGCAGAGGAAAAGGCAAAAAAGCTGTTGCTTTGGGCATATAAGACTGAACTAGCCAAAACATTGCAGGATCAGCTTCTTCAGGCACTGATTACAACCTGTATTTAGAGAAAAATGGAGGTAAACCAGTTCCAACTCAACTCATCTAACTCCATCGGGCTCTTACTAGCAAGGTCATACCAACAGATTATATATTTACTTTAGATTCAGTATTATTTAGCTAGGAATAAAAATGTAATGTGCTCCATCAACATGTCACGGCAGAGATACTGGCAGGCAGGAAGCTCAAAGCATCCCTCATCCACCAGCAGTACCTTTGTAAATCAGCAATGATGTGAAAAGGATAAAAAGAAGTGAGTACAAAGTGAGCCCTCACACATTTTAAAACAACTATCTTTGGTAAAGAGCATTGGTTGATTCCTTGTTCATGATTCTCCAAAAGTGAAATAATAAACGTAATTACTTATAAGTATTCCTATAGTACTAGGTATACTCACTATAGCTACAAACTCCCACTAGTTTTACTAGGAGTCAGCACCAGCAGCCCTGGGAATTCAGCACATTGCCCATAAATCTCTAGTGTATTAGCACTGGCATGTTATTAATTCTTCAAACCAAAAATCTACCTTTGCAATCAGCGCTCATGATAGAGAGGATGAAATGTGAGCAGTTCAGGGAGTTAAGATTTTTCTTCGATATGCTCTTTTTTTTTTTTAATCAAAATTGACACATTGATGCCTGGTGCATCTCCCCACCCTTAGTGCAGCACAACTCCCTACACAGCTGTGGCACAAATAAAGGAAACAAACAGATTTAGGGACAGTTTGATTAGACAAAAACCTTCAAAACCCTAACATCCGCTCATGTGGCTGACATGATCACACAGATGTATGGTCACAGCTTACACAGTAATGTGCACAGGCAGAGGAGTAGGTAGGACAGCAATAACATACAACTGATGAAAATGTATCCTGAAATCTTGGCCTTAGTTTGTGGCTACAAACTTTAGTCCCTGGTTTTATTAATGTAGCACCTTCTAACTGCAAAATATTTCCAGAAACAAACTCCCAAAGCATCTGTTTATAGTAGCGATAGTGACTGGCAGAAAAGCAGGACTGGAGAACATTTGCTTTGGCCTAGCTGACACCTTTGCACACTAAGAAGCATATCTGCTGTTGTTGTGGGATGCCAATAGCACGTGCTGCCACCAGTTGTGATTTTGCTTCAGCCTTGCAGATTTCTGTGTCTGGTTTCTGAGTAGTGCCAAACACTGCTTGTCCCAATTTGCCCTTGAACTGAAACCCTTTTCACCAGTGGCTCATCTACACCCATTGCTAATCTCCACCAGCATCAGCCAGCAATTTTCCTACTATGGAGAAGGAGTGGATGCACAAAAAAGGGCAGTACTTTTATCCTTGCAGAGATATGACATTTTTTTCTACTGTACTGTGACTCTCCTGGTCACTACCAGCCCCAAAGAGTCCTATTTTGTGGAGGGGAAGATCACAACTAGCAGTAGAAAGATGAAACATATTTATATATGTTGTTGCAACCAAACAGTTCGCATGAATCACTTCAGCTTCTCAGTAAATTCTCAAAAGTCAATCGCAGCAGTTTTGCATTGGAAGAAGGAAGGCACAATTAGGGGCTGAGACTTGCTGAGGCTGCAGAGGAGCCTCCAACTGCACGTTATATTCAGAGATACCAATCTAGAATGCTTCAAAAAAGCAAAACAAAACTTTCTATCTGTGTCCCCTATGTAAACACCAGATAACTCCCACCTCCATCATCAGGTGGGTTTATTATTTATCACTAGATTACCTTTATTTAGCATGGGAAACTGAAAGGTGTCACCCTGAGTGGCCTAAAAGGAATTTTTGGCACAGGAATCCAGGCAGCGATGAGATTCTCTAAAATATAATTTATGCTACAGCCCAAATTCCTCCCTGCAGATTATACCAGCAAAGAATGGGGTCCCAAGACCTCTATGATAGCATAACATCAGCTTCTGGATCTTGGTGGAACTGTCATGAGTTCTGTGATAACAGAAATTATTCAAATGTTTTTAATATGGTAAAAATTGTTTCTCCACTCTGACAGTGGCTTGGAGGAGAAGTCAGGACACAGGGAGAGAAGCTAGTTGCAGATACTTGGCACCGAGGTACCTAGCTCTCATTCGTAATAGGACTACCCCAAAGAATTAATCCAGCAGAAGATAAAGTACATAAAGATTTATTTCAAATTGTTTTCTTATACTCATCTACAGGGAAGGGAATGGGCAGCTGGTTGTTCTCATCAATGAAACCCTAATCAGGAGGAATTCTCTGCTGGGAAGCTGACTGTTCTAAGGCCATTTTATACTTTAACACAGCTTAATAGACCATAGAATCAGAATTGTTGAGATCTATTCAGCTAACAAATATTAAGTATTCTGGTTTCATTAATAGTATCCTTTTGAAGCTATGAAGAGTCATTTAATAAATAAGACTCCAGTTATGTATTCACTTCTGTGCAAGATCCTAGGTGAAATGAAAGTCGAAAGGGTCATGCTAGCCTTCAGCTGCTATCATAAAATCATTACAGAACACTGTATAATTAAGCCCTATTTGCAGTTTCATTTTAAAACACATCCTGGCCTGGCCGCTCGTGACTAAACTTGAGATGATTTGGCAGCATTGTGTGGGATTACACCCTGAAATTAGCCAAACGTGTGCAGGCCAGGATGAAGGTCCTTTGGTTGTGAGATTCAGTAGCAAATGCATAGGCAGGAGCAACAGCTTTGTTGGGAAACGGCAGGAACAGAGCTGCGAGGAGGAAGTTTGCAGAGTACCTGGGAGTGCTGTGGCTGCCTGGAGCTGGCACTCCCAGTCTTTCACTTTCCTGCCCACCAGACATGTCTAAATAACTTGAGAAAAACAAGAAGCAAAACAATAGGTGACTGTAGTGTGAATAATAAAAGCCTGGCTTCCCTCTTGGAACCTGACTGCTGCTCTTAAACTGCCCCAGCTGCGCTCTCACGGTCCAGGATGTCAGCACAACTGCTCCAGTGAATTAATGCCTTGTGCTCACTCTGGGGCCGTCTATGGCACACTTTTATAGACTGCATTGTAAGACTGGGGTGGGTTTCTGGGTCAGAAGGTCAGCACTACCTCTCTACTCCAGAAATCTGGGTTCTGTATGATGCTATTCTAGCAGCAGAAAAAAAAAAAAAAATTGAAAATAATACTATATAGGATGTATTGAGTTGCCAGCAGTACAGTGGTTTGTTCCTAGCAGGAACAGGTACAGCAGATATTAGAGATACTCACTGACAGGTCCTGAGGGATCTCTGGTAGAGCAAAAAGTTTTCTAAGTGTATAATAGACTGTGTGACAGTATAAGCTGACTCAAAGGCAAGAGCCAAATTAGTCCTGGCTGAAAATCCAAGGATTTCAGGCAGCTCCATAAAATGAATCTGTCCCTACAACAGAGTGCAGTTATTCTTTCAATACCAGGAGCCCTCATGTGTCCATTCCAACCTAATATTGGACTTCACTTACTGTGTGTTTTGATTCTTTAGCATTACTGAGAGAAGATGAAAAAAAATATCATGCAACCATCTTATGCAGGTTTTTTTTTTTGTAACAGCAGTTCTTCAAAGGCTGGTGTACTGTCCCACTGCCAAGTACAACAGCACAGTCTTCCCCTCCACTCTCTTGTTCCCAGTGACAGAAGAGCAAATCACAAGCCAGGTCCACTCCAGACCATGTCTCAGTGGGTATCAGGCATCCGAAAAGGCATGTCCTTCCCCCCATGTCAGTGCAGTCTGCATTGCCATAGTTTCTGCGCATCTTTGTTTTGGAATAGAAGAGTGAAATCACCAGGGCTGTCACTACAGTACCTTACATCAGGTTCAAATCCATTTTAAAATAGGCACAAAGGGGAAAAGAAAATATATACTCCTCACTGATTTATCTATTAATACTGGAGAGCAGTTGTATCACTGATGTTTTGGAGAAGGATCAAACACCTTCGTAGTCAAACAGCACCATCCAACATATGGCAGTAGATGAAGGCTGCCTTTTGCCTCTCACATTCACTCTGAGTCCTCCTAAATCATCCCTGCCAACACGATATGATCCTTAAGGATCATTAACATTCGTCAGAAGAGCAAATCTCTCACTTATGTAATAGGTGCTTGCACCAAACAGCAGGTATGGAAAGTTCCCTGGGGGAAGACACCTGCAGAGTCTGTTCCTTAACCTTCAGCTCTGGCACTCCTACAGATGGCTGCTGTTTGACTCAGCACCGCACAAGCAGAACGTACTCAGATTATGTCTCAGGAACAAAGGAACATTGCCTCTGCTGAAAATGAGCAGCCGTGTAGATTCACTGTCGAGTGATGCTTCCTTCCAATTTTGATCAAGTGAAAAGCATGCTTATTTAAAATAAGGAACAATTGAATACATTCCCCTGCTCACTGTCCTTGTGAATATGTACACCTCAGAGAGCAAAACATTTAAACAGAGATTGTTGTTGGAAGTGTTATTCTGTAAGAGACAGTCAAAACAATTAAAACACATTAAAAACATTCTATTAATGAGCAGAGGTCCCCTCAGCACAGCCTGGAGAATGCTGTAACTCACGTGTCATTGGTACAGGTAAAACTATTTCTTCTAACTGCAGTAGGTAATCTAATTCAATTTATTTCAGCTAAATGTAAAGAGACTCAATGGAAAACTTCCCCCAACACTCTTACATCTAAATTTCTGATTTCCTAAGCAAACATAGACGGGACTTCCCCAGGAAACATACACAGATGGACTTCTCCAAAAGCATGTATAAATATGAGGATTTAGATGTTCTTTAAAGAGAAGTAAAAAGGAAGAAGCAGAGGAGGAAGTTCTAATATTTATCAGGTCAAATGTTTACATGCTACAGAAGGAAAAAGTATGCTATTGATCCCAGTATAGTAGCTTTCCTCACATCCTTCAAGGCTCATCTGCTCAGTGTATCATGCACTCCTCTTATCCTGGGAGATACAGTGGCTGACTTGCCAACAAAGTGGAGAAAGGCCACTTGAAATCTTTTGTTTCCTCAGGGCAGTATGGTCATACTCTCAAAGAAAACAAATCTTCACACAGTAAACCCCTAACACCACCCTATTAGCAAGCATGCGCTTTACACTGCAAAGAAGGGAAGGAGTTTGTCACTTTAAATAGTCCAGTGAATTTTTTGCTCTCAGGTCAGCAGGGGCTCTTTGTGGGGATTGCACTGAGATGCTCTTCCATTACATGAACATATTGGGAATTTTAAATTCATGTGCTCTTCTTCCCATCCAGTTCAACTTCTACAAGCTTATAGAAGATCTGCGCTCGGTTAGCGTTTGGAGAAAAGGTAAGAGAGAGCCTGGCTCTGCCCATACTATGCACTGACTGACTTATGTGGGAACTTACAGGACTCAAAAGATTGGGCCCAAATACTCAGTAGCTCACAGGAAAACCAAAGAATTTAGATGCCAGAAAAAATTGGAAGCTGAGATATGTAGTTAGAAGAGCATCTGCCACTGTGATAGGTAAAATCTGAAAGCAGAAGGTTCTGGTTTGGAAGGAAGCAGATGACACTACATGATAAGTATGGCAGGAGGATTGCATCTTCCTATGAATGGCAACAAGAAGCTGTCTGCATATACAACTGAATTAGAAAGGGAAGCAAAACCCACATGACATTCAACCTGCCTCACAGAAAATGGGACCTGCACACTTTCTGTGGGACACAGGAGCACAGCATCCTCACTAGCAGCAAAAAGAGAACTTCTGCATGAAGTGATCACTCCTTGCTCAGCTTGAATCACCTCGAATCATGAATACCTCTTGACCTTCCTGGTTACTCTGGCTCTACATTCATTGCTGAACTCCCTACTCTTGAGTAAGGGCCCAGAAGTATTTTGGGAGTGAGCAAATCTAATTTCTCCCAAATGTCCCATCTCAAAGTAATGGCATAATACCTGGCTCATTCTTTCAGCTCCACCAAACAATGACTGCCAGGGAAACAGCCTGCTTCGGTCATTCCTAACAAAACACAGTCAGCTCTTCAACACACAGCCTTCTTTTTACTTAGGCTAACTGCTGCTTTTTCGGTGCAAATCTTTGCAGATTCCCTTGGTTTGTGCCAGCTGCATTCCTCCCCTGGAGAGCACAACTTGCTTCTTGTGGGAAACAAATAATTTTACATTTGGAGCATTTTACAGCTGGAACATTTCCCAAGTCCTTCCAGTTCTGGCTTTATCTTTTTTTCCTCACAGCCTGCACAAAAGGACACAGGCACCCACATGCAAGGCAAGGTACTGGTCTTTGTCCCTCCAAACCCAGACTTTCTGTAATCAGTTCCACTAAATGGTAAACCTGGAAGAGCAAGATAACTATTTTGCTGTGCTAAGATGGTCAAAGTTGCCATGTAAATACAGTGATAATGGACTTAAAAAACCAAACAACAGTAAATGAGAGAGTTATTACCTCCCTGGCAGAAGTGTGTCCCTCTGCTACAGCACAGCTACACAAACAACTAGGTGGGCACTAGCTATGTGCAATGGTTTTGAAGCAGAACGCTAAGGGGAAATAGTTAGTGATGTGTGAAAATGGAGAAAGAGGGAAAAAATGGTCTGGAAAATCCTTGGAAAAGATCTAGTGCACAAAGTAAAAGATTTCTCTAGTGTCAGTCTCTCTTGGAGCTCTTGCTTATTCATCTGTGGTGAACTGACCAAGACCAATTGGATGGCCACACTCTGCCCAAGGATTATCTTTGCAGGGTTACAGCAAAAACACTGGAGCAAGGAAAGAAAGCAGGAATCTCTTCAAAGTATCATAAAAAGGCTAACTGTTTTCCCTTTGGGAAAATACCACTCATTAAATGGGTTTCCACCAAACTCTGGGAGAACATTAGAAATGGCCCATGGTATTTTATTCTTTTCTTTTAAAAAGGACCTGTACACTATTTATAGCCCCTGCTATGTGCTGAAAAGATACTCAGATACTCACTGGCTGGTCACTCTCTGCCTGATGGGACAGGGTTTGTTTGTGAACTTTCTTGGGACTCTATATTTGATGGGAGGTACTATATAACATGAGAGCAAATGCTTTAATGAATAAGGCATCAGACTGGATCATATGACATGTGGATTCAATTTCTGACCTGGTACAGACTTCTATATACCACTTCAACTCTTTTGCTATATCTCTTCTGAGTACAATGACACCTCCTCACCACATATTAATACTTTACCATTGAGAAATTCATTCCTATTTGTACTCAGTCCTGTACTAGGGAAGCAAACATGGCAAAGACAAGAGTGTCTGCATTTGTGTGGCCATTGCAAGTCCCCTGAAGGATTCTGACATACAATCAATTATTCAGAGTGGGCACCAAATGGGATTATTTAAACCAAAGAGATTTGTAGCAAATATGGCCTTGCATAAGCTTCTGCAATGCTGTAAACCTTTCTTTCAATGATTTTAGCTTTCATGGATTTTAAATGATTAAGCAAAAGTGTTACAATGCACCTTCAAGTGGCCCTTAATAAAACAGGTTTTACTTTAGAAAGGGTTTCTTACTAAGCCTACCAAGAAATATTTGCATGTGAAATGAAGAAATTTGAATGAAAACAGGTTTGTTTATTTTAAAAGGCACTGCAGCCACCCACTGTACGGCTGACTTTCCAGCACACCACTACTGGATGCCAAGGAGCTTCAGGAAAGGAAACAAGATACAGAATGGGAAACTGAGCAGCTTAGCTTTGTTTCACATTAATTGCCAAAAGTGGGCAGCACCACTGATATAATCTTGCATAAAATCTTCTCTTAACTCAGAAAGCTTACTGTTTATTTCCTACTCCAGTGTCTATGCATAGAAATCCCAACACATTGTAAAAAACAACATTAACTCTCTGTTTATACAGAAAGATAGAATTATTCTTCATTAACAGATTTAGTAGGTTTAGGAATAAAAAGAGGATGCCATATTATTATTGTATGTTTTCATGTACTCAAGCAAGGATTCTTGGAATGCAAAAGCACCTCTTGTGCAGAATGAGCATCAATGTAGCAGCTAAGGCAATACCACATTAAGTGCCTTGTACAGAAAGCTAGAGCATCACCTTTCTAATTAAAGTATAAGTCATATGAAAAAGCAGCCTTAATGAGCAGGAAGTGATGAGACCCTGTTTTAAGATCTCATCTGACAGGGGCTGAGATGTGTGCTGCTGTGTTAATATCCTTCCAGGGAAGTACTTTAATTCCAAGTCAAGAAGGAACACCACCATCTCCTGAATCATCAGCATCGCTTCCTGCCTTTCTGTGTGCATGTTCATAGGAAATCTTTCATCTAATTATTTTCAAAGCCCAATCCCACTTGGCTAGCGAGCTCAGGCAAGATCCAGCCAACAACAGTATAGGCACAACAAGTTTCAACAAAAATATTTGTTGCAAGAACACTCTTTGATTCATTTGCCCTTCCTTGGCTGAACCTCGACTACACCCATCCTGATGCACACTTGTGGAGTGCTGTTGCCATGTCAGAATCTAAGTTCAATTTCTGCACTCCCAAGTCACTTCTTCTGGCTTTGAAAACTATCCAGGTGGTGGCACAAGGGGCTACAGAAATTATAGGGAGATGGCAGAGCTGGTGAGAGGACCTGCCTGAGAAGCAAAGAAAGGGGAGATACCCACACTGTACCAGCCCATCCCCATCCAATCTGCCTACAATGTGCTGTTGTAAAGAGTTTGCAGTGAAGCTGGGGATTTGGCACTGACATGGTGTGGAATAGTCATCAGATATTTAAAACAGAGCTGAGAGAACAAAGAAGGGCTTTGTAGTGCAAGGCAGCACTGAAAACCCTGAGCCTCTGCCAGCCAGCCGGCATGGAGTGTTTGCTAATGTACACAGTGGAGTGCATTCCTCTCATTTGATTACATGACAGTTTTATATACCAGGTATATGCAGAGAGGGTTTTCTTAACCCTTTCAGTCCTCCACCATTTATAAATCTTAAAGAGACTCACGGTGGTTTCATTTCTGCTGTCCTGTAATGCATGCAACTTCAGTCAGGAAAGGCTATGCATGTGCTGTGGGCAACTGGATGTGGACATATATGTTGAAGTACTCTTACCTATGTTGCTAGAAATAGCAAAAGTAATTAAACATGAAAGAATTAGAAAACTAATTCACTCCTTACTTATGCTATAGTTTTCTGCATCTCCCTTGATTTAAGCAATGAGTATAAAGAGGCTTGCTTAAAGGACCACTATAATTCTCTCTCCATATTATGAAGTGAAGGATGCAGATACCTCTGTTGCACCCCTACTTATTAGAGCAGGAGAAGGGATCCAGGAACACCCTGTTGGCAAATGCCACGTTCTACCCTGTACTGTATTACAAGGTTTCTACTGTAAAATGAGGATAATCGTATGTGCCCTTCTTGGTCAAGTCCTCTGAGATCTATGGCTAAAACATCTCTGCAAGCAGGCAATGCCTTATTCATCCAGGCAAAAGGACCTCTCATTTGTGAGGCACTGGGTGCCAGACCAAGGCCTAAATTGCAGGGGCTTGGGTGCTTTAGAGCCAAGTAGTTGAGAAGGGCAAAGTATCCTTATTTTCCTGTTCTGCTAATGTACAAAGTAAATTTCTTAGCCATAACTATAATAATGCACAATTACATTTTCAGAAGATGTACTATGGTGCCTTTCATAAACTGTAACCTGTAAAAACTATTAAGTTATAAAGTTAAAAGATTAACTTCTGTTAATTAAGTTAAAAGACTAAGAGAGACACTGAAAGAGATGTTTGTGGTTAAAATCCTCAGCGCCCATACTGTTGCCTGTATTTTTAATGTTGGTAGCTCATAGACCAACATCTAATTAAGCCCACAGAACTCTGCAAAGCATTTAACTATGAATTATTTTACTGCTTAGCCACCCAGGGAAACAATCAGGAGATGAAAGTTAAAGCATTTTGCCCAACATTTGGGTGTCAGAGGTAGCATTAGAATTCATGAAGTTCACTCCCATACCTGAAGTACTTAACAAAACAAGGTTTGCCTCCTAGGTAGAGAGGAAATGTTTGGGGCTGGTGTCTGGAGCCAGATGGAAAGAGAGAAAGGAAGGCAAAGGAAGGGGAATGTTATTGCAATGGTGGAAAAGAGTACACATGGGCAAAGAAGGCTGGTGCAAGATGAGTGAGAATAAGGGTAAACAGACAGGTGTACATAAAGGACTTGGGAGAATAGCAATGGGAATAATTCTGCATTTTTGTACACATGAGCAGGCAGGCAGACTCTTGATGGAGTATTTGTACATGCTTGAATTTGTATAGAATAAGGAGAATCATTTCCCAAACCAGAAATGCATTATTAGAGACCACAAGCAGGTTAACCAAAAGACACAGACAAGAAGCAGCAAATATCCTGTACTTTCAGTAAAAAATGACAGAAAATTTGACATATTGGCAGAACTAACTTACAAAAAGAAAACACTTTTTGAAGTTTCCACTTAAACACTGATACGTCTTTAAAACTGTTATTAGCTATGAGATCTTTCTTTGGATGACAGAAGAAAATGTTATGTTTTGAATGGTATAAAGGAACTGGAAACATCACAGAGGTTCTTATGGGAAAGTCAGAAAGTCAGATTTTTCATAAAGCAAACTAGAGGTAATACATTCAGACAAGTATCTGGGTCCTGTTTCTGGAACTGTGTGTTTTTCTTAATTACTTTTTCCTACTGTTAGATTGTGTAACTTGGAAATAATGTGACCCTTCTGAAGGAGAAATATTTTCTATTATGGAAATTTATTTTGCATTCTAAGGAAAGGGGTAGGAAGTACTCAGATGTTAGCATTTCTCAGCAGTCTTTAGCTCTACTGATCACAAAATGCTGCTGTCTCAGTTTAACACTCTGTTGCATGCAAACATAAAAGACCAAGACTCGTCTCACATTCCTTCTCCTCCCAAAGGGTCATGGTGCACAGAGAAACTTCTGCAACCACACAGGCCCACATGGCTCAGTTATCTTCCCCATACCATTAGACATGTATAAAAGTGTGAGACACAGCACTGTTGGATACCAGAAGCGCATTTATGATGCCTAACTATATACTGCTTTCATTTCACAAACTGACAGCACTCTTTCCCAGCCATCTGAATTCCTCAGTTCAAATAAACGCCAAAGAAAAATCCTGCTGCTTAGTCAAACACACAAAAATAGAGGTCATGCCTGCAGAAGAGGCAAAACTTTAGACACACTAGCAATTATCATGCTGTATCAAAAGAACAGGCTGCTGTCACAGCGGCAGAGAGCATCAAGGTCTGCATGCCTCCCTGATGTAGGATATGCAAACAACTATGACAGCCAAAAAAGCGCTGATCTAGATGGTGACTCTTAAGGAACATGGCCCCATCCTGATGCCTGAGGCCATGGACACATAAGCATCCAACTCTGAGGACTAGGACCACAGTGTGATGTACATCTTTATGTCCTCAAGCTTTACTTTCAGTAGTCACTGCATTTGGGATGATTTCAAGAGGTTTGAGTTCACTTTCATGCAGTGTCTTGCTTACTAAATAATGAGCCACCTCCCCCAGCACAAGTGATTCTACAGATTACCTGGTTCAGTTGAAGGACTTCAGATCTTTTCAGGGAGACGAATATAAGAAATTTGACATGTGAAAGGGATGAATCTTGAGAACTCCCGTAGGAAAAGGAAAGTTGCTATAAATTTCAGTGTCAGGAAACTCCTTTGCAATCCTGTACAGTGCTTTTTAAATAATAATTAACATGGAAAACATGGGGCTGTACACACTGTTATCTCAAAGGAGAAAGCAGAAATTTGAATCAGAAATCCAGATGATTATTAAAACAGACAGTGTGCTTTACATTGAGGCCAGAAATATAGACAGAACAGAGAAAAATTACACTCGTTTAACATAATGTTACTTTATCGAGTTCACAGGGTCTTCATAAGGGAATATAATGATTTCTCAAACATAGTCTACAAGCAAATACAATCTCTACACCCATCCTGTGAATGGCTGCAATTAACATATATAGCAGCTCTTCTTTAATATCACACGTGGCTTACACAACAGTGAATCCTGCCAAAACATCCCCGGTTGTGCATCAATAAAGCAATGAATGCACAGCTCTGGGAATGGTGTTGGTTAAGCTCTACATGGGAATCAGTAGAGAGAACACGTAACATTGTGGCTTTTCGAGTTCTACGAAATAATGGAAATGGCATCTTTCTTTCCCCCTCTCAGTGGAGTAATGGAACAGTAGATAAACTGTGCAAAACCACAGCTAAATATTTAGAATCCACAAGGAAAAAGTCCTTTGAACAAATCAAGCTATTTCACTTACAGGCTGGGAAGGAAGAGAGAGACAGAGGGTTTGTTATTGTTATTTCTATTTTTAAATACATACGAGATATTCAGATACTATGCTTATAGGGGCTACATAAGCACCAAAAGAAAGAAGGGTAGGATTTTTTTCCATGAGGTTCTTATACCCTTAGAGTGGTAATCTGGGCTTCAACCTTTAGCAGTCCCTCTTCCAATCAGGACATCTCATTGAAAAAACAATGGAAATACTGCAATATAAAACATGGCCTACAGGCCATCTGGAGATATGACAGGTACATGGAATTCCCAAGGATTTCCTCTAAAATGACTACATTCACTATCTGCTTCTTGCCCATCACCACACAGTTAATGTTTTTCATTTAGAGAATACTCAAAGAAGTTTCTCTGTTATTAAAATATAAATACAAGCTGACAAGGAAAGGTACTTAAAAGTTTTGAAATATTTTTGAATTTACTAACTAATAATATTAAATACTCTGTATCTCCGTTTTCCCACCTGTAAAAGATTTTACTAAAAAGAAGGCTAAAGAAAATTGTGATTTGAAATGCAAATTAAAATAAAAGGGAAAATAGGAAACAAACAGGGAAGGAATTGAAGGTTATCTCCACATAACAGGACACAGATTGGCAATATAGGATATACACAAATCTTGGATCCACAAACTCCTATTCTTCATTCTGCTCTTAAGTAAACCCCTCACAGATAGTGTGCACCTATAGGGAGAATGAGAGCTTTAGTTTCCCTGTTGATTCCATATTGATCAAATCAATTATGTAAGAAATTTAGCATCCATCTCCCAAGGGCAAAGAAAACATGCTTCTCAGAGTTCCCATGAGTTAAAGTAATGATTCAAAACAAAAAAAAAAGAAAAAAAAAAGAAAGAAAACAATCCCGAAGAAGCAAAGAGAAGTCAACTCGGATGTAAAACAAGATAAATCTCTGTTCACAGACTGTGGGGACTTTACAAGGTGTCTCCATGCCTCAATCACTAGTCTGTTAACCATTCAACATATACTGGGGTTTGCAGCTGAAAAATCATAAAATCTTTTATAAATATTAATTCATTATACTTCGCAGTCCACCAATAAGATTTAAACAGTACATTCTCCACAACTTGCATTGCTGACTACCTCTAGTCACACCTTGCTGCTAATGCCTCAGTCTTCATCTGGTTTGCATCCAACTTACTGTCCAGAATGTATGTTAAATTTCTGGAAAAAATGAGGAAGAGGAATTCAAACAATGAAGCACATTTTTAAGGCATGTGCTGCTGCATCTGAAAGCAGCTTTGCTCAGAAATCAATTCTGAGACAGTCCCACCACTTTGCATTTCAGTATCTTTCACTGCAAGATCATTTTACACACGTGAGTTAAAACTGAGCTATTAAACATTTGGGATTGTATCATTGATCCTATTTCATGCCTAGATCTGTTCACTGGGACAGAATGTACAGCAGGTTAAGTGATTTTTTTGAGGTTTATATAAAAAACCACAGAGCAAAGCTGAGGTGAGGACTCAGGAGTCCTCCCTCCCACCCTGGCATTGCTGCATGCACCACCAGCCAGCTGCCATTCAGCGCTCCAGTGCTAGCTTAGCTTGTCTGGCCCAGTAATAATGAAAAGAAGAAAGGATTTTTCATTAGGAATTTGGAGTATTTTCTCATTATAAACAACCAGCATGACCAAGAAAAGAGCCCTGATGCAATCTGTGGGTCTAGTTTCTCACTCCCCCGCTGGCACAGCCTGAAAAGGCTGCCGGGGCCACAAGCCCCGCTCCTCCGGGACAGGAGAGGGAGAATGTGCAAAACCAGATCCTGTCTGTCACGTCTGCCTTCAGCACTGCCCAGAGCTTTAGGGTTCAGGGAAAAGCAAACAAACAAACAAAAAATCCACCCTGCTTCCCCCTTCCAGCACCCCTGGCCTGTGGTGCAGTAATCAAGGAAGCGGCTCTTCCCATTTCCCGCAGCCAACCTTTCCAGCAGGCAAGGATAGGGGAGGGATAAACACCAGCAAAAATCCTGCCTCCAATCTTGTTCTTCAGGCTAAAACTAGAAAATAGGGCAGGACAGACAAGGTTTGCTCTCTTAAGGGCTGAGAAGGGCCCTCCGTGCGGAGTGTGCTGTGGGGGAAGATGGCAGCCTGGGGAGGTCAGCACACGGGGGGTTAACGTGCTTTTCCTCCGGCACTTCAGCTGGGTGCCCCGGGTATTGATTACTGCCCTCCACAAAAGCAAGTCATCGGAGGGGGGGTTTATTCTTTCCTCTCAGGGTCACCCTTGACACTAAAGCCGCAGCCGAGGGGCCTTCTCCTGTAGAAGGCACAGCAGGAATAATCCCGCAAGGTCGGGCGGAAAGGGCAGAGGCCGAAGGGCAAGGAAGGTCAGCGCTAGGCACGCACAACGTGGGGCTGCCGGGGTGGGCAGAAGGTCTGTTTCTGGGTCACCCAAGCCCTCCTGCCAGAAACTTAAGATGCACTTTGGGAGACCCAGGGACGGGGTTCATGGTAAGCGGGAGTATGGGACAGCTGACGGCGTCTGTCCCGGGAGCCAGGGCGGGGGGAAGGGGGGGCTCCACGCTTCGTTCCCACACAGCCGCAACGTGTGTGTGGTGTCTCGTGCAAGGAAAAGCTGTGCTCAGATAAAGGGAGAGGAGATGCCAGCTGAAGCTCTGCAAGGGAAGTGGAAACACTACCAAGCTGCTGCTTGTTGAAACTCACGCCATGTACCTTTTTCAATACAGATGGAAGGAACAACGCAAAGTTGTGCTCGGCCGTCACAAGCCCTCAGCTGTCTGCTCCGCTCTGCTGTGGACTTACTCAGCGTCATTCCTCTTTCACACATAGTCACACATCAGAATGGATCTTCTGCAGCTAATAGAGTTGTACCCCTGTACAACAGTCACAAGAGACAACCAGACCTACCATGTGACTCTAGGTCTCGGTCTTGCTGTTCTTGTAACGGGGATAACAACCACCATGTATGTCTGCTTGGGCTGAAGGTGCACTCCTGGCACTCCTGCAGGCTTCCTGTGACCCTGAGAAAGTGCTGAGGGAACTTGGGGGTCAAAGGGGTTTGTAACACCCCATATGTGTACCAAGGCCTCAGACAAGAATCACCTATGTATTCCTTTCAACTCCAGTCTGATGCGTGGTACTTTCCCTCTCTGCCACCAGATTTTCTCTTTCTGTTTCTCTTCACTTAAACACAAATAGCTCTGGAATTGAACTTTCCCGGACATGATGAGATGAATTTCTGCAGGCCAAGCACATAGTAGACTTATCCTCCCCCTCTCTTGCCATCTACAACATCCATCAGGCCCATTCTTTGGCCCTGTGGTACACCACATCATATAGTCTGCTTTCCACAACTGTGTGAGACTTTGGTCACAGTGAGACTCAACGCCTTCCTAATAGTTCCTACCCAAGCCCATCGTTGCTAGTAACTGAGCACAAGACAGAGAAGGCAGGCAGTGTTTCACCTGAAAGCCATGTTTGATTGGCTCAGTAGGAGAAGCCAGACAGATGGGAACATAGCCTTCTTGAACCAGATCATGCCAGTATTCTGCTTCCAGCAAAAGTCAACTCATTCAGAAGAAAGCAAAAAAAAAGTTGGTGCACCTAGCCAGTTGCAAAGTGGGAGTAGACAGAAATATTCCTTTCTTTCCTTCCTTGACAGGGCAGCCAAAGATATGCTGTTACATTGAGAACTTTTCTGCCATAAATTTGAGCCTCCTTTTTTCCCCCATCTGATCTCACTTATCTCACCATGGTTTCTGGCTAGTAGCGGGGAAACAAGAATTTAATTTAGATACGATGTTTGCATCTGGAACCAAACTTTCTTACAACACAGGGATGTTTGGTTTTGTGTGTGTTTTGATTTAACCCATTATTATGCTACGTGAATCCAATTAAAAATATGAATACATGTCTGATTCTCTCAAAAGTTAGAGCTCTGGATCTATTGTTTCATCTGTAGCAAAAAGAGAATCAGAAACCAAATAAAAATGAGGAGAGGAGAATAAAAAGGAAATTTATAGAACACCTTCCTGAAGGCAGCTGCTAAATCTCAGAAGAACATGCTACTTGCAGTTTTTGAATATAATCTCTCAACTTAAGATACTACAGGTCCTGGTTATTAAAGTGCCAATTTCCAGGATGCAAAGATGGGACACAACATCTTCATTCCCAATAAAGCCAAGCACATTGTGATTTTTCCTTGATTTGGTTTTTTGTTTTTTTTTTTTATCATACAGAGAGAGATAACTTCTCCTTTTTCCTTAAATTAACCCTTTACCTCTAATGATGATACCCAAAGAAGCAAGTTGGCTGCACAGGATTTGGAGGCTGCACAGGCTGAAAGAAGAAAACATGAATCACTACCTCTTCCTCCGAATGTGCACAGGCACTGCTTATTTTGGGCATGAGTGACTTAGGATTTGAAGATATTTGCTGGCATGCATTTAATCGCCATGCTTTTTAATTGCTTCTCTACATGATGGATGAGGTTTTTTGTTGAAATGAGGTCACAGTATTTTACCTTTTCCTCCCAGGCTGGGACTATTTGCTGTGTCAATTTGTGTAGCTTGGAAAAATACATGCACATCCTCTGAGTGGGGCTTGGCGTCATAAAGCAAAGTTGATTTTGGCTCAATCCACTTGGCAGTTAGTGAAAGCTGGGAGTCTTTGGGTGCAGGCTGTAATGGTGCAGAGTGCCCTCCACTGTGCTGGAAGGAATAACTGAAGACACCTCTCCCTGACCAGAGGGGACATCGAGCAACTTCAGCCTTGCAAGTGCAAGGTAATGATGTGCCTGGCTTGGACCCACCTCTCCATTTTTGCAGACATGCTATACTGCAGGGCCAGAAGAATCATGGGCTTTCCTCTCCTGTGCAGTTTCAGGGAGAGGGTAGGGCTCTGGCCTCTGCCCTTGGCAGCACCATGAGACAAGCCTGCTACCCTTGTCATTTTTGTCATTCCAACCACCTCCTGTGGAGTAGCTCTAGATGTGTGCTCAAAGCTGCACCTCTTGACCTTCTCTTTCTTTTCAATTCTCCTCATTTTCTGCGCAAATAACTCCACTCTTTCAACAGCAGTTCAAGTAAAACTAAGAATTTCAAGAGAGGGAGGACACTGCTGATATGTACCCAGCCCAAAGCGTATCTGCCTAGCTCTAGAGCCTTGAGCCAACTGGCCTGGGCAGAGTGGAGCAGGAAGGAGTCCTATGCCAATGCACTGCCCAAATTTGATTCGAAAGAAAAAAGTCTTTAACATGACAACACACACAGAGCACCACCTCCCATTTCCACACAAACAATGTCTCTGGCCCTGGCTAGAATGTGCAAGGTACAGTGTATGGTCAGACTGCAGTTGCTCAGCCTCCCAAGTCAGCCTTGGAAAAAACGAAAAAGCCAGACACGTGCATTTGCTGCTTTCCCCCAATCTGAACTTGACAACCATTTGTGGCCTCCCACAAAGATGGCCCGCTCTCTTGTCCCTGACCTTGGCTGTAAACTCCATCATCATCATTACCTCCATTAGAGTCTCCTGAGTCTGATCTATTGCCCTCTGAGCTTGGCACTGGCTAAGGACACACCAGACATCAATGAGTGAGAAGCTCTGGTTACATGCCAGAGACCCACAACTCATCAAGCCCCTTAGAGCCAGGAGAAGATATGGGAAGCAAGCAGAACTGCTGCAGTAACAACATTGTTTGTTCAAACCCCTAACCTCTCTGGCTCCACAATACCAACATGGTGAAGATGTCTTTGGTAAAATAACTCCTGTCCTTGCCAAGCATTAATCTCAGTCCCTTTGGAAGGTTCTCCCTGTAGTTCGTGGTCATACCCCGACGGGGTTCACAGATCAGGGCTCTCTGTGCCTGCTCCCCAGTACCTTTCTTTGTGGGAATTAGAGCCTGGAGAGGACAGAAGCTCCAATCACACCAAACAAAGCTGTGCCAGACAGCCCTAAATTATTAATGTCTTTAAATACTAAGTGCACTCAGGAACCAATTCAGTCTGCAGCACACAGACTGTGCATCAACAGGGTCCCAAAGGGGTTACAGAAAAAAAAAAAATCTCACTAAGGACTGTGCAGCAGTAATTTTGTTTGCACTGATATATTTGTCTCTCCCATGGACAGAGAATACACACAGTCACGAATCACTGCATTTGTAACCACGTCCACTCTTCTCTTATTGTTTCAGTCACTTGTTGTCCCTGGGAGAGACACAGCTGTCCTAACCAAAAGCTCTATTTTATTCACATCCAAGAAGGTAGTCTTGCAACCTGGGAGAAGACTGAAACCTTTCAGATACACGGCAAGAGAATCATATCTCCGCATCTACAATCTGACTTGAGTAAGGACTCTTGATTCTGTCACTGGAAAGACTGCAATTCATTAACATAGCTCTGCTATGCTCACTTTGATATTTATCTTTAACCACATCCCTGTAAAACTAACCTTACTGACAGCTTACTTCTGTAAGCTTCCATTTTCCTATTCATTTAGTTTCATCCCCCTTGGCCTGTGGTAGCTTCTACCTCTGGCTCCTCTGGCTACAGACCACTTAGCACAACTGGCTTGCAGATAACTACTCTGACTTGGATGCTGTGTTAACAGTTTGCTGTTTTCACGCAGTTTTAATTTTGTTTCAAGAGGAACTCATGCTGATTTTTGCTCCTGTTTAAACATTTGGCAGAAGCATAAAATTCTGCATGTTATAGGAAACAGGAAGAAAGTTTTAACTTCAACTGCTTAGGATGTACATGCACAAACACCACACTCCAAGTGCATGCTCCTCCCATTTATCTCCTCCACACCTCAATTTCTCTGTTCTCTTTCTCTTCTGGGAATGTATCTCTTTCACTTTGCTCGTCTCTCTCCCACACCCATAGGCATGCACTGATTTGTTATTGCTAGGTCACTTGTGATTATAGGTCTGGATACGCTAGTTTATTGCAGGGTTGTCCCTGGCTTGATAGGCTGTTTGCTGTTTTGTTATTACAGTGCTTAAGCCTCATTCTTCCAGTTCGCTCTTTTTCACACACACACACAAACCATCACAACATATTTATGTTGAAATGGCAAACACAAAAATTGACTTGGGTTTTGCAAACAATTTGAAAGGGAATGAGGGAAAGGGAGGTTATGGGCCCTGGCAATACCAGCCTCCCTGCCCCGGCTGACTTCTCTGAGTGTTTGCCATTTTTTTTTTGTGGTATTGGAGTATAAAACTTGAAATGCCGCAAAAGCTGCGTGTCCATTTGCTTTGCTTGGCTTCAGAAGCCCAGGCACAGCATATTCATCTGAGAAGTAGTTAGCTGGGGTTGGGGAAAACCACTGGTTCCTTTTGGCTATACAGACATTGGCAAAAGTTTTTACAAGTTAGATTTGGCCCCCTAGAGCAACAGGCAACAAACATGAAGAACTGAAAAACTCTCAAAATTATTATTGATGTATTTACACTTGAATAATAGAACAGCAACCTCCTCCCTGCCTCCCAAACGTCTTTCAGACCCCTTCCAAAAAGAGGGGGATTTCAAAAGCAAACCTAAACCTATCCTTGCAGCAAACAGAATTTCTGTTCTATTTTGAAAAGCCCTGTGTATACCCCCACTGCATTCCTCATTTCCCCCCTCCCACCAAAAAAAATATAAGGCAAACTTCTGGGCATAGCTTAAAAGCCACAAAACTTCCTCCATGTGCGTATTCTCCAGCTCCACTGCAGATATTTGGAGTTACATAAAACTGGGCAGTTAGTGATTCTGGCAGCTGAAAAATTACAAAGTTCGGGGCTGAGGAGGGTGTGGGCCAAGCTGAAGTTTTCCAGAGCGCTGTACCAGATGGAGCAAAGGAAAAACGCTTCTCTCTCGAGGCTCAGGAAGGTGGAGTTAGAAGCTCTGAACCTGAAACAAATTTCAACGAATATTCTCCATTCCCTGCTCCCTGTGAACACTGGTATTGCCAGTGCTGGTTATCAAGGACAGTTTAGATCTCAAGAAACAATGAATGTGCCTTTCTGTATGTGGCAATGCAGTGTTTTCACAGTGACACAGTGGAGAATGACATGCTCCAGTTACTCCCATTAGCCAGAGCCTTATCCCTTATGAACCAGCAGCAACTTTCCATTTCTATCTGGACGGTTGATGCGTAAGGATGAAATCAAAGTCTATCATGCAATAAACTGCACTAGCTACCAAAGATGCTCCAAGTCGGCACATTTGCACTGATGGTTTTGTGTTAGAAGATGGTTTTGTGTTAGAACATCTGTTTACTGGGATGATGCTAAATTTAACTGTTACATTTAAAATTTTGTCTGTAAACAGCTAACTCCTAAGATCCCGACTTAAAACTATCCAGGCGGGAACAGTCACCCTTCCTATCTGCTCTGAGTGCCGACCAGTGTTTTAACTCACACGTGTTGTAAGATGTTGGAATTTTTCAGCGTAAGTAGTCCCAATTGGGTTTTAAAACATCCTGGCTAGTCAGGCTTAATTTTCTAGCTCTGGACAGGGTTTTAAAACATGCTTTCAACTGTGACTGGCTGTGATCACACTAAGGACAAATCAGCCTTTAACTATGTGTTAGTTAAAAAATACTGGAACTTTGCATCCAGTTTTAAGGCATACAGAGCAAGAAAGACATTGACAAGCTGGAGGGAAGTCCAGCAGAAGGACCCTAAAATGATTAGGGGCTGGTGCAGGTGACATATGAAGAAGGACTGTGAGAACTCAAATTCTTCAGCCTAGAAAAGGCTAAGGCAGGAGGCTTTGTATAAGAAGACAAAATATTCGAACTTGATTATTTTAATAAAAATGCTGATAAGCCACATTTTGAGGTTTTACAGAAGATTATTTGTCCACTAGGATCTGGAATAACTCACCTGACATGAGCAAAAACCAGCCATTTAATTTTTGATTCTCATCACTATCTGAAATGGAAACCAGCCCAAACAACCTAGAGAAAAGACACTGTATGTACCACAATACTAACTACTAAAAGCAACTCATTCACTTAGTATTAAGAACAGAAATTTGTTTTAAAGATTGAATTTTCTGCACAATGCCATGAGTTCTCAGTGAGATAGCCACAGCGAGGTTCACTCTACCGATTTATTCTGAACACACAGAAGACAAACTTCTATAACTCAGTATGGAATCAGTCATCCAACTAAATAAAGTAACTACTTATGTGCTATGCGGTCTTGGTCAAGTCACTCAAAAGCTCACCACTTGAGATTATGGTTCTGCAGCAGTCTAAATTAAACTAACAGTTGGTTATGTGGTCCAGCTCTGGCGATGCATTCCCATTCCTCTCTTACACCCAATACATTGCTCATTACAGCATTCAGCAAGCTGTTTCCCTGATCTAGGTCAACATAAAGCTCACCTAACAAAAAGTAACATATCCTTTTGTACAAACCAGGATTACAATAACAGCTAAAGCTATAGGTAAGAAGTAACATTTAACTCCACTTCTCCATTTCATTTGAGATAGCTGCAATTTTCCTCAGGTTTGGGGTTGCCTTTTTTTTTTTTTTTTTGAGAGGGGAAAGGGAAGTTTTGGAAAATGTAATGAAGTACTCATTCTTATATACAAAATATAATTTCAACATGCTTTTTCTGTTACTGGCAGCTCACATTCCTTAGGAAAAAGTTGAAGTGAAAATTAGCAAAATTCAGTGAATGCTTGCTGGAAAATGTTTGCTTTATAATGAAAACACAGGCGTGCCACGACAATACTTAGAATGGAAGGAAGAAAGCATTTTGGAGACTTTTTCAGTCTTGGAGAACATTATGTAATTTGTTACTTAGATGTCATTAAGCAACATTAAAAAAAATAAAAATTATGAAAATGCCTTTGTTTTTGCCTGTAGTACAGCCTGTAGCATCCCGGGTTCTGACCCCGGTAAGACCCTAAGTGGCAAGCAGCTATGGGACTGGAAGTTGCAAGCTCCAGCTGCACCCAAGCTCGCTCCCACCGTGCTGGAGCCCCGTCGCAGACTACAGTTGGCACAAGCCAACTTCTCTCTCCTTGTCTGGGATCTGGCAATGACCTCCTGCAACCTAACTGCTCTCCCCCACCAGCCTTTTCTCCAGGCTCTGTTGACCTGGCAAATGCTTCTAGCTGTAAGCAGATGAAAAGAAGGTAAGGAAAAAATGGGGGGTAGGGAGGAAAGCAAGCCCTGCAGATGAAAGTCTGAGGCAGTGTTTTCCTTTCCAAAGTGCTGCTACATTCCCATACGCTTGTGGTTTCCTGCATTCTGCTAGAGGGCTTTTTTTCTTTTTTTTTTTCTTTTTTTTTTTAAATCCTTCTGGTCATATCTGAAGAGGGAAAATGTCCAGCACTAACAGGAGGCCTTTTGTTCTATTTGTTTCTAAGTGGACTTTAACCCAGTTACTACAGACTGAGTCACTGTAGAAACAAATAAAATAAAAGCTCTCTGTTTTGTCCCTCTGGACAGGTCAGGGACATGTGAAGTTCTGTCCTCCCTCTCCCGCTTTCTGGAAGCAGTACTAGACCTGGCATTACACTGCAACAATAATGAACATAGTTCACGGCTGTTCTTTTTTATATGTCCTGGCAACCCCCACAGAGTTGATATTCCAATAGAGCCATCATTTCATTAACAACATAAATGCACAAGGGGCGTATCTTTGGGTAATGAGATGAAATTAAACTGGAGAAAGGCTGGATACCAGGGACCAGTAAGATGTGGGTAAGTGTGACACATAGAGGTGCATGTCTGAGCTATTTTGGTACCTTCTCAGATCTCAAATATTTTAATGACTCACAGCAAACAACTGCTTGTCTCCAAATATAACTGTAAGATATCCTTGCTATCAGGCTGAATTTTAGGCTGAATCTGAGGGTTCAATTTCAGTCAGTCCTTGCAGTTCTGTTTGCTATGACAAGTTATAGCCTGTCACCATATGTCAATTTTAGGGTAAATCATTATCTATTTAGATCCCAACTATCTAAATTAAAACAGATCTAAAAAATAAGCATCCTATGCATAGGCCTGTGGTTCCCTGGGGCTTACTGATCTCTGAAGGCTCTGGAAAGTCTGTGCACGAGAGGATTGCTCCTCTTCTTTCCCCCCTTCTCTCACCATCCCGCCTTCCCTGAAAACCTTGAAGTCTTAAGTGTTCCCTTATTTCTGAGCTCTCAGCACTGGCAAAACAGCTGCCTGTTGTGGTTGGCAAGTGCAGAAGCAGGCTATAGGCTTGCCCTTGCCCCGCTTTTGTATCCTCCCCTACAGCTCGTTACTTCGTCGCTTATCTAAAGCCATTGTGTTGTTTTCCCACAGCCCTCTTCCTGGTCCAGGATACTCCAACTCATTTTTAAAGTGGGGAAGTTTTATACTGGGAAGAAGTTAGTAGTAGGTGGGCCAGAAATAGCAATGGGGAATAGGCATGAATGCAAAGCCAGGACAGCGATAGACAGTGACACTTAGCAGAGAGGATTTTGTACAAGAACACGACCACGTTGTGCTGCACAGAGATCTAAACACAGGCAAAGCCAAGACCATTCCAGGCCATCGATGTGAGTCAGCAGAAGTTTCACATGTGGCTGGCATTGCGCTGGGCATGGGAGGGCAGAGAGCACAGAGCCAGGACTACATTGATGCCAGAGCTGGTGTGCAGAGTCAGGACTGAGCTCACTGTGCCAGGCCTCCTACTGCTTCCCCTTCTCTCTCCCATTTCCCAGTAAATTTGTCATCCTACAGCCACAGCTCTCTGGGACTGCGTGCCTGGCACAAATGGCACATGTTCCCACACCTGCTGTGCTGAAAGACTGTCCTAGGTGCTGAGGTTTCTTCTCTTGGTTCAACTTCTTGTGCCAGTCTTGGGATTCCTCAACTGTGAAACAGTCCAGAAACTGTTGCTCGACCCCTTTTGCTCTACCAAAGAGCTAAGAGTAAAGGGCTTCCACAGCAAATGAAAAATTAATAGGAACTGTTACCCTACTGACTTGTTAACACTTTGTATTCTGTCTGCAAGAGCCTATCAGTCTACACAAGCTGCAGCACCAGTTATGAAAAAACATGTCAACTGGTCAGCAAAGGCTCTGTGATCTTGGTGCTACTTAGCATCATTATTCTTACTTAACTTTTCCTTTGGTTTATTCTTTAACAGCCACAAGAGTCCGAAATATGGTCCAGGTTTAGCATAATCAGGGAGTGTAGGTGGCTGCATTACTCTCTCCTTGTTAGAGTGGCAAGGGACACACAGACAACCTCTTCTTCCCTCACCTTGTTCCTTCCTACTATAGTATCAGGGTGTCATTGAGATGGTCCTTGCATCACTTGGACACTAGAAAAGATGCAAAAGACATTCCATCCCAACTAGAGATCTGGATTTCTGAGCCTGTCAAGAGCAAGTAAATCAGCAAAACATTCTGAAGTTTAGATGGCAGATTCTTTGGGACACTTTCCAAGTAATTGGCTGAATCCATCTTTAAACAGAAATTAGAACAGTGAATATGAGGAGAAATTTGTGACCAGCAGAAGCAAAACATCTGTTTTTTTACGGGAGACAACTGAACTCCAGATGTCAACATCACATAATTCTAGAAGTGCCAATCTCTTTGTGGGTTGCCCTAAGAAAGGTCATGTCACTGAACTCTTGGTGACTGAATGGCTGTTGTACTGGAAAATCGACTCCCAGATGTGCAGTGCATGCTGGAGTTTGATGCAATTTGCTTTGCTACCAGATTGGGCAGAGGGGAAGAAGAGATCACAAGGAGATATCCTACTTTATGAGAGTAAGCTGCTTATTCCTCTTGAAACCTGTTGAACATGTTTGCTGCTACAGGATGCTGCCTCAAGCTGTCAGTAAAATAATCAAATACCTTTACCTCAGCCTGGTCGATTTATAGGAATGGCACCCATCAATATAGATAAAATTTACAAATCAGAATCAATGCTGACACTGACTTTACGTTCCTCCAGAGGACATCATGCTACTGAAGGAAGTACTAACCTAAGTTCATGCTAGAGTATTGCTTGCCAGCAAACAGCACAGACAGAAGGAAAACGTTTGAACCTCCTTTCAGGACAGAATTCTTAGTTTTGGGCAGTAACGACCAGGCTTCTTAGTTCCAGTATCACTTCTTTTGCCTCTTAACCTTTGAGTGACTGACACCAATAAAATGCTGACCATCAATTTTAGAAGCACTGTAACCCTCACATCACATGTCATTTATTTCACTTCTCCCTTTCACACGTAGAGCCTGTAGGCCGTGTTTGTGCATGTGACAGAGAGAGGGCAAATAGATGACACATGATCTGAGGGTTACAGTGAGACTACGTGCATCTGCTTTGGGATGCAATGGTATGGCACAAACGAATGCAGTGTGTTTGTATGACACGGAGGCACATGACTCTGCATACCACGGGGGAGCTCTGTGAAGATGTCAGTGGAACTGATTTTCTTTTGTAAAAGCTGTTCTCCCTGCCAGATTTTTTTTTTCTTTTGGTCTCAACTCTACTATTATTTTGCAACATGAAAAGATTCTCAGTGAAATCTAGCTTTTTGACATTGTAGATCCTCGGAAAGTTTAAGAATTTTCTATGTACCATCTGATGCAAAGTCAAAATGTGCAGCAGTGATATGCAGAGCAAATTATATACTAAATTGATTAGAGAATGGGTTTAAGCAATAGAATAATATATTTTGCATCCATTTGCCATTCAAGAAGGGATGCACAAAAGAGTCTGTCACTTAATTCAGTAGAGTGATCAGTGGGTCTGCCTGGGAATGTACTTATTTACAAAAGGGCACATTGTGGCTTTAGAGCTCGTTGGAGTAAAGCAGGCTTAAATATGAGTGAGCATGTGAATTGTTCTATTTTATAACTTTTAAGTTGCTCTTTCTGATATACTCCACCCTCCGTTAATCATCACTACCAGCAACAGCTGTTTTCTGCCTATTTGCACCTACTGCAAAACTTCAGTTACCTTTTTATTTTTATAACTACTGAAGTCAGTTTATGATGAGTTTTACCAGTTGCTTACACCAGGCTGCACTGCCTACATTTAGTACATGGTATGGTCAGGTATGAAGTTTGAAAAGATTTTACATCAACAAACAAATGATAACAAACTCCAGAAAGCAATTTGAACAGAGGACTGCATTTCTGCTAAGGCCTTTGACAGTAGATTGCTTGGCTTCCAGCTGATCAGACAGACTTTCAGCTCCTTGCTGGCTTTATTCTCGCGTGATCTGAAGGCATTTGGATAGTGCATTTTAAACCAATTGGTTGTTTTCTCAGAGTCTACATAGGGGTCGGGGAGAAAGGGGAGTATCTTTCTTGCTAATGTTAGCCAGACAATAGCAGCTTAACTGTAAAGCCCCCTAAAAGAGAATAAGCCTATTGTGTCCCCAGTGTGTTTCCCACATTTCAAAGGCCACTAAGTAGCACCAGCATCTTTGCCTCTGGGTTACTGAGAAGACAGACTCTTATGCTTATTAAATGATGGCTTTCCCTAATGATTTGAAACAAAAAAGGCGCACACATACAAAGCCAGAGATGTGCACATTTAAGGCTTCTCCTGCCACAAGGTCAAACACATGAAAAGACACAACAAAAAGTTTGGCCCCGAGATACCAGCGCAGACCCACTTGCCCATCTCTCCCACACCGGCCCTTACTCTCTTTTCTACTGCGAGAGCCCCCGATTCCTGCACAATTAAGCGCGGCACCAATGGCATTTCTGCTGCCCCTCCTTCCACTTGGCTTCACTGCTGAGAAAGGAGCTTGTTCGGCGGGGAGGCGGGCACTACTGCCTGAATAGTCTCTGAAGCATTCATTATCTCCCGCCTAATTACATGGCCGGCATAGTGTTGTTGTTGTGGGAACATTGCATCACATTAATCAGCAAGGGGATGTGCCAAGATGAAAGGGTCCCCTTGTGTCTGCTCTCTGCTGTGGAAAATGGGCAGAAGGGAGGGGGAAGGAGCGGGGTATTTATCAAGTGGGGATGGAGGGAAGGCACAGCGGGTGCACCCAAGCTCAGCCTGGCCCTGCCGCCATCTTCCCAGGCCAGCGCTCCGCTAGCAAATACACATTTTGTGTTCGGGCATGGTGGTGGACTGAGAGCTCCTCAGTCTGAAATCCTTTGCCACAGCACAGGTACGAGCAAGGGGTGGCAAGGCAGCACACCACCCAGATGCTCCAAGAGGGAGCGGGAGCTAATCCTCCGTAGCCTATCCGGCCCTCAGCCCTATCTCATCAGAAATAGGACCACCTATTGAACAAGCTGGGATTTTGCTGCAACCTGGCCACATCGCTTCACAGAAAGGCACTGTCCCTCGAAACACCTTCCAAACACAATCTCCTCCAACAATCTCTGAGTCAAATGTAAAACGGTAGCTGTGATGGGCCTCCTGGATCAAAGGCAAGCTAGCACCCAAAAGCAAAAACTTCATTTCCAAAAGCCTGCTGGTGAGAACCCACATAGTACAATTTTTAAATGGACTCTTGAAATCTGAGAAGAGATCTCATTTCCTCCTATCTTTGTCCCACTTGTAGGGCATTTGAAAGGCTTTGTGAGGCTTTGCATAGATGCTTCTCTGTGTGTTGGGGCTGGGGGAGGGTTGAGGCATCTACACTGTGGCTGTTTGGCACCCTGCAAAATACTGGGTCAGACTGGAATACCAAATGACAGTCCTTGGCTGAGCTGCTTATTGCTGAGAGATGCAATAGCAGTGCTCAAGAGAGAATAAGGAAAGGTAACGGGAAAACGAAGACATTACAAATGCAGTTCTTTGCATCAGTTGGCCTCTCTCATTCAATCAGTTCAGATCAACCCTCTTTAAAATCCTGCAGGGACTGGCAGCAGCTCATGCTCAGCTCTTCCCGTTTTGCTTCCCGCAGGCCTTCTGTCCATCACAGCTTTTCTGTGCTTGAGCTGTGCTGCAGGTTGACTTCAATTGCTCTCAATTAAAGTGTCTTGCCTCCAAACTCTATTGTTTTTGCAAAGCATCTGGCTTATTAATGCAGGCTATTAAAGCCACTTTGGAAGCAGATTTACTGAGATGCAGATAAGTTTATCTGCCACGAAGTAGGTGTGAATGCCACTTCCTCCTGCAGCAACTGCTGCCAAGTCCTCCCACTGGTATCCCATGCTGTTTTGCGGACAATTGCAGTAGCCTGCTTATCTGTGTGCCACCTGTTGTGCTGGAGTCACCCTGACCCAGTGCCACCTTTCTATTCAAATACTGTTGCAGAGTCAGGTGGTGTTCTTTGGGTTTCAGCACACAGGGAGCATCGCTTGTGTGATACCTAATGGTCCTATACTAAGAGACTTGACTTCATTGCCCTCTGGTGAGAGGAGTATATACAACAGGAACTATCAACTTTTTTTTTTTTTTTGAGGGAGACCAAATGGGACCTGGCTAGGTTACAAGTGGCAACCAACCTGAGGAAGGGCAAACTTCCAGTTGATCGTATTGCAATATAGCTCAACTCCAGATATCATCTCTCCATCCTGGGCTTTTAATGACTACAGTGTTGCTCGGTTTACCTGCATTTCTTGATTTTTGGGTACAAAAAGAAAGAATGTCCACTGTCTACATTCATCATGGGGACTGCATGGCCAAACAGCTCTCTTAGTCCCACTACCACAATCCCTGGTTTGTTTTCCCTCTTGTTCCAGTGCCAGAGATCCACACTAGCAAAAACTATCTCAGGTTAGCTTCCACTTTTGCCAGGCTTGAACAGAAACTTTCCTCTGTCTTTTGGGCACGCACATCCTTTAAATAAACTAACTTTGAGAGCTGTACGTGCACTTCTGAGCTCTTCTCTCCTGCTCAGCTTTTGATGGACGATCCTGCCTTGCACACGGCCCCTTTCTTAATCTTTCCCTCAAGCCACCAGGGCAGTGGCTTCTCAATAGAGGCCGTGGAATTCCACAAGATGGAGAGCATTTTGCCAGGCCCATGCTCACTAAAGACTGGGAAAATCCATGGAACTGGAATTCCAACCCAAAGACAAAGCACAGTTTTATCCCCAGTGGCATAAAAATTACTACATGAACAATAACTAGTTGTTCTTTTCATCTCACATTTGCCTGACAAAACTAGGATATTGAACTGTGATCATTGCAATGGATCCTGTGCTAAAACCGGTCAGTTTACATGGGAGGAAAAAAGCTTGAGAGATAACATAGTGAAAAAAACCTAGTCTAATCTACGAGATAGACAAAAAGACAGAAGCACAAGGAAGATGTCCTACAACATGATACAGGGGAGATAATGACAGGGAAATGTGTCAGACTTTATAATTACTGCTAATGAAGTTAATCTAAGGGCAACTAATCCTGTGGGAGAACACGGTGGCTCTGCGACCAAGGTCTTCTCTGAAATACAGGAGTCTTCTGCAGCCCTCAATCCCTAATGCCTCTCCCCTTGTGGGACACCCACTGCTCCCCAGTGCAGAAATGTCTCCTTTTCTCCCTGAGCCACCCCAGCAGTGCGCAATCGGACATTGCTAGCCCTATAAAGGCAGTGGCTTATCTGCTGGCAACCTGCAGGTCAAAGCAAAGAACAGGTTTGCCTTCTGCTTGCACAGGCTCCCGGCTGCAGAGGCACAAGATGCTGTGGGCATTGCGGCTTGTTTTGCAAAGTGCCTTTTGACTTGCGTTTTACCACTGCTGCCAGTTATTCCAGAACTCAAGCTTCATCTCGGCCCATGAATCAAGGCATTGAGATGTGGCAAATAAAGAGCTGTAGGAAGAGTTCTATAGAGTAAAAGCATGTTCGTTTTCCATCACCTCCTCTGTTTCTTGTGCCCCTCGCAGTGCCATGATTAGGGTGGCTATGCAAGACACTCCTGCAGCAACCTTTGTGCAGTAAGCACTGTGCAAGTCAGTGTCTCTTCCACTTTGGGGATTGTAATTTGAAACCAATCTTTTCTACAGTAGAAAGGTGATGGTACAAAGCAATCATGGAAATTTCTTGTTTTGGCACAAAATTTCATTGCTTCTGAAGAGGAAAATCAACATTGCAAATGTTCCTTCTCCCAGCAGAGGGAAGGAGAATGGGGGAAGTGGCTCTCCACCCAGAGCTCTCCAGACCTGAAATGGGAAGATCTCCACAGATCTATGGGAAGACCCTGCTGATGCGCATTGGCAAGGCACACAACAAATCCCAAGCACAGATAAGTTCTGTTTCACAGTTTCACACCCATGGTTCATGTGACAGCTTTCTTTAAAATCCCACAGTACCTCTTTCTCACCTGGAAACATCATCTCTGGCTTTTCTTTCTCCTTGTCTTGGTCTCTGGTTTCCAAAGGACTGTTAACTAAGAAGTTATTTTCTCTCTTGCCTCTACACTTCTGTTAACCCTGCTTTACATATTCTATGACAAAAAATAAAATACAATCTCAACCACATGATAAAAGGACTCAACCATTTGACGGTAACTGCAACATTAGTGCCTATCTCTCACTGGTGCCAAAGGTGAGAGGAATTTTAGTAATTCAATAGATAGATAAGATAGAAAAGATTATTTGATTTAGTATTTGGCTGTACCGGGTTTCTGAAATACTGTGCAGCTAAAAAAATTCTAAAGGTCACCTGATACGTTTCTTTAGATAAATGAAATAACTTTTTCTAAAGTGATATGCTCACCCCAGGTGCCATTATCATATTTTTAGCACTTCACTGTAAATCACCCTTTAAAGGAAGCTCTTATCCCACAGCTCAGTGGTGATTTTTAAGTAATTTCCCTCCGTCCCCATCCCCAGACTAACACCAACAGGACTCACAAGGAAATCCCAACAGGCAGACTGTTATTCAGTCCATTTCTGCATTTCTAAGGCTCATCGACCTTTCTTTTGTCAGATAAAAGCTTCCCATCTCTTTAAGCCCTTCATTCTTGCAATAGTCCCACAGAAAAGTTGACATCCTTGGCAAGGGGAGTGAAAAGCAGCTTGTCTGCCCTTCCCAATAGTCCGGGCTGGGGTTGTTTTAGCCTGTTTAAATCTCTCCCCTATTTATATGCTAATGTCTGGTATCAGCAGAAAGTATAAACAGTGTTGTTTACAGCTCCCTATAGTCTGTGAGCACCAAGCTGCCAGGAGAATACTGTGTACTGGGCAAAGAGATGCATTTATTGACAATGAAAATGGCCACTTCTAAGGCTATGAGAAACAAAACTGAACAGTAAAAATGCAGTGTCAGCCAACAATCTAACCATACAAAACAGGACTGGCAAAAAGCCATTAGCCAGGGGGTCAGTCATGGGCCCCAGGGAGCTACGAGATTTCATATTTAACAGGGAGAGATCTGGGGAGACCTTCAGCACAGAGACCTCTGAGAAAAGAGAGCATCAAGTTCCTTGGCAAGGCAGCCTACATGCTCCATTTGCTATTATTGCAGATTTTTGTTAGTGGATAATGGCTCATAGCTTGGCTCATAGCTCTCCTGGATCCTGAAGTGAATTAAACTCTCCTAAGAAAAATAGCACAGCCTAAAGGAGAAAGCACAGGAATTCTTGAGTTCAGATCTTCTCTCTCCATTTTGCTATGTGACTCTCTTCACCAGCAGAGCACTGTCTTAAAAACAACAGTAACTGCAAAACCAGGCAGCGGTGAGGGTGTACGTCAAAAACAGTTGTGCAACGTCAAGCTCCCTAATGACATTAGGGCACAAAGCTTGTCTCTTCTTTACATCAGTAAACAAAATGTTGATGACTGAAATAGCAGTCCCTGTTCAAAACAGGAGAAATACCTGCTCAGATCAGCAATGCCTTATTTCCCAGTAAATAAAAACTAAAAAGCTTTAAAAAAAAATCCCTGTCTACACAGACCTACTGTATGCAATTCTCTCTGACAAAAGATGCTAAACTGGCTGACCTGGCAATGCTTATAGTATGGTTTTCCACTGAAATACAGAAAAAGGCTGGGACAATTAAAGGTTAACTCATATTCTCCAAGTGTATATAAGTTTCAGCTCTCACCAGAAGAGGTTCACCACTCTAATTCCAGGTGGGAAATGCAGGGGACTTTGGTGGGGGCTGAACCCTCTTGAGAGTCCAGGCCACCCAAGCCAGCTGAGCTGCATCCAGTAGCTGCACTGGCAGTACCACACTCTGCTCTCTTTGGAGAGAGACTCCAGTGGCCAGATGACCAGTCCAGCTTGTCTCCTCAGTGATCCAATGCCACATCACACCCACCAGTACCGCCGCCTCTCCTGCTGGGCAGTATAAGACAAGGTGTCAAGAAGGGGATGAGCTTTTCACCAGCCCTCACTGTCCTGCAAAACCAGTGCAGAAGCACCTGGGTAGGACAATGTGAACTTGCTTCGCTGTTACTGGAGAACTATACATGTACGATAAATAAAAGGAAGTAATCTACTCAGCAACTTTATATCAGCACTAAACACATGAAAGGGTAAAATGACAATACCGCTTGAAATTACATTGTGCCTTGTCGAAGCAGCACAGTCACAAAAAGAGTTTGAGGTGGTGAACAATGAGAGTATTATATTGGCAAAGATATGCTTTTCTTCCAGTGGGAATTCAGTCGCTAAGTGCATCAAGAGGATTTACAGCAACCCTTTGCTGTAATAACTAGACATAGGCCTGCACAAAAATCCCACATTTGGCTGTGGTACACTGGCTAAAACTATTCTGTCTCCTTCTAGTAGTGTGTTCCCAAAGAAAGAAACGGCTTATTTCTGCTACTACGGTACGTCTGAAATCAAGTAGTAGTCTGGTGGTGCCATGCCAAATTTTCTAATGCAGAAAGTTTCTCTGTCTCCCTAGTTAAAGTAATCTGCATGTGGTCTTGCACATATTACTTACACCATCTTTTTAAGAAACTTAATCCAGTAAGTTCTGAGCTTTGAAGTTTTGCTGTACAATGTAAAAGGGTTAAGTCTACCCACACTGCATCAGGTGCCCTGCACGCATTACACCGTGCATTTTGTGGGATTACAAGTGCTTATCAACAGTGCAAATAAAACAGCCCAGTGCATTTATTTCACTCGAGACTGTCTGAAACTTGTTCATTTCTAATAACTGTCAACTAAACCACGAAACCAGGTGGGGATGATGCTTGTTAGAGCCATTTTGAGCTCTAGCAGCAGTTTCTACATCTCCTTGCATTACCTATTATTAATTACTGTTTGTTAAGCACCAGCAGTAAGAGACAAATAAAGGCAGCCCCGTAGCAAGGGTTTAACCTTTAAGCACAAGGCATATCGATTAAGGCCACAGTATGCACTGCAAGAGATGTCTTGAATCTGAAGCCAGGAGCTGGGATTCTAGTGTTCTTATTTTTGGCATCTGTATCTGTAAGAAGGTGAAAAGGCATGTAAGAGTCTTTAAGGGTAAGTGGGTGTTTTGATCAGAGAGAAAGCTGATGTACCTAAAGCTATGAGAGAGAACTGTAGATGTACGTCTACAGAAATATTAATAAATAAAAGGCTAGAATGTAGTCTTACATAATTCATTGTTGCTGGGACTTGGGCTGGGAGGGAAGAATGGAAAAAACAGTCCATAAAGATGCCAATAGTTTCTAAGCAGAAACATCTGTTGAAGTCTTAAAAACGGTCAGGCCTGCAGCAAGCTCAGCAACAGGAAAGCCTGCAGTTGATCACTCCTACCCTCATCAGCCCCATGAGCTCCTACCCCTGGGATCGGTGTGGAGCTTGGAAGATAACTGACACCATGAATCAAACACAGCTCCTTTCTTAAAGGGGAAAGAGGGAGGAACAGAGAGCCAGGATAGGTGTCCGGGGAAGACAAATGATTATTTGGAATGAAGGTATTCAGGAAGAGTTACAAAAGAGTAAGGGAACATGCAAAGGGAGACCCAGTGGCTTATCCTCTCTGTCCCAAGGGGGCCCGTATGCTGAATTTCCATTGCCTTGTCCAGTCTAATTTTAAATGTCTCAAGCAAAAGGCCTTGCTCCCCTTGGGAGGCTATTGCAAAATCTCACAAATCATCTTTGCCTTTTACATGACTGCCTCTTCCTTTGTGATAGTTCATTTAATTTTCTTTGTTTTCTCTTGATATTCAACAGTGCCCCTAGACATATGAGTTCCAAACAGCAATTTTTAATTCCTGAAAGCATTTGTTCCCTTCTGCAGTCTTCTGTCAAGAAAGGAATTATGTTAAAAATATCTGTGGAGGTTGCACTTTGTACATCTCTGCTGGGTCTGCATCTGCCAGCTGGAAGGGTACACGGTTCTGCTGGATCTTACAAGGATCAGTGAAAGGGGGACCTCAGCTGAGCCTTCCCTTACCTATCTCCAATCATTTCTGGTGCCAATTTTGACTAATCGCTCATGTTAAAGGATCTTAAAATATCTAAACTTTTATACACCAAGAAAACCAAACTTTAGTCAGTGACAATGAAAAGGAGATTCCATTTTTCTTTTAAATCCAAATCTCCAGCAGCCTGCATTATCCATAGGAGTGGGCAGCAACCTAGCAGTGAATTTCTGAATTTATAAAGGATTCTATTTTAGAGTTAGTGGTGACTGAAATACCATGAGAACTGTATTTCATTTCTCAAAAAGGGCAATATTTGAGTGCTTGGGATTTCAAAAGTATTTACCCCTCAGTTTTGAAAGTCTAAGCAAAATCCTTCCCGTCCCTTAAACTAATCACTAACATTTTCCTAGCAATAGTTTTTCTATGTAAAGTTAGACTCAAGGGTCAACATATGGCTTAGATTGGAACTCTTGCTGTGAAATTATCCATGCAGTCCACAACCAGCACCTCCATAACAATAACAGAAGTGAGCGGAGCAATGGTTAAAGGGATCAGATGTTCAAAAACAAACTCTGCAGTTTTCAGTATTCATCAGTTTTCAGATTTTGACCTGCTCTAGGTCTTCACACCAAAATTGCATGTAGTGATTTGCTTCATGGTCCAAATGCTCCTAGTCCTCAGCTTTGAACAGAAAAGAAAGCTTGCTGCTCAAGTGGCTCTCTTCCAGCCTGCCTGGCTTGCTGATCTTCTTCCTCATGTCTTGCTTTTTTCATTAGATTAGCAACTTTGAACAAGAAACTATGGCACTATCTGAAGGTCCAAGGATCCATTTATCAATCTTTCTAAGGTCTTCTCCACCTTCATACTTGCTTTCTGGCTATCTCTATAAACACTGTATCAGGGGAGGGCTTTCTAATAGCTAACTTGTTCATGTTTCTAGTTGTGGAGTCAGTTATCCTTACTTAACATTGACAGTGGTACAAATAACATTACTAGAAGTAGTGATACTAGACATAGCTTTTTTATGTCACGCAGCTCAAAATGACTGACCAAAAGGTCAGTAGCTTGGTTTTCCTTTCAGGTGTGGAGCAAAGTTTTCACACTGCATGTGAGGCACTGGGTGAACTTCAAAGACTCAGAAACACAAAAAGGCTTAGGAAGCTTCTTGTGTCCTGCTATTCCTCCTGCAGATTCCTAGCCAGTCTCAACCAGCTGCCTACATCCAATCTGGGCTCATGAAGCCCCAGTTCCCTGCAGGTCCTCTGGCAGCACACAAGAAGGGAATGGTCTCCAACAATGCAGGAGTAAAGGAAACTTTTAACTCAATGTTAAGCCTCTTAAAAAATGAGCTGAGGTTCCTCTGAGATTTTATTAAATCTGCCAGCCTGTGAAATACTGCCCAGTGGATCAAAGACACAATGCACCCTTTCTTAGCTTGTATCAAGCTCTTCATAGATCTCCAAAGGGCAGTAGGGCTGTAATGTATTATTAGGTCAGTCATTAAATACAAGGAACCCAAATATTCACCAGAGACCAAGAGTCAGGATGGGACTCTGCCATCCCTTCAGGAGCACGATGTCTGACCCTTTTAATTCATCTTCACTCCCTTCTCCCCCCAGTACACTGAGAACCACTCACTGTTGCTGATGTATAAAACCCTGCCACGACAACTACTAAAAAGGGCAGCTCCATGCTGGCATTGATCCTGCCTTCATCTCACTGCATTCATTGTCTAAGAGAACAGAGGCAGGATTAGAAGGGGGTTTAGAGTGCAACCAGGCAGTAAGATTAATAACTGCTCTTAGCTTCATTCATGATCAATTGAGTGTGTGTGAATCTGCAGAGGACCTTCTCCAAACAATTGGTAGAGATGGTATTGGCAGTTATGGAACCAGAAATCCAGCAAAGCAAATTTCAGTTACACAGCATTTCTTATAGGGAAAAATTAAACATTTTGCTGTCTCTTGATCAGAAAATACTGCTCTTCTTTCATAGATCTGCTAGTATTTACCCCCAAATCTGTTATGCACCCTATCTTACTCCCTAGTAAGGTCACTGACTCCAGTGGGCACACAGGCAAGACTCATATGAAGGAAAGTTTGCTATCAGAAACACTTTCAGTTGCACACTTGAGATGTGTCAGATGCTTTTTAAACAAATCAAACACCTTGAAGCCTACAGTTTAATATATTTCACCAGATTTATCCCAGCTTTATCTCCCACAAATAAATATAGAAAAATTACATGGTCTGGCTCCTTTTTTTGCTGGAGGGGTTAGCACTTCCTTTATGAATTATTGTATATGTGAATACAAGACACATCACGCACAGAGGTCACAGAGGTGACCGTCAAATGGGTTTCCTATGAACCGTCATGCTGGTAAGACCTGACTGCTCAGAATTCAGTAGCTGCTAGTGTAAAAGTGAAAAATCCAGTGGTATGTGAATGAAAACTGGCCATGTTTTACACACATCACCTAATTCTCCTAACATCACAAAGCAAAATATTTTTGTAGCACTTCAACTGTTTGCTTGCAAAGACATGCAGTACAACGAGCAACCCCAGTGGAGATGCGCGTGCAAGGCTTTTGGGACACCACCCTGGCAGGAGCAAAGCCATGTGGGAAAGGCACATACTGGGCTTTGATTTCAGAATACAGAACATCAGATATTGTTATATTCCAAAGATGCCCTTATTTTGCATTTGTCCATCACTTTTTTATTCCAGAAAATACCAAAGTAAAGACCAAGCTACACAAAGGAATGCCTATACCCACAACTGAAATGGAACCAGGGGGCAGCAGTTGGCTACCCCAGATAGTACTACACAACAGCTTATGAAAAAGGTGAAAAACAAGTTTTCTGTTATAATGCTCAACAATAACTTGCAGATATGCCTGTGCAGCATTGGAATGCCTGGAGCCAGGCTTCAAAAACATGGTGCCCTCCAGATATTTTGCTTGGGCTGACAAAGGATAGGAGGGAGGGCATGTGGTTGCTTTGCCCTTACAACACTCCCTAACACGTCCTGTAACGTGTCCTGCAGGACCAAAATTCTTATTTCAAATAATGAAGCGTTACCTGAATAGTAATCCCATGTCTGCACACAGCAGCTGGCTGTATTCCCAAGCATTTAGAAATTGGCCATCCCTATTTAATTGAAACAGCAGGAGAATTTATGGAAGCAAAATTGAATTCCCCTAACTGATAATTGAAAGATTAACTTCTGGAGGGAATGCCTAGAGATTTTTAATGACCACACACGATCAGGACCTTGGTTAAATATCTCACTAAAACAGTGCTGAGGGTAGAAAAGGGAGAAAAGGAGAAAAAAGAACATGTAGGCCTCTGCCATTTGAAATATGGTGTGAAGCGGTCACTGTAGCAGCCCCACAAAATCTGGCTGCCCGAGGAATTTCTTATTGATTAAAAATTCATACTGGCATCACTGAGAAAGAGTCCAGGAAAAATAGAGCTCCTCCAGCATGTTTTAAAACAAAACAAAACAAAAAATCCCACAAATCTCCCACAGGCTCTTGTTTTCATTAAGCCAAGTGCCAATGGCTTCTGGAGACCTCAACCAAGATTGTTAATGGTTGAACTTGGACTACCTTTATGGGACCACCATATGAGACTCATATTCACTCTTCACAGTAATTTTAAATTCTGTTTCCAATTCATGCTAACCTCTTACCTCCCCAAAAGCATTACTGAAAAATACACACTGCCATTAAAGGAAGGTTATGCCCTTCACATCCAGTATGATATACGGCGGTAGAGAATGAATGAAACTCAAATTGGGCAGTGAGGTGCTGCTCCTGCAGCAACCCAGGCACTCAAGGTACCTCAGTAACTTCAAAGTGATGCTTTTCCATGACAGGGCTATATGACTCGATTGGATTATTTTGAATTAGACCTTCTTAAATGCTGCCTCTTTGGCAGTTTTAGCCGAAAACTGACCACGGAAATAGGCTTTTTTTGCTGATACAAAAGGACTTTGCTTTAGAATTGGAGCACGCTAGCCAGAGAAATAAGGAGAACATGCACCAAGCAGCAAATAACAGTCTTCAATGCTGTCACACTAACATTAAATTCTCTTAAAAAAGCAATTGAAAGAGACAGATGATAAGATATCTAAGAATGCTGATACTTTTGAGAAGGGGAGTGAGACATAGGTCATTTGTAAAAATAGAAGAAACCCTGTCTGTAACTTCAGCAACATTCAGATTTTGTATTTAAAAGGATCCTCTGAGGCCGAAGCTTTCACGCACATACCCCGGCTTTCACAAGGAGCATGGGAAAATAAGCTCATTGTGTCGGAAGGCCTTGAAAGGGAAAGGAGGCTTGTGGCAGGATGGGAGGAGGGGAAGAGCGAGAGCCCAGCTTGAAAACGCATGGAGAGAAATGGAAAACAAACACGTACCTACCCCCAGCGCGCACACATGCAAGGCCTAAACTCTGACTGAACTCCGAAATCGGAGACCGAGCTTTGTGTGGGAGCCACTGATACTTTTCTTCTTCTTCTCCCTCCCCCTGTCTTTTTTTATTTTTTTTTAAGATTATCGTTTTGCTTTCAATTACCTCCTCCTTTATAAGGAAGAAAAGAAAATCAGCAAAGTTTTGAGTGTGTGTCTATGTGCGTGTGTCTCCCAGGCAGCTCAGGAAGAGCGAGCTGTCAAAAGCCCAGCCCAGCGTCTGGCTTTCTTGGTCCTGGTGAGGATTTTATAAATATTTGGGAGGTTGCACGGGGTGGGGTAGGGGGGCTGCAGGAGGGAGGCTAGATAACTTTTGGGCCCACACAGCACAGAAGTTTTGAAAGCCTGCTTTTCATTAGCATCGCCTAGCAACCAACTCATCTGCTGCAAATCTCATCACGCCCCAGCAAAGCATCCACGGCATGCTAATCTTTTCATTTAATAGAAAAGCTGCTGTAATCTTTCTTCCTTTTCCTTTCTAAAAGAGCAGACAATAATAATAATAACGATAAAAAAAGAATCCGGCCCTGGTCCTCTGGCTGCCCTGCACCCCCACCAGTGCTCTCGTTGATCCAACACTTTGCCGGGTTCCCATGGATGACCTACATGTGTGTGTTCTGGTGATAAGTCCCAGCTGCAGAGACAAGCTTGGGTCGGTTTTTGCTTTTTGTGCTGTGCGTGCTGGAAGGGGAGGGAGGCGAGGGGGAGGATTTTTCTGGCTGGGTGCTGAGAGAGGAAGGAGGCAGGCAGGGCTACAGCACTCGGAGTCCGAATGGCTTAAATGAAATCTTTGGCTTCAGATACCGTAACTGAAGCCTCCCCAGCAGACAGGAGAGAACTGGTTTGTTCTGGTGCGTGTGTGTGCATGCGTGTGCATGCTTCTGTGTGCGTGCACAAGTCCGAGCTCTCGCTATATCTGCAGGAGAAGAGCAAGTCTTGCTCTGTCGCTGATGAATTCCATGACCAGCCAGCTGAAAAGCAAGCCATGGTCTGGAATCTCCCCGGGCTTTGCCCATCCTTTCACTCTGAAAATATCACGCCTAAGGGTAGGGGAAGTGGTTTGGACAAAATAAGACTTGACCTGAGCATCTGCCCAGAACTGAAACCAAACGTCTGTCTCCCTGAATTTTTGGCTTTTGATAAAGCTCAGATAATTTGTCTTGCCACCTGCCCATCTTCAAGCATGTCTGCGCTTTACGGTTCCACCTGGAAATGCTAATCTGTCATGAAACAAGCCATGCATACAGCTTCTGAGCTGATGATATGCAGGAAGCTGAAAACCTGCAGAAAAGCACATTTTCAGCCATCCAGCCTCAGTTTTACAGATACACATTCCAATGAGCAAGGTCTGCGCTACCTTGCCCTTTGCCCTTTCCTCAGCCTCCTTCCCCTCTTTCTAGTCTCTGTATTTCTTCTGCCTTTTCCATACTTTGAAGTGCTCCAGAGGATGTCTTCTCCTCCCCACTCAAAAAGAACTCAACTCCTCCAAAGTGCAATCCTGGGGGCGATTTCACATTCTGCTTAACACCCTATCCTGTTTCCTGCTCCTTGAACCTGTGAACCTTGAACATAATACACCTCCCCATTCCTAACCACATGATTGAGAGCAGACTCCTTTACAAGGAAAGATGTCTCCTTTTCCCCTCTCCAGCATAATGCTGGAAGCATTCCCATTAGCGAGGTTCTATAAAGATGACTGCAAGATCACGAGGCCCTATAACAAAGATTAAGGCGCTCTGGACAATAACGTTGTTATCATACTTAAGGAAATGACAATGGGTCCATTGTGTAACAGCTCAGGTAGAGATACTATGAATTTCCTAAGGAATCCAGATTAAAAGTGGAGCAATATGATGCCTGGGAAGCAGTAAATGTTATGTAAAGTTGGATAGTTGGACTAGATGATCCCAAAGGTCCCTTCCAACCTAGACAGTTCTATGATTCTATGATTGTGGAAGATGTTTCAGTATCACAACTGCTTTGCATTCTTAAGCAATATCGGAACAATTAATTTTCAGACCTACTCCTACACGGTCCTAATGGATATCCCCAATAGCAAAAACTTGACAACCCAGCTGAAAGAATGGCTGCAGGGCCAGGGAAAAGGACTCCAAGAAAGTTCAACCAATCTCAGCTACATCCTCTGGCAACCACGTCAAAAGGTTTCATGGAGCAGAGTGCCCACAAGCACATAAAATGAGACCTTTTATGCACCATTTACTGTATTTGACAGGGAAGAATTGCCAGGTTTTGGAAAACACATCCACCTCCTCTCTCTTCTCATCTAAACAACTTCAATGCTACCAGCTTCAGCACTCCACGCTGCAAACGCTTTCAGAGTCATCAATCAGGTGAAAACCCTTTTCCCTATGCACACACTGGGCTTGAAACCATTATGGGCTGGCTCTGCTCCCATAGCCAGCTGGAGACAGAGGTGCTTCAAATGCATTCTACAGGAAAGGAAATACAAACCCCACCTTAGCTGGCTTTTAATTAAAAAAAAAATCAAGCCTCATTGGTTGTCAGGAAAATAGACTTGGCTCATGTTTAAAGTGATAGTGTGGAAATAAAAATCAGTATTTTAACTAATTCCCTTTCCTATATCACTAAGAGCTCTAACAAAAGGGTTGTTCACTGTAAAAATAAGACTTTCTGGTCACTGGAAGGCAGGTATTTTGGACTCAAAAGAAGACTGAATTAAGCTATGAATTGCCTCCTCTTGCTAGGAACTTGCACCTATTGTTTCAAAGACCTGCATTTCTTTGAAATCAATTCTGGCCCATTCCAGGGACACTCAGCTCTGTTAGGCTGGATAAGAAATAACAGATAGCAAAGTGATTGCAGCAGATGGCAGAGAGCAGCAAGTGAGGAACTGAATGCCACGTACCCACATGGCAGAGCATTTGCTGTGAACTACCACCACTATAGAGATAAAAAAGGGTATATCCTTATCAGTGGATAATAAACTGGAATGCAGACAAGACTCCTTGGTTGAGGTGCAAACTGTAATTAGCATAATTTTTCTGTAGTGTCCCACTGAATAGAAATTAAATACATGACAAGTCTCATCCTCTGTAGTCCTTGGTGAACTTATATGCAGGTTTCAAATATACAATCCCTACTGGCACTCTCATTAGCAGAATGAGCTGAGAAGCCAAAAACTATTTTTTTTTATGTTTGTCAACATAAAGGTAACATAACTGCACACCCTTGTTAATATTGAATTCAAGCTTATATATACCTTCCTCGCAGCCTCTATTGCAGAAGAAGATCGTAATCAAAGAGCAGCAGCAAATTATCTGTAATGATCCATGCTTGGGAAAGGCTCAGGGCTAAGCAAACACTAAATCCTGATATGCCTAAATCTTTTTATTTTTTTTTAAATGAGTTTTAACATTCCCTGTAAAAATTATTTTGTTTGACAGTGGTCATGTTCTTACAGTACTAATAAAATGACAGCTCTCAATGAACAGTGCACAGAAGACATGCTCATTATTGGACAAGGCTGAGAAATACCAGCTTTCATGGTGTTCTGCAGTTCAAAGAGAGGAAAGTTTGTCACATTGGCAGAATATTAGCTGAGGGAAAGAAAATGCGTGAAGGCAGTTAAATAAGGTTACACAGGTGCTGTTATTTCAGACCGAGGAAAGAAAATTATAATACATGTGAAAGAAAATAATCTCTCTAACATTTGAGGAGTCTTACTGCAGGGATAAAACCACAAGCCTGCTTTAGGAGTGCTGCCCTCCTTTAACCAGCCAAACATCACACTGACATTCTTTAGTGACTTGTGGTTTGGAGAGACAGCCATATGCAAAACTGAGGTCTGCACACTTCTTAGAACTATAAACTATTTGTATACGTTCTGGTAAACTTTGAGATGCAATTAAGCCAAAGAAAATTTTACATGCTAATATATCCCCATCTCATGATAAATTTTATAGTCTCCTAAGACGATTTGATCATTTTGGGCCACTCCTTACCCCTCACAAATCAAGAGATAGTTCCCAGTTTTAAGGGGAAGATGAGAAGGGTTTAAATGCTGCCAATATCAGAGCATTTCAGAACAGCCAGAGCTTGAAGCAAGTTCTGTGATCGCTAGAAATAGGTCAAACTCAAATTACATACACAAGTATTCTAAAAGTTTAAAGACACTTAGGGAAAGAAACAAATGTAGTTATTACCAAAGTAAAACACTGCCCTTACCGTGAACTCATTTGTACTGAAGAAGTAGATATAATTTTACCAAAGAGATCTTTAAAATTTAAAATGTTATTTAGACAAAATTCTTGCCTTATAGTTCACCAAAAGTCCTTCTTGCTCTGGATTGAACTACTGAACTGCTTTTTTCAGAGGATTCATGAATGAGATGCCCTTAATGTTTCCACAGAACGGGCACATCAGTAAAAAGATATCAGGATTTGGACTTGTTCCTCTATATAGCATTTTTTGAAAAAATTACGGAGTTCCAGTTGTATTAGATGGAAAATCCTAGAGCCAAAATACCAGGGTTTACTTTATTGTTGTCCAACATTTACTAATTTAAAATGTCAAATTGCATTACCTCCCAACATTCCATCACAGAAAAATGCCGGTATTTTTAGTGTTCGGATAGCTTTAGATTTAAGATGTATACTTTTAACTGCTTGCAGAAATAGGAATCACACCATTCTTTCTAAAGGCAAGAGGCGAATGAAGCAAGTATCTTGTCAGTCAATTGCTATGTAACAGTGAAATAGCGAGATGCAAAAAACTTAGCGTACATTTAAGGTCTGGAGATGAGTCCCGTAAACCTGTATCTCCCTTTATGGATCTCTTTATCCCACCCCAATCTCAAACCTCATTGCATCTGTCACTCCCACACCCTTCTGCTTCACCAGTTCCCCAGCCCATCACTGTGAACCAGTGGATACAGCTTAGCTTCCCAGTCCCTAGTACTGCCTTCCAGTGACCCAACAGTTCCTAAAAGCTAGAAAAAGGAATTACAAAAGAAAATGGACTCCACCTTGTGCAGGAGCATGCTTAGGGTATCACTACATAAATTTTCATGTGAAAATAAAAATCCTTCCCCTTTTACTCCTAACATCCCATTCAGCCATCGATAATGTGCACTCTCTACTCAAAAATGGAGGCCATAGAGCTTCTTAAAAAAAAGAAGAGCTACTTTTAATCACTTGTAAGACAACCACTTTTTTCCCAACTCAATATAAACATTCTGAAGAAACTTTCCGTCAAAACCATACAGGATCAAGTCCCTTATATAAGCATTCCTAGCTCAAATGCTATTGTAAAGTATAATTAGATGAAAACAGTATTTTATAATGGAAGGAATAAGACAACTGCTGCAATCATGGGGTGACTAGCTCTGCCTGTCCATCAACGATAAGGTGAGAGTAATTCCAAATGCCTGAATGACCAAACATGTCCAAAAGAACCTTAAACTCTTTAACAGATCACTTAGGACAAATCGATATACACAGATGCTGCCTGGTTAACAGGGGCAATTATATATTCCACGTCTATATCTGCACTGGTCTTAACCTGTGGGCTTCCTTTGGAGGTCACTGCCTGGGCTTTCATCTGTCTACAATGTCTTTGTTGTAAATGCTTTCTGGTACTGCCAGTGTAGTGATAACATGCTTCTGTGCTTACAAACGCAGCCATCCACTCACTCCTTATCACCCTTCTTTTGCCAGGGATTACTCAATAGATGGAGAAAACATAGCAAAACCAAATCAGGATTGCCTGATCAAAGCTTTCTCATTTTGGTCTGCCTGCAAATTAGTTTAGTGCTCCTAAAAAACAAAAAAGCCCTATGAACGCTCGGATCAGGATCTCTCTAACTACAAAACACATGTGATGGATAAGCAGAAGCACAAGCTTCCCCACTGTCTGCCAGTGAGTGGACACTGGATCAGGCAGAGGAAGGCTAAGGACAGGAACAGTGTATGGGCTCTGACCATTCGGTTTGGGACTTCTCTGCTGACACCAGTGACAAAGCTTCCAGGCCTGGCCATGGTCTTTCCATAATTAACTGCAAAAAGGACCACGGACTCTTATTAGAATAAAGATGAGAGGTAAAGTTCCAGGTCCCATCTTGGATATGTACGCTGCTCTGCCATCCTGTATGTCAACACAGAGTGAGGATCCTTTATGGAGAAGCAATCAAGGCAAACAACAGCTCTCTGCTGAGAGAGGAAAGAAACAGGCTACACCAAAGAGAAGTCTAACCCCTCCTCTTGATATAGACTTCTGAAATAAAAACGCTTTCAAACTGCTAGCTTACTATTAGCAAGTTAGAAACAAAGTAGGCCCAATCTTACAGAGCAAAATGCCTAATATGTCTGCAGACTTGTACTATCCCACTGAAATGGAACCCTTCATGATGTTAAACAGCCTGTACAGCAATTAACTTAGGACACTCCTTAAAATGGTTTTAAGGATGCGTACTGCTTCATCTTTACGGAAGGTCCTAGCTGCATGGAGAATTGCATTTGTAAGTCAGCTATGAAACTCAGGCCACAAAACTCAGGAACTGTCCTGGGAACAGCACCAGCCAGCGCTCCCTTACGTAACGGGAAAGCTTAGAGGAACTGATGAACGATTATCTAAAGATGCAGTTCCATGGCACCTTCAACCAGTCTCAGCTGAGTGGCCTAAAAAAATCCTCCAGGATTGTTCTTCAGCCAGTTTAAGCCAGTTCATGGAACTATTCAGGTCAGGAAAGTGCCGGTGCCAGTGCAAGAGAAGGAGAGGGAACACACAGCTGGGAGCTGAATGAGCAGGAGCAGAGCAGGCTGAACAGTTTAAATTGCTATGGAGCTGAACCCTGGGGAAACACTGAAAGAAACTATTTGATCCACTTTTCAGTCACTACTGAATGTAGTCCCTGAGCTCCTACATGTTCATTCATTAAAGCTAAAGCTCTTTTTTGGATATTTATGAAAGATCTTCCCTGGTTATGACAGAGGCAACTGGACCCTGCCCCACTTACTTCTACTGAAGGCAGTAGAAGGAAAACAGGCTGCTTTTGGTCAGCAATAGCAAACAAAGCAAAACTAAATGAAGAGTGAAACTGAAAAGTAGCTGTGCAAAGGTCTTCCAGAGTTAGAATTATAGACAGTAAATACCCTGAAGAGAAATGGCAAGTGGAACCCCTTTGGATTTTGAACTGAAACCTCTTCTCTGACTATTCTGCACTAACTGGGAAATGGAAATGATTTACAGCAGACAAATCTCCTGACATGCAACAGATTGAATATTGGCACAGTAGTGAAAAGAAGTTGATGCTCCTTGACTTGTAAATTAAATCAACTTTGAATTCTTTAGTAAGGCGTAAGGTGTGGATAAGCTGGTTGGAGGGACCCTAGCTTGTGCACAAGTCGGGTGATGGCCACATGCTTGCTCTGCAAACCACTGCCCCAGTCTGGGACATTCCTGCCCTCCAGCTGCCTCTGAATGGCACCCTGCTCAGGGCTGCCCTCTCCCCAACAGTGGCTGGAGCCAACTTCACACTACTACACTTCAGGCAGGACTTGTCCCATCTGCTTCAACGAGTCGTTTGAGCTAACACACCTACACCCTCTACCCAGAAAGCTACTGGGGATCGTGCACACAGACCCCGTCCACAGCCGTTGAGCAATTGGAGGTGGTCAACGGAGGACCATGGTAAGTAACTGGGCTCAATGACACCTTCCAACTGGGTCCAGAGGAAGGGGGTTGTCCACAGGTTTTAACTTCATTCTTGTTTACATAGGAGAGTTACTTGCTGGAAGTAAATGTACAGTTTATATCCAATTTACTTAAACTATTGCAAACCCTTGTGTAAGCACTTACTGAAATGTAGCTTAAACAGAGGAGGAACATGGGTGTGGCACAAGTTTCAGTAAATCTGCTAAACTGATTTAACTTAAACTGGTGGGATTTCTGTGTGTTAACAAATCCTTCACAATACCACGAGGGTAAATTCTCCCATTATGTCCATACCCACACAAGAGTAAACATGTATGCAAAAGGACTAAATCACTCCAGAATTTGGCTCTGCACTAAGCCCAGCCCAAGTTTTAAATTGTAACTGATCCCAAGTAACAAATCACAGCAAACCTCATATACCTTTACTATTACTCCCAGGGAAAACACACTACCTGAAATGGGGGGAATATGAAGCTCTCTATCCTCATGATCCCTGGACCTATTTTCCTCAGGCTCAGGCTTTGTAAAGAAATGTGAAAGAACCATGGTCTCCCAGTACTTCAAAGTACTTCTGTAAATGTCAAAATCCTGCCCGCCCCAAAGAAGGGAGCAGAACTGGCTTTGGGTATGGGGGAGGAGAAAGGAAGTGCTTGTAGGCCTGAATGCAACCAGCACATACAGTAGGTCTAATTCTTGTCCTATCAGCGTTGACGCAATGTGTCCTATTCCTTCAGCTACTTTAGATAAACAGGAAAGGGAAAAAAAAAATCAGTGCTGGAAAAAATACAAGCCAGTTTGGAAAGAAAATGTTATTGTCGAGTGTTCTAATGGCAATTTCAAACAATAGTGAGTACAGTATGTCATATGAAAAACAGGGCTATTGCTATGATAGCCAATCATACCAAAACTAGAAATAAAGAGAGACTTTTAAAAAAACTCATACTACAGTAATATCTGAGTGATTCAGAGCATTAATTCTCTGCAAGCAGCTTACAAGTAACAAAGACAGCAAGGTGGTAATATTCTTACACCCATTTTTCTGGCAGAGAAGGTGCTTTACAGATAGTAGAAGTGGTTTGCAATGGTTTGCAAACAACCCCTAAGTGTACCTAAGCTACTGCCTAGCAAAGCCTTGAATTGCACTACCTTCCTCTAACCATTAAACTATTGCAAGAAGTATTCTTTCACTAATGCCTTCGTACACAAAAACAGGTGAAAACTGGTTACACAGTAGGAGTAATCTGTTTTGGCACTCCATACTACTTCCTGAAGCCAAGTCAACTTTCTGGTGTGAATGTGGGAGAGTTAATACCACTGAAAGGGCTCATTCTATAGCTGAAAACTATAAAACATACCCTTTCACAATGTTTTTTTTTACCTCTGGTGCAGAAATCCCTAATGAAAATAGACATAGGTTATGACAGCAGACCCTCTCACTTGATAAATTTTGTATTTATACATTTTGTTTAGAAACACATTGGACACAGTAAGCCAAATCATTAATGAAGGTCATAGCTTCATATAAACTCATATAAACTTCATATAAACTTCATAGCAACTCAGTATGTGATGAGAAAATTTGATTCAATCAGTTTAATCTTTTATCAATGGGATTTTATCATTTGTAGCATGAACATGAGGGGATCCGAAGAGACACATTCATCTTTTAGTTAATTTAACAAATCTCTTTTACACCACACAGTATGTGTGCAATGTCACAAATAATTAGCAGAAATACGGAAATCAATATCTTCCAAACATTTTGCAGATGCTAACTAATTATCCCACACATTTTCACAAAGTAACTATTAACTACTAGCTGAAAATGTTTACTCATGTTATCCATTGTCACTCAGCAACTCCAGAGCTGATGAACATTAGAACTAAAGAGCTCGTTGTTTCCACCAACATCTTCTACCTGTTAGACTGTGCTGCTGCTTCTCATTCTAAAGGAGTTAACTGTGATGAAGAATAGATGACTAATTTTATCAGAGTTATTCATTAAAAAACACTCTATTCAGTGAACTGTATGGAACAGGCTTCCACTACAGTTCTTAGAGAATGTCTTCATATCGCAAAAGAAAAAACGCTCTTATTAAAAATTGCCATTAAATGAGTCTCTAGAAGCGTTATGGATGGACTGGACCATATTGACAATACTCTTCTTTGACCCCATTCTAGTTATTCTACAGAAAGGAGTGTAGCACATTATTAAAGCAAAGAGAAGAAAGATGCTCTGGGAAATATCTTGGAGGATGCAGAGTTGCTGATGCAGAGTATGTCCTGGTCAGGTGATGTGATCCCAGTTATCTACTTACGCAGTCCCTCCACTCCCAGTGCTGCTGTACCTGCCCCAATCATGCTCTGCCACTGCCTGTGGCTGTTTGTTTGTCCATCTGTTCAAAAGTCAAGAGTCAATCAACACTTTCACCTTTCTCACACTCCACAGACAGTGGGACCTTTGCTGGGCTCCTTGGCTCTCTATATATCGCAGGGCACGGTAGTTGAACTTCTCTACTTGCTGCCTCCTGCTGACATTTTCCTCTTGTACCTCTCGCCCTGTTCCTGCTTTCTTTCCTTAAACCTAGTTGACAGCATTACCTTTCTGGGCTGTGCCCTTTGGCTGCAGGGGTAGTGAGCCCTGCTCCCATGAGGAAGCCTCATGCCCTAAAATGCAGGTCAAGTAAGTTAGCACTTCTGTGAACTAAGTATTCCCTTTTTAAAATATTTTTTTAAAGACAACTTGTTCACCAAAGAACAAAAGACCAGAAGGGTTTATAACTCCTAACAGAAACCATCTGCTTGAACATAAAGCTGGGAATGTATCGGTATTTTCAATTCAGGCTCAGGAGGGCCAGGAGCGAGAATACCAGCCTGCAGGCTGTTGCTCAGACTTATCTTTATGTTAATGAAACAGTTTTTGCAAGAGAAGTGTTATCACATCATTAAAAAACCCAACAAAACACTTGCAGAAAACCCCAGCATACTTCATATGAAGCTGAACAAATCCCTGACTCTCCAGAGTAAAAGGACAGGCTGCAACTCCACAAAAAACATTGCTTGCCATTATAAATCAATCAGAGGGAAGGGAAGAGCTGATTCTGTAGTTGTTCTTTTGTTCTTTATTAATAAATATTTTTAAACTACAGTTATATATTAAAATATCCACCACTGATTTTCTAAAAAAAAAAAAAAAAAAAAAAGAACCCCACCAAAACCCAAACCTGTTAATTTTGACTATTATGGGAATTTTTGCTTCTCCTGTCTTGAAAATAACATGACCCATGGCCCATTTTTCAAGCCAGATTTCAATCCTCTCCAGCCAGCTGTCAGGAAACCACAGAAGGTGCTTGAAAGAGCACAAGAAATGGCTGGTTCTAATCTGAAGGAAAAAAAAAAAAAGCTGAGGAACAAGGCAGCTACTTGTGGCAGAATGTTATTTTTTCTTCAGTCTCTGCCTGCATATTTTCACAACATGTGTACTCTGTTACCCCGTCACTTCCCTCTTTTCCTTGGGTAAATATCTCTGCTTTGGAATAAAAGAAGGCCCAGGGGTGCTACTTGTAAGGAGTGCACTCGCCTTGATATGTTGTTTTTGAACTGAACACATACAATGGACACATTTCAAACTTGGACCTTTGCCATCATAGATGTTGCTTTTAGTTTAACCTTCTCAGATGATGGGAGGGAGGCTGGAGGTAAGGAAGAGGCTGGGAGTGGGGTCATACACTCTATCCTTTACCAGATGTGGGATCCCGTGGGAGCCAAGCGTGATGGCCCACACAAACCCCTCTAAGCACACAACATAATGGAGAAGGGGAAAGCAAACTGACCCTCTCCAAGCACCGAGTGTTTGCAAAATCAAACACAAAACCCAGGGAGAAGCAGATGACTAGGCCATACCTTTGCCATCAAGTTGCTTAGATTAAAAAAAAAAAAAAAAGTTGGCATGATTAATACTTTATTTTTTTAAAGAAATAATTTGTTTACAAATTAATTCTGAGGAAGGGAATAAATTCAAAGAAGATTTTCCCCTATCTTCTCCCTGTAAACTGCATGCCCTGTTAAATGCACTGTGTTTCACGTATGGAATTTAACCTGCCATTTGCAACCCAACAGATGGACTGGACTAGATTAGACATCTGTTCTGTAGAAGAATTAGATACAGAATTGGGACCTAGGAAATTCTGAATTAAACTGGCTCGAATATCAGCCCACGTTCAAACACTAATCCAGTTGAGGACATTGGGTAAGATATACTTTTCAACATCATTCTTGTGCATTAAATGGCAATACAGAAACAGGTAAGAGAAGGACAGAAGTTTGCAATGGGCTCACCCTGTTAAGTTACATGCCTGGGTACTTCCAAGTGGCACATGAATGAAGCTTGAAACCCTGAAAGGTGGCATGTGTACCAAGCAACTCAGACCTAGGAAGAGCTGCCAGTGGGGCTGAGGGTAGTGCTCAAGCAGAATTAATTTGGGAACTGAGCAGTTCCTGCAAGGTGCTAGAGATGTCAGGAAGAGTTGAGAATACTCTGCACTACACAGTATTGAGTCTAGCTCTGCAAAGTATTTTTGAACATGTATTTTACATGCAGGTGCTCACTTAAATTGATAATATATCCAACCTCATTTGATCTCAAGCCTGGCAGCAGATCACCTGAAGACTCATGCTTAAATGCTTTGTCCTTACTAACCATCTCTTTCTCCATGATCTCTCTGATTATCTTAACGTGATCCCTTATCTTTCTTCCAGCTTCCAATAATACAGCTACTAAGGTCTTACCTTCCCCATCATTACATTCTAATACCTTTCCTGGAATGTCCCCTTTTTATTCTTTCTTTTCTCCTTGATCTCCTTTACATCCTTTGCAAAACCTACACATCTTTTCCCTCCATACTTATTCTACTTACCATGGGGCTATCCTGTCCTTAGTTCCACAGCTCTGAGAATTAACCAACTACTTGCATGTAGCACAGACAAATTACAAATCTTATGGCTGCACGCGTGGGTACCCTTCTCTTTCTCCTGGCAAATGCTATCCAAAGGACCAATTCTTCCTCAAAATCAGCAAGTAATTTTCCAGCACACAATGGAAAAGACTGGGCAGATGACATTTAGTTATCTATTTACATCTTATTTCCATAACCAAAATATTAGATAGTGATAACTTTGATAACCAGTAAAGCTCCTTGAAAATTACGTTGGCTCACCGTGATTCTCACATCTCACTCCCTTTCCCAACAGCACACCCCATCTAGAGCACAAGCCCTGATAGATAGTCGAGGGAGAAGATGCTGTTAGAGAACTGCTATAAATGGGCATATATTGGAGCAACCACTAGTATGTATTACGTGTACAGAGATTGAACCAGTCCTTTGCATAGTCCTGAGACAAGGGGAATTAAAATCATCTTTATCATTGGCTTTTTACAGTATAGAGGGATTTAGCAGACATATTCTAAATCTAGTTTTTGTGTATCAAACAGAAGTAAAAATAGAAAACTCCGTCACTGTTCAGTTGTTTGAAAAATAAACATTTTTCTTGCTGCGCTCTCAGAAAAGATACAGTAATGAAAATACCCTGTAATTGGGAACCTGTCAAGCTCTAGGGCATTTTACAACCCAGAACCCTGGAAGCCCAAAATAGCTCTGCAATGGACACTATTTTTGAGAAGTTGTGGATTTATTTATACACACAGACCTATCTCTGAAAACTCCAAGAGAGGTTAGGAATACAATAAACTTCAATTTCTGTAGCTCCTTTACTAACCAACTGAACTAACTACATTATTTAATGGTGTCAGGTTTTTATCCACTACTAAGATGCAAACAGCTCTGGAATAAAGCACAGTGGTACTTTGTAGGAGCCAAGCAGCACCAACAATCATATAAAGAAATCTAATAACATTACAGGAGGAGAATTTACATCCCAGGTAAGGTAAATGAACTTCATATACCTTTTGGCATGGAAGGGCTAACAAGGTTTTCACCTATGGTATATGTGCTATGTTCCCAGTACTACAGGAGCCAGCTCTATGCTGTGACAAATGGCTTCTTTTCTCGGTCTTGGGCAGAAGTCCTCTGTCCTGCTGGGTACTCTTAGGAAAAGACTTACTATGGAAAGGGGCAGAAAGCTGCCTGGAGCTTGGGCAATTTAGTCAGTACCCCCAGCACAGCTGGCATCCTCTGACACAGCATGGACAGCTTGTCAGGTGAAGTGACAGCAGGACCAACGCTCCCTTTCAGACACTGTTGCCACTCAGCCCAGTAGCTGGGCAGCAGTCCTCACCAGGCTCACTCCGCAGTGGAAGGCTTAACCTAAGAGGATATGTAAGAAATAAAAAGGTGCAAGACCTGCCAAATCATAAAACCTTGTAACATGATACTAGCAATGGTATGTGTGCAAGAAAACATAGCAATGCCAAAGACAGCTGAAAAAAAAGGTGTTGCCATAACCCGGTAACTTCAGACAAAATGATATGGGCCCTGCTACTGCATGCCCTATGAAGAAACAGGGGACTCCTATATGCAGCTCCTCTTTTACAGTGTCTCATTTCGACTTGAATAATATCACCCTGTGAAGCAGCAGAACTCCAGAGTCATCTAATGAACTTCTGAAATCCACTGCTGCGTGCCAGGGGGGGCAAGATTTCAAGACATAAAAGGTAAAATAATTCCCAGTAGGTCTTCTACAAACACCTTAATGTGTCTGTACCAACTGGTATTTTCGCACCGTTCCCTTCCTCTCTCCTTTGACTGGATAAAGAGCTAGGAGGAAAAAAAAAATACCTATGAATACTGATGTGCAGGGAACCCTCATAAATTCACTTCCCGTCAGTCCAACAAATGAGTGCCCCCTGGGAAGCCATGAGAGAGAGCCTTCTCACTACAGCCTGATTATCAAAAGTCAGTTCTCTGGTGAAATACTCTAACCTCACAGGGACAAGTATCATAGTAATATGGAAGTATCATAATAGCTTGAGCACTGTAAATTACTTTCGTAACTTGGGACGTGTGGGGCACATTTCCGGCAGGTTGGTTCCCAGTGATTCTGTCTGCATCTCTATATCACTGGAGAATTACCCTGAGCCTGAAAGATTCATGTGCTGTACAAATTCAATTTCAGAATAGAAATGTGATTCTCCAGACATCAGATTTCAGGCACTCACTGTGTCCATCATAATTTTAGCAAGCTGGCTTTATCACTGCCTTATTCTCATCAGAAATACAATGCATGTTACCTGTGACAGTACTAACCAGTACTTCCAAAATTTTCTAGAAATAAGCTGCTAATTGATTTTTTTTTCTGCAAGGACTGCTGTAAGTCTACAGTACTTCAGTACTGATGGCATTTCTGTCAAATTCCAGATATGCCTTTCACAGTTGCCTTGTCTTGGACCTTTTCCATTTTTGTAGTTTTCAGATCCATCCACATTTTGCAGCTATTCATGTGTGAAGGCATCCTACACAATAATCTGAGGAGGTACCTCCTGATCATGTTTTATTTCTTTCCAGTCTCCCTAGGGTTTCTGGGGTAGAACTTTTGCAAGTCAGTACACAAAGCTAACCCCACATTTATCCCTCTCCTAACCCTAAAAAAGAAACTGCCCATGTTTCATTTCAGCTGTATCCTTAAAACCCCAAACTCTGTGAAACTCAAACAAACTAGTGTAAATCAAACAGTGCTCTTACCACTTAGACCCGCCCTGCAACCCTTTCCAATCAGGGAATCTAAAATTACCATATTTACAGCATCTGCAGCAGAGCCAAGTACAAAACAAGATGAATAGCTGTGACGCACAAGGCAGAATGTGGAAGTATGCAGCTGGGCCTGCAAACAATATAGGCACTCGGCGCTGAAGTCCATCTAATGCTTTTCACAGACCAGTGACTAAAAGGGGAAAGGGGGGAGGGAGGAGAAGAGAAATTCCAGGAAGATGAGTGAAAACACAGCAGAAATCCCAGGCTGCTTCACTAATGGGTAATTGAAATGACTCACAAAAGGTCTAGTAGGGAATTCAATTAATTAGGGACGTGACTGTGCGAGGGGAGGAGGGAAAGAAAAGAATGCCTGCGATACAAGAAAATCACTCCTCTCCATTCACCTAAAAAGGGCCTGGAAGAAAACCTCAATGGAAGAAAAAGCCAAGTTTTTCAAGGCAGGGCCTCTACCCCTTCTTATGCACAGAAAAAGTCACACCACCCTGACTTCATGGGAAGAGAAAAGGACAAATAAGCACATCCCTATCACCTTGCCTCCTTCTCCTTGATTTCTAATGAAAAGGGAGAAAAAGAATAAAATTTGTTATATTAACTACGTCACTATTAAGGCAACTGGTAATGAGAAACTACGAGGATGACAGATGAATGATGCAGGATAGAGTAATACAATGCTGCTAATAGCATCCCCCTCTTCATAAAACTGCTGCTTATTCCATGTAACAATGAGGGAGGGTGATAGGAAGCAGTAGGAAGATGAAAAAACGTGGGGACAGATGAAGGAAAAAATGTAATTCAAGAAAGGGAGAGCAGCAGGAATAGGGACATGCAGGAGGACTGGAATTAACGAGAACAGGCAGAAAAAAATGGAAAAGAAGTGGATGGAGAGAACATGAAGAGAAAGGGGGAAGGGCATGGATGAAAGAAATGGGAGGGGAAAAACCTGAAAAGGAGGAGAAGAGCAGATGCGGGAAGGGTCAGGGAAAGAACAAGAAGTTTCACAATCAGTCAGCAGTTAGGACTTGCTGTGATGGATACACAGAACAGCAGTGTTGATTCAGCAACTGTCTATTGACAAATACTGGTTCTGACAAAGCCCCAGAGACTAAATTTACACCAGTGCTAGTTTAGAAATCTCGAAGAATGTGCAACCTAAACTTGCAGGCCCACAATTGGTCATTCCTGGTAGTGGAAAAGCAGGGAGAAGTACAATGACCAGGGGCAAGTGCTCACTCATGGGATGGAAAATGGGATCCGCAACCTTTTGGGATAAAGTTACCGTAATTTGAAAAGTAGCTCTTGTTAATTCTGACTTGGAGCTGCTATTGCCAGGCTGACTGATCAATTGTTTCACACAAAAGAAACTCACGGTCATTGTTTACCTAGTGAATCATGAAGAGATCTAACAAAAAGTACTTCTTAGGTCCTATCGAGTTCAGCACTGAATGCCGTCTGACGGCTTAGATATGCTCTCACGCTCAAGGATCAAGATACTATCGCTGTGAAAGGTTGGCAAAGTTTGCAATATGCTGCATGTTTGGGCAATTAGCTGAGCATTTCTGTTCCCAGGGCTGTCAATCTGACATCTTAGCAAGAAAACATATAAATCAAACTGTATTCCTCTGCCAGTGAACTGACCATTAATGTCAGCTCCACTGTCAAATGACTTTCAGAACAGCAAAAGGTTTCTTATAAGCCTTATACTTACTGTAATAGAGAAAAGACGATATGATGCTGCCCAAGAAAACGCTGCCTAAGGTAAATGAGAAATGAGACATACTGAACCAGAAGGAAAAATACAATATTTAGGTAACAAGAACCAGTATGATACAAGTATCTTTATACTAGTGTAAATACACTAGTGTCTATACACAGAGATTGCACTACTGTAATTACATCTAGGCTTTCACAATGCTTTAAGTTAGATTCAGGCAAAAATGACTATACAGAAATCCCCAGCTGATTCTGAATTGGCCTTCCAACATGACACTAAGGAGTGCTATGCCACTGCAGGAATCATCTTTCAGAAGAGCTGAGATCCAAATTTCTATGGGCTAGTTTAAGAAAATGGCCTCTAGAAATTTTGCAAAGACACTATTGTGTGTGCTCTGGACAAATGTAAATGTATTCTAGTTTCAACCAGCTGGGCTGGTAGTTTCTGTGGAAAAGGACTACAGGCATTCAGTGCCTAGGTGCCTATGCAACAATGCGGTTGTCATACAAGAATTACAATACAGCTATAAAATGTCAGTTAAGTCAGGCAGCCCCAATAGCAAATTCAAGCTGGGCAGCCAAAGCACCACTTGACACAGTACTTTATTTGGCTTCAAAGCTCCATTCTTTTCAGATTCTCTCTCTAACATGTCTAATGAAACAGACAGTGCAATGTGCTCAGAAGGTCATCAGTTTCTAATTGGAGCGCCTCCAAAATTTAACAGGGCCTTGATTCCATTGCCAATATAATTTTGTTCTTTTTACTGTGTCTTCATCAAGTTATACTCATGAGAACTGCAGGGTAGGTCAACATGTACCTCGAGGCGATCTGGATTCTGTTAAGCCAGGCTCATGCTTTTTGTCCAGACCCTCCTCTCCTCCCCTTACAAAACACTCAACAGAAAATTAAAAAAAATCCTCTCTCTTCTACAAAATTAAAATAATTAAAATAAATTCCTTTTTTCTCTCTAATTAAGTACCATCCTGTATTTAGCCAGTTGACAGCACCAAAGAATGATTTTTCTGTATTCCACAATGTCATCCCTCCTCTTTGGATCTATTCAAAGCCTCTTGTACATATTTAATCACTCCTAGCCAGGCCTGGCTAATGAAATGCAGGGCCTTGCCCTGACCTGACCTTGCTATTTCTATTTTGGCTCAGCACATCCTCTGCTAGCTGGTTAAAAAAAAAAAAAAAAGTTATTTCTCTCTGTCTCTTGGACTTAAAGGTCCTGTTACTGGCAGGGGGTATGGTCAAGGACACTGCTGAAAACAGAATGAATGATTGTGAACCCTGCTTTGCAAAACTACTGCAAGTCCAAAAAGGACCACAGTAACTTCACTGCAAAGTTTTTTTTTGCTTTTTCTCTTTGGCTGGCAAAGACTGGTGGGCACTGTTTATCTGCTGGAAATGGCTCATGGCTAGATAATTCTCTAAGAAAAATGGACTGCTCAAATTGTTTGCAGCACTCTTTCATAAAGCACTGGTATTCATTCTATGGTTTTGGGCACTCACTGCAACTAAATATGTTGTTGGTGGTTTTCCCCATCTGCCCTTCCAATTTGCCAATACAGCAATTTAATAATGTATTTTCCCTTTCTGAGAGCTCGTAAAGAAGTGTGATCCCATTTGCGACCACTTAGGAAACACTGGATGCTGGGTTAGCCCTTTTGTCACATGATGTTGGTTGCAGGAGTTTATCAACATGCCAATCAGAAGTCAGAAATGCTTCCAGTGTACAACAGGACAACATTTACATGGTGATTCCTGTGGTCTTTTAAAGCTGAGTTTGTTTTCAAATGGTTTATGATTTTGTTGGCCATGAGTTCGGGTGTTCAGATTGACATACTGAGTTGCTGGATGAACCATAAACCAAATTTGAAGTCAGCAAGGGCCATCTTTTTATTCTTTGCGTGTACACAGTGCCTTACATTGTGGAGCTCTGGATGCTGAATAGGGGTCACAGATGCTATTGCAAAACAACCAGTAAGAGCAGAAGGATCTTTAGGTACTCAGACTGTCAGAAAAATCAGGCTGAGTGGCTCAAGTCACCATTGTTCCTCCAATTATCTCTCAATGGAGGCACACCAGAGAAAATGGTGCTGAATAAGATGAAGATGCCTTTAGCTAACTGCTCAAAACTAACGCACTACATCCCATGCAGCACTGTGAGCCTTGGAAGCTGTCTAAGGACAAGGGATATAGACCATATTTCTAAAGGCCAGAATCAGTTTAACAGGTGCTTATTAGCTCTTCTGCATGTGCTGGAAGTGACATAAACCGATTTAGATTAGCATTTATGAGTCCAGTCTTTGCTCAGGTCAACTAAAACAAACAGGTTCATGTTGCAACATTCAGTTGAATAGAAGCAGTAGGACATTTAGACACTGCTTGAAGGAAGAAATGTTAAAATCTTGTTTGCAGTCACTAAAGTCAAACAATACAGTTGTGTCATCTTCCTCCTAATACTGTTTATTGGGTTCTGTTTTAGTCTGGTTTTCTACACAGAGAACACTTTTGCAATCACATTTTGTGTCCAACATATAACCTTTTCAACTACTGATCGCTTTCAACCAAGAATGATAAAGCATCAGCGTTCTCAAATGTATGCGAGATTAAAGAAATTCAGTGAAAATAGACGGCTGAGTAGAGGGGAGAGCTCTTGTAAATGCCCCTGGTTGGCTTATTAAGTTACCCATTATTAGATTCCATGAAATCCACAAAGAGGACTTCTAGGCATGCCAACTGCAGGAAAAACTTGCAGATACAGTCAACCAACCACAAGGTACAGATACGTACCAAGCTACACTTCATTAGTTTACTATGCTTACAGGTTTGTCTGAGCTTCCAAAAAAAACCCTGAAGTTGCTTGTTTCATAGGAAAGAGTGGAAACATACAGCTTTTGCTGGGACTGTGCTACCAGTCTTTTCCACTGGTACAACTTCCACTTTTCCACCACTACAACACTGGCAGCTGAGGGTGTGCTATCCTGAAACAAGTAGCTTTGCTTTACTGTCCCACATGGTTTGACATTGGAGCCAAATGGCTGTGTGAATGGCTAGCGAAAGACATGGTCCCATGCTGTCCTCTGTCTCTCTTTCATCCAGCTTTGCTACATCCCTTGCGCTGGGGCTCATCTTTCTCTGCAAAAAGTCAGTTCAGGAAGCAAAAGTGACAAAAGTCTAACCCAGAAGTACAAAGAGAAGAGATTTCTGAGCTCCCTTAGACAAATCACTGTGGGGTTTGATGAACTGATGCAGAAGTTGGCCTTTGGTTGGCTGGTGACCGTGAGTTGACAGAGCAGCAGTGTTACAGCCTGAAACCTGGCTATGGTCTTATGTGGCCACAGTCAAACATCTGCACCTGGTGATCCTCACCCAGCAGAATGGCTCCTTGGGAGGATGCACCAGGCAGCGCTGTTTAGGCCAACCCCAAGCAAGTAACAAACCTCCATGATACCAAAGACAAAGGCAATATTTAGCTACTTTTCCCCTATCTCCAAGCAGGTCTCTGATCCACCTGGGGCCCCAGTCCCACTGCAGTTGTACAGAACGGAGCCAAACATACGGCATGCTGTTGCAGAGCAAGCATACTCACACTAACTGACTGAGTCCTCCTCTTCTTTTTGTTAGCCTGCTGCAGGCATTTTTGCCGTGGTTTTACACTACAGACATCAAGACCATTAATTGCTAACTCTCCCTTGCTTATGCTGTTCCTGATGTTTGGCAGAGCTGGAGAATGCTACCTTGGGGTGCTCCTTCCCTGGGAGCTCTGGCGGGATGTTGCAGTTAAGCCACATCCACACAGCTAAAACCACAGAATTTAAAAACAGCTGTGAAATCCAACTGTGTCTGATCTGCCTCGGTGTTTGGCCAGCCTCTGTGGGGCCAAATTCTTTTGACTCAAAGTAAAAATATGATTTAGCACAATTCACTAAACTAGGCAAAAGCATTTTTGGAAGATTTTTTTCAACCTACTTGTAACAAACAAATTTGGGCCACCACCTATACATGCCAGAAAAAATGTTTATCTTGCTTAGCCAAAATTGAGCAAAACAGATTTGTTGGCAGCATGGACAAGCTTTAGGCTTAGCTTTTTTTTAAGATCCCCTCCTAATTCCAGTTTTCCGTTCCCCACCCTTTGGAGTTTCTCAGATGATTCTCTCTCCCCAATGGCTTTTCAGTTTGGGTACTGTCCTTTAATTCTTCTTCCCCTATGGTTCTTTTCTTTCCTTTAGTCTTCTTTTGAATTTGTTTTCTTTCTATCCTGTCTCATGGAAACATATTAAAAGACCTCCAATCTCTACCATTCCTACCTTTTGTCTGCCAAGCTGGAAAGAAGTATATCCTTTGATACCTCTTGAATAAAATTCCAAAATATTAAATGACTGGGAAACAGGAATCTTAACAGTGGCCTAAGACTACTATTCCAAAAAAAAATGTAAGGAAGTTTTTACTTACATGTGTCCTACTAATACAGAGAGAAAGAGAGAGAGATATTGTTACATATATTTTAATATTTTGCCACTTCCTCAAAAACTATCACAGAAAAGATACATGTAAGGAAAAAGGGACTAAAACGGGACTTTTGAGCAAGACAGCTCCCGAAAGAGAGGAAAATAAACAAATTCAATAGCTTAACAAGGAAAAATCAGACTCTATGATTTCCAGACACACTGGACTTCCTTCTGATACTACAGACTTCATATGTTTCCCATGCAATGGGCCTCAAAACTCCTATCAATTTAGCATGAACAGCATGAACCGTTTATAAGATGGCTCACACTCCACAAAGTCAACCGGGAAATTTTCACCATTCCAGCTAGAACTTGCTGAAATTTTATTTGACTTTTTTGAAATTCATAGTCAGACTGAGTCTCACACAGTTCATGGTAAACACTAGAGTTTTGTGTGTGTTCTCAAGGCCAATCAGACTAACTTACGTAAAGGACCGAGTACTATTTATTTTCTGCTGAATATGTTTCCTAAAAATTGTCTCATTGCCTCCAGAGATTTTAAATCATAGTGGTAACCAGTTGTCTTGGGGATGGCAAGAAGCAATTCTGCACAAGCAGTTGTTCAAGAGAGACTCCCCAATGAATTCTTTTAAGAGGTTGTATTTGCATGTTTTAGTAAGTGCCTCCAACCATTGCCTCAGGCTCACTGTTCGGAATATATGAGCACTTGAAATTAGTTCATGATAATCTTGTCAAGGGCTCATTTTATTACTTTTTAATTGAAAGCAGGTCCATGTTTAGAATGCAAAAGCATTTGGGAAGGATATGACAAGTCATTCAAGCAACACTGAGTGTTCAAATGATACTTAAAAGGTCAATATATAAGGCTGCCCAGAAGAAAAACTCTACTTGGGAACCTCTAGTCATATTTCAATCAATCAGGATTGGCTCCCAAATACAAAATAAGTGCATATACCATGCTAGTAACTGATCAATGGCTATTGTTACTCATCACAGGCTTTGAAAATAACATGAAAAGCTAAATTGCATCTAAACTGTGTAAACTCTCATGGCCAGTTTATCAACAGTTCAAGAAAGGCAGCTTTGTTTTGTTTTGCTTTAGGTTTTTTTTAGGAGTCCCATTGGAAGCACTGATGGCATCTTCTCCAACTGCATTACTATGGCTCTGATGTGTTTCTGTAGTGGCTCTCAGCAGGTTCAGTCAAGAAATGGGAAGGCTGAGATCACTTTCTTGCTGTATATGTTACTGTAAGATCCAAGTCCTTGCTTGGTCAGAAATCACATGGTGTATTAAGGGCTTAAGATTAATTCTGGAGATTTAAACTCCTGTTTTGACCAAAAGCCATGAATAGAAATGGGCTACAGAAAAAATAAGGTTGATGAAACTGGGCCATGGAGCAATAGAACTTCTTACTCAAAGGAAAAAGACCGACTTAATTAAAGTGACAGATGAGCTTTTAGCATCTGTCGAGTAGATCCCATCATTACCTTTTTTTTGGAAACCCAACAAGAAATGACAATATTATGAATTTTATTTTAGAGGAGAGTCTTTGCAGGTGTCTGTGTAACTCCATTCATGTTGGCGATTTCTATAATTGCCAACATGGAATAATCCTGCTCCATTAAATATCAATGAAATCCACTCTCTTCAGGCTGGATGGTAGAGTCCCCTTTTCTTCTTTCTGACATAGCCCAGATTTAAATGTAAACTATTAGGTGAGAACTCTGTTGTCCCTTACCAGTTCCTGAAAACCTCAACATGTTTTCATTTTTTATAGCCAATACGAAAAATATTTTCAACTGGGAAAAAAATGTAGTGAAAGCAGAAGTAATATCCAAAACAGTCCTCAACCTTCAGAAGACTCTACACAACGTGCAGTTGACATCCTATACTCGGGTAATGTATTTCACTAGAGATAGATGGAGAGATTTCATACAGTATGGAGGGATGTAATATTAACATCAAATACATTCCAACCCCCTTATCTAATCTAATGAGCCATTTAACAGTTGATCTATCAGGTCAAGTCTTTGAATCAGTTTCCTGCCATGGGAGTAAAGGATGGCTAATATTTAAATAATCACCCTTTTGACAAAGGTGAACTTGATCAGTAATAAAGATTGTTTCCAATCAATGATCTTCAAAAGGTCTCTTCTCTTTCTTTCCAGACGACTACACAAAACATCACAATACATAAAATAGCTTGGTCTAATCCGCTGTCACTTGTTTTTCTCTTTGTCATTATTTCTTGAGCACTATGAGGTACTATTGTAACTGGTTTGGGCCTAAAGAAGGCATATTCTTGCTTTCATATGGAAACTGTAAGCACTTTCGTCCTTTTACTGCCAGAACACACATACACACAAGCTGGCACATTCTTCTAATCACAAAAGTAAAAAAAAAAAAATTAAAAAAGTCACAGCTGCAATATTAATAGCAAATATATTCTGCTTCATGTCTAGTTACACTCAGGTGAACACTGATAAGTCCTGTGTAAGTTTCTCATACAGAGCTCCGACACTGCAACACCAATCCTAACATGCCTCAGCCTCTTTTTAACATTGTCATACAGTTCAGTACTGAATAGCTTCTTGATCATCCACTCCTCTCCAGTACTAAAAATATACATAATTTATTATAGTTGGACATATTTGGTAGTTGCTGTTTATAGAAAAATAAATATATGGGCCTTCATCTCCCCCAGCATCTGAGACTTCAGTACAGATAGGTAAGTATGCCAAATTCTGCAGCAACACTTCCTCCAAATAGCTTCCAGACATCATTCCTGAATATTTGCAAAATACACAATGAAAAAATCTATCCTAGTTAAGCTGTTTTGTGTCCTTCTAAACATGCACAAGCGGTTCAGGAACACATATAAAAAAAACAAGTACCACATTAAACAAAACTGTGCAATTGTGTCCCAAATTAAAGTAGTAAGCTCTAATAGCACCATCTTGGCCATCTTGGGAGGCATATACTCTGCCTGATTTTTGGTTGATCTGAACTAATTTTACAGCATAGGGAAAATGTTGTGGAAGCAGCTCTAGTACCATTTTTCAAGAGCAGATTAAGATTAGGCTTTAAAAGCAATAATGCTGAGGTAAATCACAGTATTTTCCCTCTGAGCAGTCTTAATACAGCAGTTCTTCACTACTTGCTACGCTCGGGCAGCATTTATGGAAAGTCACCGAGCACCTTCAAGAAGTAAGTGTCTGACCTAACGCTCACACTCGCCTCCAAATGCACAGTATTCCTATCACAAAATTAAACAGCGGGGACTAGCATGCCATGGCACTCACAGTGGCCTTTACAGCACACTCAGTTACAGTATGTTCAGCACAAAAACATACCGAGAACAAAACACTTTAGCAAGAAACACTGAAGAACACCGAGTGAATGGCATTGTATGTTTGGACCATCACCAAAGCACCAGGTCTTCACAGTGCAAGGTAATATGCAAAAATAGAGCTTAACATAAACAGTAGGAATGGGAAAGTGTTGCCAGACATTAATGAAATGCTAACTTTCCTAGCCTGGGAAAATTCATTCATCACTACAAAGTCATTGCTTTGTAGCTTGATTCAGCAGCAGAGAAGGATGCCTAAAGAATTCCTTATAGGCAGTTTGAATTTTATAGGTTCTTTATAAAAAAACCTATTTTTTAAAACATACTGGGTTCAAATCTAATGCACAATCCAATGAACGTCTCATTAGTTTTGCTTTCTTCCTCTTCTCACTTTCAAATTCTGGTCTCCTGGACAATCACACAGCAGCAGAAGACATTTGGAGTAGTTCAGGATATTTTTGAACTTACAAAACCTGGTTGAAATGACCTTACAATAATAGGCATTATCATGTGTAATAATAAGCTACACAGATAAAGCTTTGGCCTAAATGATCAATATTCTTTCAAAAAGAATGATGAAGATTGATGCATCAAAATGCCATCACTGCAGAGACCTGTTTTAACTTTCCCCTCCATAGCATGGAACGGATACCTGAGATAGAAGGGCACGGCACAGCAGAGCTCTGCTCTGAGATCTCGTTCTTCCTTTGGTGCAATTAGGCTGCATCACGGTCCGTAACTCGGTTTCTGCGCTCATAGCTCACCAGAGAAATGCTCAGAGGCAAGAAACAGGCAGCAGTGGGAAGGCTATGCTATGCACCTCCTGATTTGTAAGTCAAATTGAATTATATAGATGGAATGGGAAACACTCAAGGACCCCCTAACCCAGGGTTTGCTCTTCTTGCAGTACCACATTGACATCTTTAAAGAAAGCTGTCACCTTTCCACATGCCACCCTCGGCCAAAATAAGCTGCCTGTCCCAACGTGAGCAACCAGGCTCAAGCACTTTGCCTCTGTCCTGGGCCCCTGTAATGCAAGCGAGCTACAGGGGGACGGGGCATCACATTGGATGCTGCACTCAAAATGCCCGTCCTCTCCTTCTGGCACAGAGAGCACCACTGTTCCTTTTTAAAAATCCCCTGCTCTTAGCAAGGTTTGTTTTTCTAACTGGTTCCCAGAAACCTCTTGGGGGTTCCAAGCCCAGAAAAGTAATTACTGCATTACTTTGGCCACAGACACAATATCAACCTTGTTAGACTTGGCCTGTGGAGACAGCCAAACACCTGCTGCTGCAGCATTTATTTGATAAGCTTCATGGTTCGCTAACATAAACCTGATCCTGCTGACCTGCAGGAGGATGAAAAGGAGCTGGGGGGAGAGGGTGGAGCAGGTAGGCGATCTCACGGTCCCCCAGCCCAGCAGCTTACAGCCCTCTCTCCCAGCCAGCTCCCATTTCTCTTTGCTTTCTTGTTCCCTGGTGAGAGCTTCAGAGAATTGGTTTTCCCCCTGCAGTTATGCAGGCAGATGTGGAAGGGGCTAGGATTCCCATGCCTTATGACGGATTAACTGACAAGTGTGAGATCAATACGGGAATTGTTCTAGCTCTGGCTGCATCTGTAGCCTTCCAAAGCAGACAGAATAGCTGCACACACTCTCCCTGGCATGGTGGTGTGTGCACTGAAAGGCTGGCTTAATACCAAAGTCCATTAGTTAACAGCAAGGGGGGAAGGAAGGGCTGCAAATCAGTCAAATCAACAGATAAAAGGTTGGGGAGAAAAGCAGATGTAGAAAAAGAAACTCGATTTTTATTCATCAAACGATGCAGTTTTCTTGTCTAGTACAAAAAAAAAAAAAGTGGGGGTAGGGGGAAATAAATAAAGTTTTGTCCCAAACAGGCCCATCTCTTCCACTGGATACTGCCAAGCAATATTTGAAGAAAAAACACAAGTGCCAGGGGACTTAGCAGGAAGGAGAAAATAATCTTCCCATCTATGGTGCTCAATATCAGGAAAGTAACTTATTCTTCTGACAGACAAGCTCAGCTCCTTCTCAGCCTCACCTTTTTCTAGGCAGAGGGAATCAAAAGCAGACTCTCTAGAAAACCAGGAAAGGGCATTTCCATGTATCTGCCAGCTGTCACATGGAAAGCGTTTGTCCTCAGGACAGGTATGTTTTCTAGTGTCCCTCTGTCTGTGTATGTTGACAGTGCATCTTGGAGACATACAGCATGATTCACCCATTTGGGAGATGGCAAGAAGCTGATGAATCACTTTGAATGATATCAGAGCCAGACCAAACTTTTGTATAAAACTTGGCAGAAATCCGAAGACTAAACCTCTGAACACATGTGAAATTGTCTACACAAGCATCTTCTATCTTATTTCACCTTCTTCCGTTGGATCAGAGCTTCAGGAACTTTATTTCCTGATGCAGAAAAAGCTGAAAAAGTTCAAATTATGCCAAAAGATATTTTCTGGATAAATCCAACCCAAATCAAAGTAAAAACCTCAAAAGAAAACTTCTCTTGTAGAATCTCAAGCCCTGTTTTGCAGGTATGTGAAATTCAGATAACAAATGATAAACATCTGAAGTTTTGGCCTAGTACCAACATTCTACTTTTGTACTCACCCTTCACTGTAGAGGACTCACAGCATCAAAGTGAAATGCTAAGTACACTCAGAAAACCAGCATAACTGGATTCTTAGAGCTCTACTAACACAGCCAAATGTTCTTCAATTTCTGACTTTATTGACTAGCCTGTTTCTCTCTGAACCATACGAGAAAGATTTTTTTATAAGTAGTAATTAAGGAAGAGAAACAAGTAACTTGATACTATTAGGAGATTCGTGGAAAGTGCTGCAAGCAAGAAGACAGAGTGTAAGTGCGTCTGGCCTGCACTGGGAAGCTGGGAAGCCTATGTTCCTTGCAAGCCTATGTGTACGAAAGAAAAGTAAGCATTGCCCAGCATGAAAATCTTTAGAGCTATGTACAATATGTCCAACTCCTGGAAAATGTGCCAGACTCCGCCATCTTAGTTTCCTTGAAAATTGCTGATGACTGAAGCCAGTAACTTTATTCTTCCTCCACCACTTTGCTTCAGGCAGGCTCTATGCCAATGTCCACCAACAGGCTAAAAGCAAACCAAAGTAACTCCATATGCATTGTTCACCCCATCAAGCCGCAGTGATAAGGAGGAACTTATGGCCTGTTCCCCAACAGCTGCTGGAAACACCAGCAGGAAAACTCCCAGGCTAAGGACAATTTCACTCTAAATAGTAAAGCCATCTCATTTCAGAAAGTATTAAGAAGCATCACAGGTAAAGTATTGCAACGACTATGAAGATCCTTTTAATGATACTTCTGTAAAAAAACCTATCATATTACAGGATCCTCTTCTACATTATTCTGCTTTTTATTCTTAAACCTAGTTTCAGACTGTAAGCAAATGTACACTTTGTACAGCGGCTTCTGCCTGTAGTTTCCCCAGAGCATTGCAGAGGCAGAAGCTCCCTGAAGGATGTATGTCTAATGGTAAAATACTTGTAGACTGTTACACTAACAGGAATAATTTTAAAGAAAGTTGAACAGCAGTTTGACAGCAGCCAGGGTGAACCATTGCTGGTTACCATCTGAGAAACGGCATCCAAGGAGCTTGACCTGCCAGATCAGCAGACCACTCTGAAACCACACTAAGTCAGGAGCAGTGCAAAGCAAATGAGAAACAACAATGATGGCCCTACAGCTCACTCAGAGCATCCCCAAGAGAGCAGCCATAAGTTGACAACGAACACTGCAGCCGAAAGGAACCAAAATTGTACAGCAGCTTCTTAAAATAAATCCTCCCAACAGGCCCTGCTTCCTGTTCTGTTCACAGCCACCAGACCAGAGGAGTGGAACTTACTCTGAGTCACGTAAATGCACGTGTGCTCATGAGCACTAAGCTCTGGGTGCCCAGGCACGTGTGGCTGCAGACGATTCTGTGCAGCCAGCTACAGGACCACAAGAAGACCATGAAAGCAGGATGTCTCTCCATTTTCTTCCTCTCTGCAGAGAACTTTATGTAGTTGAAAATTGAAAGACTGTGTGCTTTTTCCTCTCTACAGGTAAAATTTGAGCAAGTTTTGCAGACTCTTAGTAGAGCACGGGTAACTAGAGCTCAGCCTGGTACAGATACTTAGAGGTAACAAATCACCACTGATGTGTTGTATCCCTGGAAATCTCTGGGATCAAGACATTACCACTGAGCCATTTTGTATGACAGGGAAGGATCAAATTGGACAGGCCAGCGTAGAATATTAAGATAAAACTTTTTTTCATGGAAATTGAATTTTTACTCTCAAATCTTTTATTTTCAAAAATGTCTTTCTAGCCTAATGGTTGTGAAGACAACTTTTACCTTGTGAACTGAGAGTAAGCAATATAGTAAGTTGCCCAAGTTTGCAAACACACTAAAACAGGGTTCTCAAAAATAACTTCCACATCATAGCTTGATGCTTTGAAATGAGTGTCTGAACCCCAATCTTCTCCCCAGAGTTTTTTGTTTGAACATATCTGGTTTCTTCAGGTTTGAATCAATGGAAGAAAGAGACCACAGCTTTTTGTTATGTCTTGGGTTAAAACCTATTGAAACTGGTAGATCTGGCACCATGTTTCCTTTCAAGCTAAATAAGGCTACAGTTAAATACCTCTTTGTTTAGTAATTGCTAAAAACAAAAGACTGCGAAAAAACACAGGCTGCACATGGTCTAGACCTCACAAGACAAAGGGAATCATGGGAACAGATGCCCCAAACGCGGAGATTAGGGCAATGAGTAGTGCAGCTCTCCTCCTAAAAGTGTTGGGGATGAATCTGTGAAGCAGATCCTACCACGTGAGACTTACTATAAGCCAATGCTAAGTACACAAGTTTTACTACATCAAACTACCTACCATAATTATTTCTTTAGTTTTTGCCAGCTGTCACTCAAAGCATTCAGAATAGTAAAAGTATAAAACTGCCTATTTTTTCAGGGGGTAAATAATACCAAGAACAGGTTTCTTCTTAAAGAAAGCCACCCAGAGCCATCTCTCAGAGTACTGATAGGTTACTTTGAGCCTCAAAATAAATCTCTGAAACCCATTAAGCAGGTAAAAAGGACTTCAGTTTCATCCTTTAACCACACCTTATCCTCGGTCAAGTCCTAGATGGCTAATTACTTTCAGTTATTTCTTAATAAAGTTTTAACCACCTCTGTTGGAGTCAACAGTATCTAATATGTGTTGGGGAGAGGGCAGGAAGTGATCTATCTGAGCGTTAGACACATAACAGACTTACTGACAGAATAAAAGCAAGAGAACAAAATAAAGTAACTGAAAATGACAGTAGACCAATTCACTTATAGCACCATTTGAGAAAGGCCTAGAAGAAAGTGGAACACCTAACAGTATCCAAAAGACTTTGGATCACTTTATTTCAGCTGGATCATGCCCTAAATTTTGGCAAGAAGAAATACGGGCAGGAAATGCTAAGGAGATTTACAGTCCTTCACCTTGATATTCAAATAGTCTTTCTCACAGCATCAGTACATCATATCAAACTTGTTTTATCCTTAAAAAATACCAGTCTAATTCCCAAAATCTCTGCAGCATCTCTGACCTGTTTTCAGAGCTCTGTGGTACACAGAAGGTGGATGGGTGCTAAGAGAGAGGTACAGCATATGTGCAGGAGATGGAAGGAGAATCCCATCGAAAAGCCACGTCCTGCTCAACCTTGTCTCCAGATGAGCTGTTATAAATATGAGAAACTACTTAAATCAAGCAAAGTATAAGGGATTACCTGCGTATTTAAACCGCTGCTTGAATTAACTCATAAAGTAGGAAAAAAACAAATGCAAAATTCACTTTGGAAAGATAAGGCTTTCTGGGTAACCGTGCAATACCTGGATTATCTCTGTATGCATATATGGCCTTTAACACTGTAGAAATGGAGCATCCTATATATAATGCTGAACATTTCAGTATCTCTGTAAATTAGAAAAGAAGGTAGAAAACACAACATAGAGAAATTCTTTTGTCCACTACTACACAACACAGGCAAGAATTAGCAGCCGAAGCCAGGTATCTTCAGACCTCAATCTTAAAACCATATTTCCTTCGATATTACTCATTTCAAGGGTTCGTTTAAAAGAACAGTGAACAATTGATGCTAATTGTTGTGGCTTATTACCCAGTCAGCAATAGATGCCCTGTATATACTCATTTACTGTAACAAATATTAGCACATGGGACTGAAGCTCTGGGAAACCATACACCCACACATACTGTCTCAGTCAACCCTTCCTTTCAAGGCCCGATTCCATTCCCTCCTCCATCTCAATTCCTCCATTAATCTCCCCGTTTGCCTTTCAATTTTGCTTAGATTACGAGTTATCGTCACTAAGTACATGAAAACTGTAACCAAAGATGGTCTGTGCCTAACATAATCACTCAAATAATTTCCAGCTAATGATTTACTGTTTGCTTCACTTCCCCACCCACTGTCTGGCTTTTTTAGGGCAAAGACATAATATCTTGCATGTTGCTAGAGGACTATACACACCAATGGGGCTAAGAATGCAATAAAAAAGATTTAATGGCAAAGGGGATGAATAGAACATTTGAATATTTTCCCTTCAGCAGAAACCAATATGTTGCAATTTCAGTGGCAAAGGCTCCTGTGCCAGAAGAAGCTAAGAACTGCCTTCTGAGAGTGCCACGCCAGTGGAATTACTTTTGGCTCAACATGCCCATGTGTCTGATGATCTGATTCTTCAATGAGACAATTCACTGTCTGTTTCTGGGGAAAGAATGAATGGAGGAGTTAGATCAATTATCCAAGAGTCTTCAGGATACACTTTGACAGATGATGAAAGGACTCTAATATGTAATTGAAATACCCTGTACCAAAATACTCACATTAAACCTTGGCTGATTACACACAGGTCTGAGCTATCTCAGACCTTCAGAACAGGAATTGAGTTGTTTATCAGTGAAAGCCAAACTTCTAAAAAGCTGGCTGCCCACTACAGAGCCTTTGTGTTGGGTAAATTAGCTTCAGGAAGAGAATCAAAATGAATTAAAACCACATGGAGATCCTCTCTCTTTCTCCCCCTTTCCCCCTTTCCTTTTGCTATATGAATCCCCTCACCAGGAGACAGAGGCCAGTTCAGTCTAATTTAGTCCAGTGTTTTTGTTTCCTAAAGTCTCAGGCTTGGGCTGAGTCCATTAATAGGCTGCAGCTGATTTTAATCTAGATGAACTCAAGACTCCTCTCTTCTTTGGTTTTAAAAAGATTACAAATTGTGTGTTATATAAATAGAGGGAAAAGGGAAAAAAAGAACCAGAATGAGTAAAAAATCTGCTCTCCATTAGCTGACCTGCTGAACAAGCCTGTGATTCAAATAAAGATGAGAAATGAGAGTTGTGGGGGGAAAAATACACAACTAAAAGCTCCAGTGATACTGCATGCAGACATACTGGTAAGAGGAGATGCAGTAATGTCTGATAGCTACCATTACCATCATAATAACAGAGGAGAGATGTTAATGAGACTCCAAAAGTGGCAAACCAGATGCCTCAAATACTGTTCTGATACTTCACAGCATCGCTTCCCAGTTAAACTTAAAATCACTTTGATTAGCAACTGTGACCTCTATCTCATGTCTCTCTGGTAGCTAAGGTGGAATAATCTGGTCTTAGACTAGCTCATAATAGAGTATAAAAAAAATGCCATGATACCCACATGGCAGACACTCATACTTGTGAGTATAAAGGAATTCCACAATATCTATGTATATCCATATTCCATGATAGGGAGGCTAGCATTAGATGATCTTTAAAGTCCCTTCCAACTCTAACCATTCTATGATTCTATTCTATGATTCTAGGTAGACAGATTCAAGTGGGATGTCTAAAAAGGGGTACAGAATCCAGAGAGAGGTGTCTCATCACTGCTGAGCAACCTTGGGAGAACAAGTGACAAAGAAGGTGTATGGGTATGTGTCCTCTAAACAGTTCTGAGCTCCTCAGGGCAAGTGAAAGAAGAAACAAAGCCCATGCCAATGTGATGCAAATTGATTTCTCTCTTTGTCCAGAAAACCTACTTTAGATCAGCCCTATCATGTATGAAAAAGAAAAGAAAAATTAATCTGCTGCAAAAGGTAAATGGGAAAACTATTTTTGGTATGATACAACAGCTCAGAGGCTTTAACACAACAGTGTTCTCACCATGATAAAGGATGACAGAAGAAAATTACTCCCCTGTAGTACTGTTGCTTGTGACCACAGTTGTGGATGACTTGTCAACAAGGCTGTCAGTACTAGTATGCACCAACACTAACATAATTATGGTCAAAACACTTTTGTCTTATTGGTATCAAACCACTCCATGTAGACATCTTTGTTTCTTCTCCTGCCACACAGAAGGAAGGAGAACTGAACGCTGTAATCCTCCCTCATCTCAGAAAAGGCAGTCTTTTCATCAACGTTCTAAACAACTCCTATTCACTTGTTAGTACAGCGTATTTTTAGTGTACTTCACTCTACTGTTATGTGCTCTCAGGCTCAGATCTCTCATCATCAGTTTTCTTCATTAATTTCCTTGTGTGCAGATTTTTTTTCCATAACACATTTAAACACTTTGAGAATGCTATCATGTCATACTGCTAAGGATCTGAAAATTGGGAATGCCAATCTTAAATTATTTTCATTTTGGGTGGGAAGGGGGTGGGGTTTTTGTTTTGGGATTTTTTTTTTATGCCAACTTGAGTTCTCTAGCTGCTTTATGTCACTCTGGAACTCTACACACAGTCATAGGACACTGGATGGCTCAAGACTGCATGAGTCCATGAGTTTTAAAATAATTGCAATAAGCTGCAAACGTGACACTTGTTTTTCTTGATGCTCAACCTCAGTGCTGATCCATTAAAAGCTTCCCTTTAGAGGAATCTCGTGAAGAGCTCATATACAACTGCTCTATTTAAAAATGGCCACTGCTTTCAATCCACAAGAAAAAGTGAGCTGTGTTAACAAACAAAAGACCCCAAGAAGCTGGAGTCTTGATGTCATTATGATAACTCAAAAATCTCAAAATAGCATTTGATTCCTCAGAGAGTCCATTTCAGAAGCCCAGACATGTTTTTCTCTGCTTGCTAATGCTGTCATTTTGGGAATTACACACATCTGTTTCACACAAACAAAGAGAGTATATACCTGCATAAAGTAAAAATCACAGCTTTGCCATAAGAAGGAAATATAACAGACGTAGTAGAAGCGCTAGTAATCAATAATAAACAGTAGATATGCAGAGAAACAGGACAGACAGACATGAGTAAGAGGAATTACATGATACTATCAGCTTTACCTTAATACAACCCCTCGTAATAAGTCTCAATTGCAATGATAAACGTGCCTGGATTAAACCCAGAAATTTTTCATTCCTTGCTAATGGGGCAAATGTAGTTTGGACGGTGTCTGTATGCAATCACTGGAGGTTTTATTTGTATAACTTTTCTGGAGTTTGACTATGACTATATTTGATTGTATGTGGGTGGCTGTGGGACGGGCGGACAGCTGGGTGAAAAACTATGACAAAAGGAATCTTGTCCCATTTCCTGCCTGTGCTTCATTCACTAATGAGCGCTGCTCTGGGTCATTCTCAAGATTTCTTCATCTGTTGTTGTCTCGTCTGCAAAAGGGGCACCCCAGCAGTGGAGCTGTTGTCAGCTTGTCTTGAGAGTTTATTCTGCTGCCTCTCACCCCCGCAGCTGTGTGGGATTGTAAGTGCCTGGCTGTAAACAACGCCATATTTTGTGCTTCTTTTTGGGTGACTTGAAGGCCAGTCTGAGGCCAGATGTGTTTGCTGGTGTAATCTGTTTCCCATTTCTTGTAATAAATGCGTATCTCAACAACTAATAATAAAGTGAAATCAGGATTTATCTGTTGTCTTCTTCAGTGTGATTTGTGCTAGAAAGAGAATGTTAATAAAACATAGTGAAGTCCTCAGTCTCTCCTTTCTTCCTGAGCACTAGAAACATTCAGTGAACGTACCCCTATGAGTAAACAACCAGGCTGCTAAATCTGATGCCATTAGATTCCTGCTGTAGCAACCAATGTCCTTCTGCTAGCTTGTGAAAATAAAGCCATTTTGCTTCTTCAGAAAACCCTGTTTTGCAGTTTTGCATTGCTTCATTTATTCTTGTTTCTGTTGTCGTATCAGTTCACTTGAAAAAGTTTCCTCCTGGTAACAGGTTTAGTCTTTTTACTGGGATTGTTCCATAAAAGGCTTTTACCTGTCTGCAGGCAGGTTTCATTTATCTCTCACAGCAAGCCATCCTGTTATCGAGTCCAGTACCTTGATTAGAAACCCCATTAGAGGAGCCATGTGAAGACTGCACCTTTCTCCCTGTGTCCAGGGTAGTTCCCTACGAGCTCCAGTAAGCCTCTATCCAGGGAGAAGGGGTAAATCACACCCAGTTTCATTATATCAAAGAGACGTCTTCTGATTTGTATTGTAAAATAGCATTGAAATACCTTTACCATAACTTTGGTGGAAAGGTGAGGCAGTGGGAAGAGGAATGCTGCAAGAGCTTAGCCTACCCCCATCAAATAACGGCCCACAAGACATGTCCTGTTGCAGCGCAACGCACAGCTGTGCTTCCCAGGATTCTCCCTCTCTTCTTTCCAGTTAGGCCACGACCATACCCACACCCACTCATATCTATTACAGTATGACCCTCACTCTCAATTTAAGCTTCTGCTCAAGTCCATCAGAGATACCCTACCAACAAGAAGCGATTCTCTTAGATAAAGCTTTGATACCAGACTTCCAGTCCTCTGGTATCTACTACATAGTCTTTTATGTCCCCTGTAACCTGAAATGATGATAGATACACAGATAGATAGACAGACAGACAGATAGATAGATAGACAGACAGACAGATAGACAGACATAGATGGTCATAAAAAAGAAAGTCATAGGGTTGTCATTTCCCCAAGAAGCCTTTTAGAGACATGCTGTAAACTTTCATACCAAAGGAGATTTTGCCAAGCCCTCTAGCTCTGGGCGGGAAAGGAAACCCCTTCCACAGTGCTAGGCAGCTCTAATTACAGATGCATCAAACCAAAACCTACTTTTATTCAAGATGACTGTTCCCTGACAGTACTCAGAAGCTCATCTATTGTCTTCAGTTGCACTAATGAATCTTAGTTACTCACTCAGCCTTGCTAGTTCTGTTCACCTAATGGGCCACCAAAACCCAAGTAAATTCTGTTTCTTCTGTGCCTCTTCAGTTTTATTTTTACACCCAAATACAAAACCCATAACTGAATGTTATGCCATGACCAGCATAACTGAAGACAACAGTTTTAGCTGGCATGGAAGACACAATTTATTCTATTAAATTCTATTAAAACCACTCATGATGATATGTGAGAATGAAAAAAGCTCTTTAAGCTTTTAGGAAACAAATAATTTCTAGGGTTAGCAATTAGGAAAACAAAACCAAAACATTTGTATTTGTATACCGACTGTATTTGCTGTGGTTTCACAGCAAGTGCTAAAATCTTGGATTTTTTTCTTCAAAGAACTACCACACTTTAAGATGCTAGTAACATAAAAAACTTAAGCATGGGCAGAGTCATTCCCCCACAGCTCCATCTGGGTTTCAGCATTTTCCTATGCTTTTACATCTACTATACGAAGTAAAGATCAATATGTTTCCAGAAGGCTCCTTTGGTGGGTGGTCTGAGTTCATTCTATTTCTTAATTTTGTTTTCCAGGACATTCAGAGATTCTTTCCATTTTCTGTGTTGAACTTAGTGGTTTTATAGAGCCACAGTACCAATAACGTAATATCACCTCCAGAACCACACTGGCCATACAAGAAGCATATCTAATTTGAGCTTGGCCCTAATTCTCCTGCGTTCATCAGTTTTGCATATGGTTGACGTACTATGACCCCTGGAAGAATATTCCTTACGCTTGACTCTCTCAGTAGTTGCATTGGAATTCTCTTTGTATTCTTATCAAATGCTTTCACTTTGCCAAATCAACATGCCCTCAGAACATGTGCATGAAACAAAACAAGGCTATTTTCTCCAATTAAAGTTTTTGCTCTGTCTATAGCAATGTCGGTAGAGCCTTCATGAAGCACAATCTATGAAGCCACTATATAATAAAAAGTTTGCCAGCAGTCTTATGAAACCTGTGTCTTACACGCTGAAGAAAGCAAATCCCTTATCTGAGCTAATCAGTACAATAGAGTTCTGAGAGTAATTAGATTCTGGAATTATGGAAATAGACTCTGTCATAAATGTGTGAAAGTGTCATTTTGTACATCACGCAGCACAGTAACCTGTGAATTAACAACAAATCAATGCAGGGGTGTACCTGTATGTGAAGACACAAAGCTGGTAAGTATTCGTGGGCTGCTTTAATTTTATGTCCAGAAATTTCAAAGCATCATGTACAAGGAATGAACTCTTTATGTCACAATTAAAATACACACACACTTGTTTCAGGCACCCCAACAACACAGGAGTGCCTCTAATGTGGTGTAAATCTGTTTCTTTGGTGTCTCTTGATATGCAGAGATGGCACAAGGACTAGACAAAGCCAGAGTACGACCAGCACACAGGCAGGCTAAGAAACTTTCATGATTGCAGGGAACATTGTTAAATCGTAATCTGAGTTTAGCTGATGACACACACAATCATTGCCTGAGTCATCTGAAAATGTGAAACAATGGCTCTGAGCATGGTAAACTTTGTCATTAATCTGACAGTATGTCAGTCTCATGACTTGAAGGAGGGGGAGAGGGACAGCAGTGATTCTGCCACTTCAGCAGACAAATCTATGGGTGGAGCAGGAGTGGAGAAGTACAGTAAGCCTGACTCAGTCTCCAGCAGATATACTCCTGATGCTTCAGCAACATGGCTGAACTTTACACTCAGGACACTGGGTGCCTGTCACACTCGATAAGGAAATGGCATCTCTTGCTAGTGAGAGCAACAATGCAGGGAGGAATCAAATGGCAGAGAAGCAGCAAAGCAGAGGAACCAGAGTTTAAAACCAGGAGTTAAAACCTCACATGATCTAAATAAATACTAGCACTGACATACCTGATTTGCGGCTGTCATGCAAGGGAAGTCTCTTCTTTAGATAAACAGAGTGTCCGCCCTTAACCTCCTGAACTATCAATTCTCCTTGTCTAATACTCAGAAAGGTTATGCAGCAGTGCCCTGTGCTTCCTCACATTTAAAGTTAGGGTAGCCAAGGGTAACAAAGACTCCTTCCTCTCTAGCCTGATAGCAGCGTTCTTCCTTCCTTTTGTTCACATGAAGAACAAACAGCAAGTTGAACAATAACAGTGGATGCTTCGTTATGATGGTCTCCTGGGTACCCAGCCCTGGTTAGCATTATCTTACCACTTGGTTTTGTTTTGAAGGAAACCAGGAATTGTCCTTTCAATTGCTGGTGTTTCAAGATCAACACTATCTCTACTTCCTCTAATTTCAAGTCTCCTTATTTTACCAACAATTTTAACAACCACTATAAAAAAAAAAAGACACAGAACCAATGAACAGAGAAAACTGCCAGTCTAAGAGGCAAGCAGTAACAGAAGGCCATTTAAATGAGCTTTCTCTGAACCAGATAAGCTACTGATTCTGAGCATTAGGGAAAAAAAAAAACCAAAACAACGCAAGCCAAAACAACCTAATCCTTGGCAAGTATTGAAGGAAGTCCACATGAGGAACACAGTTTAGGCTTGAACTATACTTTATTTGAAAACATCCAGGAATCTGATCACACTTCCTGAAATCAACATCAGCACCAGGGCCCTCCCTGTCACGTCTCCTACTTTATGGACAAAAAGGCCTTTAATCATTCAACAAAATCCATACCCTCTGATCTGCAACAGACAGGTGGCAAATCTGATTTACCACAGACTCATCACTTGTGCATTCCTGCAGACTTTTCTTGGCCACGTAATTGTTTTGGACAAGTTACTAAATTATCACTCACTTTTTAGACTAAGGGAAGGAAAGGTGACCAAATTTAATGACAATTGTGCAGTCCTCTCTGGACCATCAACTCAGGCATAGTCAAGAAGCTACACTGAAAACAGGTGTCAGTGGGCGCAGTTGTTCCAGTGGTGCCTGGGAAGGGGAGCAAAGTGGGCCAAGCAGCTTTGTCCTCAGCCAAGGCGTTTTTCCTACCAAGATCTGTCCACAAAAGACATGCTCTTGAACTGAGGGTGAGGGAAGCCAGATGCGGTTAGAGCCAGGCTGTTGGCTGCAGCCCTCAGGTGAGCCAGTTCATTTACCCTCTTTGCTAGAAAAGGACTCAAGTTTGCAGATTCAGTTTGTGTGCTGAAGGTTCCTCTGCCCTTGAGTAATCCAGCAGCAAGAGGTGTCCTTCCAGAGCCCAGACAGCTGGGACCAGCTGGAGGGACACCTTTCTCCCCTCATGCTCAGACATGACAGTGGAATTTAATTCCTTTTACACTGGAGAAATCTGGGCTTGTTGTGGCTTCTGGCACTGCTTAGGAACTTTTCCCAAGGCATGACAAATCTTCCAACTGAAAATCAAGCAGTGCCTTGGGTGGTTGCTTGTCCTTGCTGCTGCTAGGAGCTCCTGTAGGTGGGAGCCTACAGGTCAGTTGCGTTACCCCTTATTCCCCACCTCAGCCTAATGCACATTTCAGAGAAAACACGGGAGCAAACCTGTTTCTCAAGGAAAACAAAGTATTCTGGATGAATAAAAGTTAGCTCTGTTAAACTCCAGGAAAGTCCTATTCATTATTCCTTGGCTGGAAGGACTGTAGTGATGAAGCAAGGCCACAAAGACGTAGGGGAAGGAAGGCTGAAAGGCAAAGAAGAAACAGCATACCTTTGAGCTCTGGTGTGCACAGCATGAGGCCCTGCCTCTGTATCAAATATGAAGGTGGTCGGGATCACATTACAGAACTATCAGAGTTATGCTTTAACCACCCTAATTTAGCGGTTTTGGCTTTTGCTACCACATTAGAATACATTGGCTTGATTTTCAAAGGTAGCAAGCACCTACAGCTCCCACTGACTTTTGTGACATCTGCAGCTCGAAAAATCAATTTAAGATAGTTTGCATATTGAGAAGAACTGAAGGAAAATAAAAGGCCTATTGTGTGGATATGAAGAGTTTAAACACTGCTGATGGGTGGTATATGAGTCCCTTCCCCTTTCAAATGAATTTAACTTCATGTTTTGTTTGGTTTTCCTGTTGATGCATCCTGCACCCTCCAGTGCTAAGCTGGTGGGATCCCGCATACTTTTCCTGGCATGTGGAGTTTAAAATAAGAGACCTCAGCAATCGGATATCCTCAGCATTTCCAGCTATTGAACACAATCATGAGTACTGTGATCCAATTTCAGAGAAGAAAAGATATATAGGAATATTCTCCCTGTGCTGGTACGGGCCAGACAAAAGAAAACTAAGCAAACAGGATGTTCTGCTCCTCTGTGAACTTCAGCAAATGGCCACGGCAGACAGGATACAGTCTACAAACACACAGCTGCAATGTATGTGCCTGGCTGCCCGATACCTTGTTCTGGATAATTTGCTCACAGCACAAATAAAGCATGGAGAAAGTAAAAGGTGTAGCATGCAGATCCCTCCTGACATGCCTCAAGTCATTCATCAAACACGCACAGCTAGAAGGAGGAATGTGGTGTTTCCTATATGCTACTAAGCCAAGAGTCTCATCCCTAAGCGCACTCAGAACATCTTCCAGAGTGCAATGCTTCGCGTTGATGACTCAGGACATCAGCCTGTTCTAGGTGTATCCACTCAGTAGTAAGGCACATCCCAGCTGAGGCCTCCACAATGGCACTCTGAGAAATCACCCTGTTGCAGACTGCTTGGTAGCACTCTAACAGTCACACAACATTTTCTAGAAATGTCACTCTCTGCTCCTTCTGGAGAGCACACCTTCACAGGGTGTTGAATTGTATGGGAGATTTTTCCGTAATGCAAAAGCTGGGAAGTTTAAATCAAAATGAGATTCAGTGAATAATAAAGTAAATTCTTTTCAGAAACAACATCTCTTGTTGAAATGTTAATTGTAGCATCATCTGCCTGTTCTACCTCTTCAGCCATGCAGTCGTGCATGCACTGCCTTGCCTCAGTGGAGCCCTAAGGCAGGCCCTGTAGGGTTATTCAGGTGGCAAATCAAGGAACAGCCACGGCTGATACACCATGCTCTAACAAACCACTGACTGAACTTGTTGCCTCTCATCTCTGTAACTCTTGGTTAACTCAATCCAGCCCCGATATTTAAGATCACAAAATTTTCAGGGCTCTTCACAGAACTGAATGACAAAGAGCCAAGATTCTAGTTTCACTAGAACATAAACAGTGAGGAGAAGTGCTACAACAATCATTAACACCATGTTAAAAGTTCAAATGAACACTACAGAAAATACTTCACAGAAACAGCCCAATGTTATTAATTTTAGGGAACAATTTTAATAAGAAAAGCCTTTTGAAGTAAAAACCTGTTGGGAGGGTTTATCACGTGTGTCTGTCTCTATGAAACATATGTTTTCTATGAACATATTCCTGTTCCATCGTATCACAGAATCACAGAATCACAGAATCTTAGTGGTTGGAAGGAACCTTTGAGATCATCGAGACAGATTTAAGCTCATATGATAAAATCGGTTACATTTGTGGTCAATCCAGTTTTAAAGACAGGGCAAGTCTACACATCAGATACAGAGAGACCTGAGGTTGTTCTAGGTGTGTTAATTCTGAAAACACAGAGAAAGTTTCAAAGAAAAACAGCTCTGGGGCCAAAGCAGTGGGAACCTTATTTGCAAAATGTTATCCCTGCACTAATAAGCCCCTCCTCAGGCAAAGTTTTCTACTTCAGATGAAGCGCTATTCAAATGCGCCCATCTACACAGGATTGCACTTCCAGACTCTACTACTGCACCACTCCCCCCTCTCTGGCACAGGGAACAACAAAGGGCCCAGCAACCAGGTCCCTTCAGCAGCCAGGCTGTACAGACAGAGATTTTACAAGAATTTAACATGGAGAACACATAAAGCTAAAGAAAAGTTGCATATACTACCCAGGTTAAGTCATTCGGGTCATAGTCCTTTATTGTTAACTGGAGTTCTACAAGATGGAATGACAGTAATGATGACTTCACCAAACATGCTAGTGGTGAAGCCAGAACAGACATAACCTCTGAGGACAGCAAAAGAAATCTAGTTGCACCTGTGTGAGAAAGGGGTAAATTACAGTGAGACTTAACTGCCTTTTACTTTCTTAAGTTGCACACAAAAGCATGAGACTTTTCCTCTGGTTTCTGGACAGACATTTTTTTGGCTTCCTACTCATGAATACATTCACTTAAGAACTTTAAAGTCCATTTTTAGTCCATTTTGACCTTATTCTACAAATCTGCGGCTTGAAAGATGTAACATCTATGTTAATTCCAGGCAATTACTAGTAGAGTCTTGGTCTTCTAAGACAAAGTTCATTTCCCAGAACAATATACTGTCACAAATCACAGATACTACCTCTAATCAACCGACAACTTCACTCCTTATGTTAAAAGCCTTTTGGAAAAAAAGGCCATTTGCTTTAGCACCGTGCTGAAAACACAGGGGAGCAGCTGACTTTGATCAGGAATTCATTACAGAGAGACTGGTAAGGAGATTTCTCTGAAGTGAGAGCATTTTGTCCTGGGAAGCCTATGCCAGCCTTGAAAAGGAAAATGTCTTTGCAAATACAGACTTCTACTCTTCAGCTCACTATCTTAACAACACTGGATTTAAAAAAACAAAACGGTTTTGATTCACACTTGTGTCTATGAGAACAGATTTGGCACCTAGTTTTTTTCACATTACATTTAGTAAAACTTAAGAAAAATTAAATGCTGGCACTTCAGTTGCAATCTAACATTTAGGGACATGTCTGGCTTTCAATGCAAGAAAGCAGTTCTGTATCTTCAGTGTCTTTACATAATTGTTCAGAAATAAGCAGGTAATTCAATACTTTGTGCTAAACTGTATTTATCCAGCATAATCTCCTCCCACAAGTTAAGCTCACAGCAAAAAGTATTGCCAGAAACTTTACCAGTCTGTTGTCTATCTACCATGCCATCAGAAAGACCACATTTGCAGAGAGAAACATTTTATTTGAATGACAGTTTATTTTGGATCTAAACCCAAAATGCCTCTAGTCTTCCTTCACAATTAACATATTTTCCCTCCACCTCTCTTCATTACTATTTTTAGTTGGATTTGCATCTGTGCTTTATTCCTCTGGACTCCTTTGTCAGCCATGGAGTTTGGCAGCTCCAGCAAGGCTTTGCCAATGCTGCTGCAGAGCAGTAGACCGATTCCCAAAAAGCCACCTACCGAGGACCCCCTCAAGCAAGTGAACACCATTCCTGGGTCAGGTTCAGTAACTCATTCCCCAAAATGCCATGAACTGCCTGAACAAAAGGACATTTTCATTGATGTCAGTTACATCTGTAGTGGTGATTTTGCTGGCATTGGGAAGATGGAAGTCTTATTTTTTTCACATTTCTTACTGCCAGGATAGACTTAGCGACAAACTGATCATGCTTTTATGCTTTCATTATTACCAACCTGTTAGAAATAGCATGAGGTTTTCAGTGTCCTGTGGGGAATACAGCAAAAAAGGTTCCACCCCACAGAGATCCTAACAATGATCAGTTCATCTTTATCCCTCCAACAGGGCCGGAAATCACCAGTGGCACTGCAAATCTGTTACCATCTCAATAGCAATGCACAACTTTATTCCCATTAATCTGTCTCCCATCCATTCACACATCAAGTACAACCCTGCTTCATTTTACAGATTATATCCATGTTGCTCCAGACAAAGGTCACTTTATAGTTACAGTTCTTCAATTGAATGAAAGCTTTTGATGCAGTAAATCATTGTCTCTCACTGTTCAAACTCACACAATACAATACAAATAATGCTGCCCTTTCTTTCAGAATTCCCTTTCTACCTCACTACTCATTACCAAAGCATTTCTTTACAAAATAAAATGAGGCACTTTTCACTTGCTTCAGCCATAAAATTTAGTTATAGCACTTTGGAGGCCGTTTGCCATGCTGCACTACTAATCCAGATCCTATGCTATTTTGAGATAAAAATGAGCCTCATTCATAACATCAGTGACAAATGAAACATAACATACCAAGATTTAGCTGTTCCTAGATCTTTTCCCACTTAGTACTGCAAAACTTAAAATTTAAGACACTCTCTTCCAAGTGCTACATATCTTTTTTTTCTACTTATCAGAAATCACCTATTTCAATAAGACATTACAGGCAAGGTGAGTGTGGTTGTGCACACACAGACACATGAGCAGTGGAAAAGAGGGCAGGAAAAAGGGTGCATTAACCAACTAACTAATCATCCACTCCAGTCCAGAAAAACCAAACTCTTCCCTTTAGCAATACAAGGTATTTTGTCCTTTGTTTGGGTAGTGAGAGGAGTCAGTCAGCATGAGACACAAGTTTTGAGGTTAAATTTGCAGATAACCTCCTTTCAAAAGGAAGAATAAAAGATAGCAGGATAAATCTTAATGTCAAGTAACCTCATGCAAAACGGCAAACATTTAATGGCAAGAGTGCTTTATTTAGCTTAGCACTGAAGGTCATAACAAGAACTGAGGCCAAAAGCTGAAGGCGGACAAATTCTAATCTGAAATACAGAACAAGTATTTAGCAGCAAGGTAGCTAAAGCTTTAAAACAGTCAGGGCAAAGCAGGAACTCACATTTCTTGATGTCTTCAAATAAAAGCGAATACCTTTCTAGAAAAAATGCTTCTGTGTAACAAGCTATTGGGTACCTGAAGGAAACATTCATGATATATGGGAGGTCAGTTTGGATGAACTGATGATTCCATCCATCTTTAAACCCTATGAAACTAAAAATAAATAATTACTCAAAAGCAAGTCCTAGCTCACCAGTATTATTTGCTTTATGTTTTCAGTGCTTCCGAGATCTTTCAGTGCAAAGCAATGTCAATCACTTGGTTAAAGCATTCAGTGAAAAATCCCAGTACAGTCCCCAGTTGGCAACCAGCCACCATGTTCCCTGTCTTCTTTTGCAGCACCATGATGGAATGAGACTTACTTCCATAGACAGCTGAGCTACCAGTTGCTAATAGCTAGGGTCTGTTGCTAACTTGCACTTATGCCCCAGAATGCTGCTGCTTCTAAAGCTAGATTTGGATTATTGTCCATAGAATACAGCTTAAGTTTATTCAGCCTCTTCTTTTTGTATACGTATGTGAGTGGCCGAGTGATATCTTCTAGTTCAGCTGACCTAATCCAGTAAGTGTGCTACATTCCACTTCAGTGAAACTACAACAGGGCAAAACAGCCCAGAATCTGTTCTGACTGATAAACCAAGATCAAAATTACCAGCTAATAATTTCCAGTCCAAAACAGAAATTATATCACTGCCAATGAGAAAAATCATCTTGTGACTTGCACCCTTAAGCAAGTAGATCTGGAGCTTTTTTACTGTTATTCTTCTTTTTGACAGTATCACTTCATTTACTTTAACTAGTATATTGAATTAGGGAAGCAACAGCAAGTCCTTACATGGAATACACAAGCAGACAGTAAAACTTCCATTTTTTTGTGATGCTTGGATCCAGGCTTCTGCCTCTCTGTTTAAGATCTCTACAAAATAGAGATCTGCTGTCAGACTGGATTTTGCAATCACAGTTCAGGTTCATCAGAGAGTCACACTGTATGGCACGGCAGTACACTACATCACATTGTGTTGCAACGTAAAGCCAACGGAGGCTTTTTTGGGGCTTGCACTCCACCCTCTCCACTGCACAGAGCATACTGGAGCAATGAAAGGAAGAGACTGAAGGATGACTTTCCTCACTAAATCTCTGACTGGCCAGTCTTGCTTTCCAATCATGAAATTTCACTTCTCTAGTCTGCAAGTGGAAATAAAAAAATGAGTGAATAACTGGATTCTTTTCAACCCTGAACACTTCAAGTTTATAAAAGTAAAGAATTTTTCTCCATGGCACCCTTGGGAAGCCTGGAGCTCTGCTCTGACAGTATAAGAGAAGCAGTTTTGCCTTCACTAGGATCTCCTCCGAACACTTCTCCAGGCCATGAGATGCAAAGATACCAGGGAAACAGAGCAGCGATTTACATTGACAAAGAGGATTTTGATACACTCCTCCAAATGGGGCAGCATTACCATCTTAATAGCCTTTTGCTCTCAGCCCTCTTCCTGAGGACGCTGGAGATTTTTGCGAATGGAGAACAGTTCCGCTTCCCATTTTAACTGCAACAATAGCAGAAGGGCTCCTTAAACTGCATCAAATAGCAGCCTGTGAAATCCCTAACTAGCTGCACTGCCTCTCCTGCCGTTTTATTATCCTCCGGCCCACAGAACAAAAGGGGGGAGGGGAGAGCTCCTCCTCATTTTTAGCCCATTCCACACATCCTAATCCCTCAGAGGTGGCAATGGAAATTGCTTGTGGAACTGTTAAATCACACTTTCACTTTGTCTTTCATTCCCCATTCACCCTCACTAATCAAGGAGTTTCCAGCCACATTTTCCGATATCAATTTGTTTATGGCCTATTGGTTAATGGTCCTGGGATGGGACCCCCTGCGTAAGAAGAAAGAATCCCGGGCATTTCAGCCAGCTGCTGCTTCTCACCAGTTCCCACACCCATCCACTTGTTCCCATCAGCCGCCCTGAATGTGCTCACCTCCTGACACCAACTGAATTAAACAACAAAGCCCGAATGGGAAAGCTGCCTTTGCAATCAGGCTATGGGACAGATTCCATTTGTTAGCGCTGTACGATGTCCCTCACGCTGCAACGCAGGGACACCCCCTCGCTGGCTGACCTGAGGCCAGTTGCCTTACTGACATCTTACATTGCATCCAGTTTCCCTTTAAGAAGCACCAGCTACAACTCATAAAAGCTCTACCCTCTCTTGCACAAGGCAGCCTGGCACCACTTTCTGCATCTTATCCAAAACAGCCATTTCCAGGTGATTTGCTCACTTCCTCCTTCCACAGAAATAATGATCATTGAAATGTGGTATGAGAATATGCAATATTTACTTTGTGAGTTTGTTTTGTTTTTTTTTTTACTTTGTGTGCAGTATTTACTCAGCGAGACAGCTCACATGTAAGTGCTTACAAGTCTTTGTAAAATAGCCTGGGGCACATTATCAGGGGAACCATGCTCTTGGTTACTACCCATCTTGGAGACTAATAACTAAAATGGAAACATAATGGTATAGTCAGAAAGAAAGACTCACACAAAGGAGAGCTTCAAACTGCTTTCCAAAACATACAAAGTATGTCTGATATCGAGACGGCATTTACTTAGAGAAATCCAAACTGGTATCTCACCTATTTTTAGAAAAATGGTGAATGATGTTTTAAATGTGCACCGCAGAAACATGGATACAGGGAAAACAGCAATTGCCATACTCCTAATATAGTGCTGTCCTTCTATCAGAGAGTCCTGCTCCATCATCATTATGTGTTACCAGGCCCATATGTTCTTTAAAAGTAGGGTTCAGTCCTTGGTAAGCTATATTCCTGGCTCACAGAAAAGAACTGAAACAAATAAAGATCTTCTCTGAACAAATGCTTCCTGTTTCCGAAATGGGAAATCTTTCTTTCCCAAAGTTTCCTCACATTAGTGCCTGAGGACAGAGCAGGAAACTGTCTGCCTTTTAAAATAATGACCAGAAACATCTCTGTAACTCAGAAGATACCTGAGATAGGAAAGTAGCTTGTCTTCTTCCCTGTACTGAATCAAAACATGACTAGACCAACTCTTGCAAGTCATCTCAGTTTAAACAAATAAAAACTGTTTCTAGTTCCCATAGCCTGTTTAAAAGTACTGGTACCAAATAAAGCAGACCAAATTCCCAGAATGGTGTCTAAGAACACACTGGGTAAAGTATCCAAAGGTTTAGGGAACACTGGATGGACCCCCACATTATCATTATGTAGAGGTATCAAATGGAAGCAAAAATGAACAAAAAAATGCTTTTGTTTCTTCTGTTTTCCTACATTATGTATCACCAGAGGTGTAAGTTTATTTATTCATTAGTAAATGTAAATATGTTATTGGTCTGGCACAGGCTGTATGAAATGAGCAATCAGAAGGAAGAGAACTGTTCACACACCTTAAAATCTTTGTAGTGCTTTATGGGATCTATGATTCTCAATCATTGAAACCTGAGAAACAGCGATATTCGCTTTCCTTAATGGCATGGCTGCATATCAGAGCATATCCTCTGAACAGAAAGGGACAGGCACTGACTAGTTTAATTTAGTTTGCTAAACTGACGCAGCAATCACGAGCCAGGCTGCCTATCAACAGACAGCAACTCAACAAAATTGATCTATGAATGTCTGTCAAACAGTGAGGACATTAAAGGAAGATTTATTGGATAAACAGGGAAAAGAAGAGAAGAGCTGAACTTCTCTTTTTGCTGTGGTCTGGAAGTACGTGATTTAGGACATGGCCACAAGTAACCCTGGTTCCCTGCTATCATGGTAGTAATATCCAGCTTTTCAGTACACTACCTCATATCCTAGAGAATCTGAGGATTATTTATGACTGTGGGGCATTAGCATTAAAATGCTCACAAAAATAGAGAACAGATATTAATTTCCTGTATTTTGATTGATGCCAAGCCATTTGCTAAAGAAGAACCATTTATTAGAACATGTTATTAATGATAGATGTGTATGTTTCTCCTGGAGAAACCTATCCCATAGGAGCAATGTTGCCAGAAACATTCTACTTTACCTTGACGGAAAACAGGGAGCCTTGATTAATAATTTTAGGGTTCATTCTTAGATGCATAGGAATATGCAACAACTAATTCAGTATAATCCACAACAAAACACTGAATATAGTAGAAGGCTGCCCTTGTCAACCAGACTGTTTAAACATGTGGACTTTTAATTAGGTAGAAACAGCACCGTTTTCAACAACAGTTTCTGCTATGTACATTCAGCCTGCTTAAAATACCAGCTGTAAAGATAAAACAACCAATGCTCTGGTCTTACCTTGAAGAACCAAGCCTGATTTCTCAATGGTGTAGAAAAAAGCAGAGAATGGAGCAACAGGGGATTTAGCAACCAGGAGCTGCAAAACAAACAAGTACTACATAAGTACACATGCCTATAACATACTGATCACAGCTCAAATCTGTAGAATAATCTCACTGGATTTAACTTCCAGAAGTGGTAAAGCATACTGCAGAAATATGCAGTAGTTATTGATCTAGCCCTGTCACTTATAGGTAGTTGAAGTCTTCTCATAAGCAGGTATAGAACATGCTGCAATTTTAAAAATTCACAGGTCCTAACCCACCCCACCCCCCCCCCATGAAAACAGCAGGCTTTGCTTGTCTTACTGGCATCCTGTTAAACCTCATCATTCCTCTTGGTTCAAGGCAGTTGCACTCAGACAGGAGATGATTTTGAGCAAAACTGCAACTGCCACTGTGTAATAATGCAATTTTAATCACCATTAGTTGTTCCATGGATGCAGACCTTGGGCTTCCCCAAGAACTCCACCTGCCATCTTCCTTCTGCCCCTGGAAGTGGCTGGGCCACCGTGGGTCACCACATCGGGGACAGGAACATGCCATTACAATTATCTGGATGTCCTCTTTTGCAAAAGGGGTAACAACCAAGTCAAGCTTTACTTAAAGATCCTGTCCTTGGAGTTTCCAAATAGGAACTGAAATTCCCCCTGGGTGCTTAGTACAATTGAATTTAGCTCAGCATTCAGGTGCGCTGGCCCTCCGTGGTCAGGCCAGAAATACCACAAATTGTCTGGCTCCACTATGGAGGAACCGTCCTCTGTGGAAGACGAGCCACAGCAGTGCTCTGAAAACAAAGAAATGGGATTGTTGGCCCGGTAGGGAACATGGGATCCGCAGCGCCAGTCAAACTCCCACAAACCTGCCATTCTTTACTCTCTGGTTGCTTGATTCTTGCCGATGGCTGAGGACTACTACCTCATAGCCTGCCACAAAATCACACCCGTTCTGTCATCTATGTGAAAGCGACATTTTAATGATAGATTCAGCAAGCTCTGCCCAGAGTGCGATCCGCACAAGCAGTGATCAAATGGTCGCCATGTGGGCCCAGCAGAAGGCACTGATGGCAGAGGCTGAGGAGGAGAGCGTGCTGCTGCCCTGCCTCTGCCACAGAGCTGCTCAGCAGAGCTGGAACGCCTTTCTCTGCTCACCTCCTCCACAGCTGGAAAAGGCTGGGAAATGGAAACCAGCCCTTCATGGTGGTGGCCCTGCACCCTGGAAGAGCCTTCCTGCCCTCCCAGCCCCTGAGGCCAAGATTTGGGCAGGCAGCTCCCCCTCAGCCCACCCTGATCCTGTGAGGGGACCTGCTCCGAGCACAGCGACATGGCAGAGCCCGAGCCGTGACTGCTGAGGACACGAAGCAGGCCTGTCAACTTCCATGTACTGATTTCACCTCACGAAGCAGTGAGGACCTGCCTAGCAGTCTGCTGTGGAACCATTCCACACCTCCATGCCTAAATTGCCAAAGCCCTGTCAGATGCTATACCCTCCCAGCCCAAGGCAAGCACATACATCCAAATACAGGTTTCTTAGAATTACAGACAATAACAATCTTATCTTTAGAGGTGTGGGGCACCAACAGGCCCTGCTGATTTCAAATGGAGTAAAAAAACTCCCATTATTTCCAAAGGTCATGCCCTAATTCTGCCAAACATTCAAGCAGTTGTAAGGGTCACTGCATATGAATTTCTGATGGTCGTGCCTAACGATCAGCAGGAAAACAGTGAGCAGGTTTTAAAAAAGCTGAGAGAGACTACAGAAAAACAAGGAAGTTCACGTTCACCAAGACTGTTCCTATTTCACTGAAAAGTCAGACCATATTGAATCACTTCATAGATATACAGAACCAGGACATTTATTCCTAGGTGTAAGATTAACACTATCAAGCACCAGAAGTTGGAGCTCTGCAGTGTCCTCACGTAACCAGAGGATTTGGCAGCAAATTCTCCTGCAAAATCAAGGCTCCTGTGACTTTCCTGTAGCACTTCAAATGCTAAGGGTATCTCTATAGTAGATAGGTTTCACTTGTATTTGTCCTGCAGACAGGACCATGCTTAGACCATCTTACAACTCTTTTTCATCTGATCCTAATATGGGTTGAAGAAACCAAATCCTCATACCTGGTTCTTCAAATATAGCCACTATTGCCCACATATACCCATAACTACCTAACATTTTTATCGTTTTCAGAATTTAACGCAAACAGTGTCCCTTCTTCTTCAGACAGTTAAAAAAAAAAAAAAAAAAAGGCGGTACATAAAGATTTCAAATAGAGCCAGAGAACATCAGATCAGTACAAATGTCAGTGTTTTCCTTTCAGTCATATGAAGCTGGCAAAACCCCGTCAGGATGCGATATAACCTTTGTGAACTGCTCCAAGTAGGAAAACTGCCACGCTAGCACTTTCCCCTCTTTCACGTTAATTACTGTTCTCACTGGAACAAACTCCTGGAGAAAGCAGAGGCATGTCACCTCCCAAGTCTGTGACGCACCTTGACAAAACCCAAATTCCCCTGCCTGTCGTTATGCCTGGAGCCAGCACTTCCCACCGAGGTGGCAGGAGGGGACCCTGCCAGGGGACAGCAGAGGGCTTCGCATGTCCCCTTGGCGCTGAGAACACCAGGGAGAGGATGGGGTGGAAAAAAACTCTGCAAGCGCTCAGCTACAGAGTCTCCCACAACAGCTGGATGTTTAATCGGAAAGGCCTGAAGTGAAACGGTTACAAATCTGATGTCTAAGGTCGAATTTTTGGCATTCTGTGCAGTACTATGCATATAAATACTAACCTATACATGCATGCGCGCTAGGCACGGTTGTACGTGCAAATGGATAGACATTCAAACAACCCTATGTACATTTTGTTACTGCATTTTTATGCAGTTACAATATGTGCATAACTAAGTATAGCAATGAAAAAATAGTATAAATCACATCCTTTCAGCAGCACATCTCAGGGCCCCTCTGAAAGGCTGCTGCTGCACAGTTGAATCTGAGGCTCAGAATAGCTTCCATTTTAGTGAAATGGGAACAGTTCAAATATTCAAAGGTATTGCTTTATTTTGAATGTTTGCTTACTGAGACAAATAATCTTGAAAGTATGATTGTATATTTCACAACCAGATAGAGTACACAGAGTGCTTTTTTTATAACACCAAACTCTACATCAACATAACTTAAAAAAAAAAAAGTAAATATGTATTTAGATTTGTATGTCAACCAAAGAGAAAAAACACTGTAAGAGGTCATTGCAAATCATCTTCTGGTTGGAATAGCCAACACAGAATAGACTCTTACATGTGCACAAGGAACTTATAAAACATAGAAGGAAATACATATAAAAAAAAAGAAATTTATGTTTTGAGGGCCAAGAAGTGGAAGTATAAATCAAGGATTAACAAAAGTCAAGGTAATCTTGACCCTGGAAAGATTATTAACAATATCAAAAAGGAAATAAAAATTGGAGTTATAATATATGTATATATAGAGATACACCACACAGAATTACGGACTCACAAGGTGATGTAGCCAGGACAATGGGAGATCCAATCGTACAGCACACCGTCACTGACACCTGGCAAAACCAGGGATACATTGGCTTTTCTGTACAAGCCACTAAGGAAGCTTTAACCTGGAATACCACATACAGTACAGGTCACTCACAAACTCAAACCGCAAGAGTTGGTCTATATGCTGGTGAAGAGAATGGAGTGCTCATCTCAAAGGCCACTAGAAAAAAATTAGCTTAATGCATCTGGCAAAAATGAAGGCTGAACTGTTGTCTATGTGTGTAAGCAAATGGGGAGAGGGAAAGCAAGGGAATGGAGGAGGAAGAAAGAGAAGAGCTTCTTAAACTGACAACACTGGCACAAGAACAAATGTACAGCTGCAAGGACATTTTGGCTAGAAGTTTTAAAGTTTATAACCATCAGTAAAGTGAGATTCTGGAAAAGCCTTCAACCAAAAGAGGCAAGGGTAAAAAAAAAAAAAAATCTTTATTTTTAAGATTTAGATTAAAATATTTATGAAAGTGATACAAAGCAGTGCCTGGGATGCACTCCATGACCTGTGAAGTCTCTTTAACTCCTATGGGCACCCTGAGAAGCATCAAAGCCCTGTCAACTCATCCTTTATGCTGACAGAACCGACATAGTTGGAATAATACATACTAACAATATCCCCTGATCGTCCATATGCAACTAAAGATCTATGTGGCTGATAAACCAAGAAAAAGTTGCTGATTTTCAAATACAGAATTTATAATTTAAAGTCTTCTCGTTTCTATCTTCTGGTGAGCATCTGCTCCTCTCCCTAAGATTCCAAGCCTGAGGACGTGGAGAACACAAGGATAAACTCAGAAGCAGACAGCTCAGGCAGAACAGGTATTTCTAAAACTCATATATATTTATCTATGTCTTGTTCCAATTCTAAATCAGTCTTGGCCAAAAACTGGAGAGAGAACAGAAAGGTTTACTACCTGAACCTCGATCTGAATCAGAATTCTTTATTAACAAGCTGAAACAGAAACCTCTTTCCACGACCTTCCTTTCCTGAATTTAAGATTAAGAACCTAAAATTTCAGTCCAGCATAAAAGATTTCCTTGGTTCTTTTGTCACTTCAGGAACAGAAGGGAAAATACAACTCCACTAATGTTCTTGACATATGTAAAGGAATTAATTGCTTTGTTTCCTAACCAGATAAACAAAAGACACACCTTTTATAATAAGCACTATTTAGTCAAGGAATCAAAGATTAAATCCAGAAATTTTTTTATATTGACGCTTAAGTGCAGTCAAAGTTGCACCAAAGGAATACATGGTCTTGATATGAGTAAAGAATAATGGTAAATAATAGTCTAAAGAAATTAGCAGACTACAAAAATGATTTTTTGAATGGTGAAATGAATAGAAAATAGACATAGAAAAATGATGAAATGGTAGTGAGTCTTTCTAATTCATCCTATCCATGATGCTTCTGGAATGCTATCCATGAACTACCCATGAGCTTTTGGATTAGAATATAAAATCCAGATGCAGTTACTCTTATGCTGCTGTCCTACTAAAGTACAAATGATAGAGGTGGACAAGAAAAGTAAAAATCAAAGCTATTTTAAGTTTTGCAACATCCTAACTTTACAAAATGGTCACTCTTAGTTTCCTTTCTTTCCTTTCTAGCATCTCATTTCTCTGTCAGGAGGGTTGTAATAATTATATATTATTTGAGAACAATGTAGAATAAATATTAAACAACCAAAAAATTATTTCTGCCATGAGGCACATTAAGAACACAAAGGTACTATGGAAGAGGAAATATATCACCTTGATGAAAAGTGAATAGAAACTGGATAGATGCCATTAGATTAGGTAAAGGAAGATAAATGGGAGACAAGCAGAGTAGTTGAGAAACAAAAGGCTTAAAATGATTGATGATGACAGCAGAAAAAGTGTACATTAAAGTTTGTTTTTTAATTAGGGAAAGCATTTTTATTAATAAAGTTTATTGTTTATAAGCTTTATGGAAGAGATGAATCATAGAAATTGATTGCAGAGGCCCAGCAAAAAATACTAATTATTGGGACAACATTCCCTGTCAATAGCAACAAAAGTGATGAATTGGAAAACGTATTGGATGGACTTTCAGAAGCAGTCTGACAATCAAAAATCAAGCCAGTGTCCTGCTAAAAAAAAGTAAAGAAGATGAAGGGGACAGAGCCTTAATTCAAATTAGTTATCAAAATGTCAGGGTGATAAACTACCAAACAGTGAGATATGGTAAAAAACCCCATTATTTCATAATGAAAAACTATTTAAAAAAAGTAATGGACTAAGATATTTCAATGAAATATGTGAGAAAATCAGTTGCATTAACATTTAATACATCATTTTGGTTTAGACTGGAAAGACATTCAGTTTCTTACGCATTTTTTTACTGAGGCTATTATTACAAGAATTGGTTCTTAGAAATGACTGAGGAACACGAGTGACATCATTCGAAGCCAGTTTTAAAGTATGTCAGTTTCTTCTCATCAGTGAACATAAAACTTTTATTTCTGTTCTGTGTTAAGTTTTTCCTTAGATTTCCTTCTCTGCTAGACTTACCTTATCTTTTGTACTGACTAGAAGGTGTATACATGCACTAAGGACCGAATGAACAACAAAACCACATTTACAGCCAAAGCATATATTGGTAATTGGATGAATTACCAAATACGTGAGATTTGTGAAAGGATTCTGGCTCTCACTACACTTGCTGCCCTTACTGTAACAAGGCTGGCTTGCTGGGATTTTTTACTAATTCATATTGTCTTACTATTGCAGTATACAGTTGTTGCTAAAAGCTGATGCATTTCAGGAGAACTCCTTCAGTTACACCACAATTGCATGGAAGGTCATAGCTGAGAATTGAGAAGGAAACCCACATCATTGACAGTGTCATTCAACAGGGAAAAGGCTATCTCTCAAGGTTTGGTTCGACTCACATACTAATAAAATCAGTGCTAAGCTAAACAAATCTTTCCCCTAATTGTGCCAAATCGTCTGGGTGCACAATCTTCATGCCAGAATTTCCCTTCTTATTGTAGATTAGAAGGGTTGTTTTTTCAGCTGCAACAGAGCCCAGGAAAAAGCCAGTAAGGAAAACAACAAAGTTGATTTTGCATCAGATATCCCAGCAGACCTCGTAACTGTTTTTTCTGCCCTCCCTTCTGGTTCTTCGTGGGCCCTATGTGCAGGAATTTGATATATTCTGGAAACGAAAGCTGTAGTCCTTATTCTGCAGATCATTTACTTTTGAGCAGGAGCTGTGACCCAGTTCCCAGGGCCAGATCTCATTGCCTGTCCCATGGGTCATGCGGCCTCCAGCCCACCAGAAAGGTGCCCAAGGAGTTTCCTAACAGGCCCTAATGCCACCATGGCACCAAGGCTTCACACAGCAATACACCCCTTGTTCCCTGCTTCCCTTTCATGTAGAAGTATCCTTCAGTGCAATGAGATGGCTCTTTACAAAGTAGGAGAAAGCTTGTGTGCCAAACCTCACTGAACACTAGTGCTTGTTAGACCCTGGAGCTCTCCAAGGCTTCAGTCTCTGGTGGGTTCAGATTTACCTTGGGAGAAAATTGCTCCTCATTGCAGAACCAAAAAGTGACATATTTCCAGTGTTATGGTGAAAAAAATGTAGTTTAGGTGTTCTGCAATCATTTACTTAGTGCTTAGGATATACCCATAAACAATTTACTGATCTCCTACAGCAAATAATTCTTGAGATAACAATGTTTTGCTTTTTATGCTTAACTTGTAGATTTCAAAAAGGCTTTACAAGAGTGGAGAAAAAAATATCCCCATTATGCAGCTGGGTAAATTGAAAGGAGTTAAATACATTCCTAAAGATTGTACAGCTGACATCAATACAAAAATCAAATTTAGATAGTATCAAATCACATTGCCTTTACAAGCAAATCACTATAGAATTTGTTTGACTTTATCAGGGACTTGTGTTTTCTTATGTAAATTATTATCCCCTGCTTTGTATCTTCCTCCAAACCCCATTTCAAGGAAAAACTCTCTATGCACAGATTTTCCCCTTTCCAGGAGAAGGAAGCTCACCCAGCCCAGCAGTACTGTCTGCACTTGTATGCAGGCTGGGCAGTGATTGGGAATAAAGAGTAGAAGTAGACAGGTTGAGGGAAAAGAGATATATGCAGTTATCCTCCAGCCTTCCTAATCATCTAGACCCCAAACATATATTCTTCCCAGTAAAAAGAAACTTGGTGGATTGACACCGGGAAAGATTAACATGTCTTGAGCACTAGAGAGCAAACAATGAGAGACGGGGCTACAAACATGGCCCAGTACTGGGAGTAGATGTGGAATCCCTACCACTTTTGTACACATTAAAAAAAAGATAAATAAAATATCACAATTTGGATTAAAGTGATTTCTTAGGAAACTATCACTTCATTTGTGCTATGAACAGCACCTGAGAGATGTGGTTCCCTGAAGTCCAGTTGTTTGAAAAGGTTTACTTCAAGGCCAGGTTAATGGGTCACAACTCAATAAAACTCTTTATAGAGCAATTTAAAAGGATTGTATCTCTCCTTCCCCCACAAGAAAATCCTGTCCAGAGGAAACTGTTTAGGAATGAGTTTCCTTTCTACTGCTTTATAGAAAAGCAAGAATGGCAGCTAGAGACACTTTATGAGAGGCATTCCATAAATCCAAACCAATTAGTGCAGAAAAGTGGGCAAGCAGAGTTTGTTTGTACATCCTAAAAATGTCCATTAGCACACATCTGGAAACAACAGCAAAAGGAACAGACTCAAAAAGCAGCTGACCATCCTGCTGTTGTCTCCCCCCCAAAATGTAGCAGCACATCTGTTTGCTTTCTTTTAGTGCAATGCATACAAATTCTGTATATTAAAAACCATTGCTAAGACTGCGGAGCCAAGAAGTTCCTGTCTCTCATCTTCAGAAAAAGTGAGGGAGTGAGAAATGCAGATGCATTTAAGATGGTTTCTCAAGGGAAACAGGAACTGTGGACACTGATTTGAGTAAGAAAATTAAGGAAGGAAAAGCATTCAAAAGCCCAAGGGAAGACATGAGAGGGATTCAGCATGGGATAAAGAATTCAAAGAAATCTCAATTCTGAAATATCAGCTTGACTTACATTAACAAATGTAAACTATTATCAAAGAGTTCAAACCTTCTCAGCCAAATTCTGACAAATTATCTTTGATTTTAAGAGTCAGCACTAGTGGGAAGCAGAAATTCTGAAATTTTTAAATCTTTAGATATGTTTTAGATCTTTAGATCACAAACCTATGCAATATTACCCAAATTTCTGTTAAATCACTTCTTGTCTGTTTCTTTTATCCTACCATTAACTTTTAGGGTGAGGTCTTTTGGGTAAGCCTACGCAGATCACAAACCTTTCCTCACTGTGCTCCACTCTGACATCAGAAGTGGTTAATTAATATTCATTGATTTTACGTCACTGTATTTCTTATGTGAAATTATTTAGGGTGCTTACGTATTTAAGCTCTGACTTACGTTTATGCTAAATGTGTGCTACTCATTTAACTCATTTAACAATTTCTTTATTTATACTACACATTCATCTTGAAGAAGTACCAAGTATTGCCTGCATGACCTTAAAGATGGGAGATGGTGGCATTGCCCATGGTGAAACAGAAATGTGTGATAACTTGAGAATAAAGTAAGGAAATAGGGCTGCTGATTTACTCATCCGGTGTCAAGACAAGAAATGTACATGAGACAAGAGCATTTTATACTACCTTTGAGTAGCCTCTTCTGAATCAGCCATTTCATCCCAGGCAGGCCTGGTGTTCTGGCTGAACCCTCTATTATCAGAAGAGGCCACGAGAGTAGTCGGTGACTGCTAGCTTTGTGCAGCCATAAATTCTTCTCCAAGCAGAGGACAATTGAGTTGCTTAGGTAGCAGAGAGATGGACAGATGGTTGAAAAGCTGACATAAAGAGACAACATGGAAGGAAGCTGAGAGAAACTAAGATTCTGCTTTGCAACACCAGACACAACAGGACCTTCAAGAGGCAGTACCAGTGTCCGACCTCAAAATTCTCAATGTCGTAATGATAGCAGTAGATACTCTCAATAGCTATGGACAAAACAGGACATTTTACAACAGAAAAAAAAAGAAAGAAAGAAAAAAAGAGGCTCTCAGAGCAGTTTGTTAGTGCAGCTCTTCCTATAGTAATGAATAACAGTCACAGGCAATGACTCCAATAAAAATAAACCATCACTGCACGCACATGTGGCTAGGCTTACTCCCAGAGGAGACATTCAATACTTGCAAAGGAAAGAAATGGAAGGAAAACAAACAAAAGGAGGAGATATAAATGAAAACCAAGAATCTTTTAAGTACAGAGGAGAAACAGGGGAGTGGACTAGTCCAGGAAAGAGGATGTTCTCTGAATCTCAAGCCCTGCTATACCCCACTGGCTTCAGATCTTGCTTCTAAAGAGCAATATATATATAAAGGACTTTTTCATAGTGCCTAATGCCAGGACCTGTGAATCAGGATTCATGAGTTGTCTTTCTAACTTTGCCACTGTTTTATTGAGCAATTATATGAAAATCATGGAGCATTGCCTTGCTTCAGTCCAAAATCAGGCATGGAGATAGGTAACTGTAACAACTTTGCTGTACTAATATACTGCCAGGTAGGCACAGCTCCAGAGATACCCTGCTTTTCCCTACCCAGAGGGCAGAGCAGAAGGATGAATAAGCAACAGCTCTGTTATCTATTTTCTCAAATATTCAGTGGGGTCAATTCCTTCCCCTCTCATTAAACCAGAACAAAGGCACATGTTTTGGCTGTGCCTATCCAGGCAGTTGCTAGCAACAGATGACCAGTCTGCAAATTGTTCCAATCCTTGTGGTGCAAAATCCAAACATTGGATTTCAAGTGAGAGAGCTCAGCATGTACTATGTGCTGCCATTCGGACATGGTTTTAGCCTCAGACACTACAGTGAGGAGCTCTGAATATCTTTGGATTGAGTAAACATAATTTCAGTGGACGAAAACCATCAAAACCTCAAATGACTATCAAAAACAATCACAGACAACAAAAGCAAAACTTTCCAAGGTGAGCTGCTCTGATGTGCTCCACAGCAACGACTGTCCTGAATGCAAGAGGCCAAATCTAATAAAATGATGCTTTTTCTCAGCTGTGCTCTCCCAGACTGCAAGCAGACCCCTGACCCAGGGTGCCTTTTCCTGCCTGATGTACATAACCTAACAATAACTTCAGCGGCAGGGCACTGCACTGCCCAGGCAAACATGGGGTGACTTCAAGTTTTAATTGGAAAGGAAAATGCAATCCCAGATGTTTATCTGAATTGTCTCAACTGCAGCAACCTGGCCAGGGAACTGCACAAAAACAGGCTGCCTCCAGCATACTTCCACTTAAGCCAGACTTCTGCTGCAAGTTCCCCAGCATGAAATATGGGGTATGCAGGGCCAGTCGGCTCCCTCCTCCCATATAACACCAGGGCCTGTGAAATTCCTCTTCCCAGAAGTGCTTTCTGTCTCTCTGCCGCATGCCTTATTCCCTACTTCATAAAATGAATTTTGTCGTCTTCTCTGTTTCCGAGTCTCTCCTAACTTTCCCAGTGGAGAGTCCTCCAGAGGCCAGGAAACTTCACAAGAGCTTGGCCACGATGATTTCCTATGCTATAATACTTTTGAGGCCCAAAGCCCTGGTAATTGTCCAACGTGAAGGGTAATTCAGGAGAAAATGCTTGTAGCTTTTACTAAGCAGGAAAGCAGCCAGCCAGCCAGCATGTCCTGGTTACCACAATGAAACAGTACTGAGAAAAGGGATCTGAGGATGGTGCTGTGGCTGGACAAAGTAGTTGGGAAGCATAAACACAGCCTCCTAGGGGAATTCTCCTGTGTGGTAGCTTGTGGTCACTCATCAGACATGGCACACTGTTACTGAGAACAGAAAATAAAGTTTATGTAGCTTGTCAGAGCCTTCCATACTTTTCTGTTTGATTTTGGTTCTGGAAAATAGGAAAAGGGCTGAGGGACACAATTCTTATTTATGACACATGTTGGAACACTGCCTCATCCTTAGGATGATGCATCCTGAATTGGGAAGGACTCCTAAGGGAGTACCAGTACAATAGCACCAGAGCAGTTCTCAGAACACACAAATGCTTCCACCCAGCCTGCCAGACTGGTCTGGGAGAGACGGGACTGGCGGGGAGGACAGCATGGAAGCCCAGCAGCTGTGCACTTTCTTCTCCACAGAACCCCACGCTTAGAGACACTGCTGGCTCCTCTGCCCATGAGGCTGCAGAGATAGGGATCCAAACAGTATCCAGCCCTCCTTGCTGCATGGGGTAGAGCAGGTTGGTGTAATTCACCAGCACAGGAAAAGGAACATGCATTGCTATCATGATTTATTACTTTTATTATACCTCAGATCTCTATGAACCTTCTTTATGACAGATTTAGCAATGTATTTATCTTCTACAGATAAAAAAATATCTGCTGCAAATTCAAACCTGATGCCTGTTTCTAATGGGTCTCAAATCTTAATTTAGCCAATCTTCATTCCTTCTTCCACTTTCATTTAGCTTTCTAAATGATGAAAAAGCTCAACGTTATTGTTTATAAAATTGAAACAAAATTAATCCATTGTAAAAGAGCATCAGAAGTCTGATCTCCCTATCCTGCATTCATTGGTTTTGGACATCAGTAAAAACAACAGTGGCTTTCCTTGATGTAAAGGCAAAATCCTAAATTCCCAGATTTAGGCTGAAAAGATTGGGATTCAACCAAGTCCTAGACCGCAGCATAAATGTAGTGGCTGCAAAATGCTTTTGACATGAAACAAACAAAAGCCCTTTCCAACTTTTTTTTTGTGTGTTCACTTTGTTCTGTTCCTAAAAGTAAAGTCCCTGGGGACAAGCTAACACAACACTGCTAAATTCACAGTCGAGAGAGAGCAATATTATCTTACGTAAAGCCTCAGTAGAGTATATTTTGGAGTCCACTGGGCATAACATAACAAGTACAAGAAAAAAAAAAAAGGATAACAGATAAGTGAGGTAATACATACAGATGCAATACATAAGCTTTTGGAGTACTGTCATGCTTTACAGGTGTTGAGAAAAGGTGGTAGATTTAATTTAACATTTAATTTCAATCTTTCTACAGGACTAGCAACAGGATTACCAAGGAAGTGGAAAACAACGCGTTCAAAGAAAGTTTAATGGCCTTATAAACATCATCCGTATTGGTGAGTGTACAAATGTTGAATTACAGAGTCCTGAAAAAACTTTTCCCTCACAAACACGTGATGTTTCAGGAGACTTCATTTACATTTCTAGAGGGTAGTGGATCCCCACCAATTCCCACCAGGTAAAGCCAAACAAGCTTGTTCCAGTGCATAGCATAGGTGCACTAAAGGCTGGACAGCCCTTTAGGACCTGAAACATTGCATTATACATAAACCATCACAGCTGGAATTTGTGATGACAGTTTGCCCCAAATAACCACCAGCAGTTAATAAGCCTTTTTATGTTGGAGAAGAAACAGAAGTGAAGATCGGACATAATGGTCATTCTTTTCACAAAATTACTGGGAGTAGCGTGTACGGTTCTTAGATATTTCCGGGCACAGGGATTATGTTTAAGAAATTCATGCTAGTCTATGTGTACCGGGGATCTTAACTACATATGAACTTTTGAAAACTTATTTTGTTATGTTCAAAGGACAAGAACACATCCACAGCAAAGGAAATGCACAACTACAGGAAAAAAAAATTGATGAAAAAATCTCTCAACCTCTCTTTCCTGCAATAGCACCCAAATGGCAACCTTTATTACATTTATTTAGCACTTTTTTTTCCTATATTTAATACCAATTTATTTAGATGACAGAAACTTCTTGATTTTTTTCATGTTAATTTACACTTTTTTTTTTCTTTTCAGCCAGTTCAGTTATTTCAAATGAAGACTGAGTTGCCATTATAAGATCACAAGTGAGAAGTAAGAAAAAAAGTATGAAAAAAGGAGAAAAAATTAGTTTCCTCATGTTTTTGATAAGAGATGTATTATATCCAGCTGGAAACATAACACAAGTTCAAGAGGGAATTAGGTGACTTTCTATCTGCAGCTTGAGATGAATACGGGTACAGAGATTTATATAATTATTAGATAGATAGATAAATGAATAGTGACAATAAGAGCAAGAACTTCACTGGCATACAGTGAAGAAGAAACAGGCAATTTGGACCAGAAACATCAATTTTCTGAGTAAAAGGACAGTGCTGGCCTAGGCCTGATAAGGCTTTGTTGGCTCAGACTCCAAGCCAAACTTTTTGGACCACCATCAGATCTCTACAAGGCCAGCTCAGGTGTCTTTGCAACCTAAACTCCATAGCTTCCAGTTCAGTGCTGTGATGTGTGAAAACACCCTGAACTGCAGAGACCTCTGCACAGCCACATTAAGTCAAATGGCAGAAAAAGACAAGGTTGATTGTTCACTCAGGACTAGTGCAAGAACTTCTGCCAGAAACTCAGGGCTCACTTGTAGGAAATGACTGATACGGGAGAGAGCATGAACCATCACTGTGATGTAAATGTGAAAGGGCCTTGCAAACCTAAGATAAACCAAATGAGTTCCTTCCAGTGGAAAACAACCTCAGTAGTACCTCACACACTACATTGCAACCTAGGTCTGTCACTTTTTTTTTTATAAGACAGGGGCATTTATTGACAAGTGACCTACCTAGTTATTTCCAATGTAGTGTTGCTCCAATATGAAAACCCAAGGAAGAAGCCATTCATTAACCAAGCTGTACTTTACACTACTTCCTACCAATATCTGAAAAGTTGAAGTTATCCATCAATCACAAGCATGTCAAAAACACTGAACTACAACATGGATTGAGGAATTTACTCTTCTGTTAATACGTATCTAGAGGACATACCTCTCCCTAATCAAAGTACAGCACATGAGAGCTGGAAGCAGGATGGCTGAGTAGCTATTTATATTGCTGTTTACTTTTTAATCACAAGTATCTTCCAATGTTTCCACAACATGGATATAATACACTACCACCTCCTGGACACATCCTTTCCATTCCTGATTGAGCAGACGTCATAAAATCCCACTATATTTTTCCAGTAGCTACAACAATCAGTCCATGGGAAGGTAATATTGAGAAAATTATATATTTTATTATCTTCTTGATGCTGTATGATGGGTAGATGTGACAAAAGTTGGCAGCTCCCAACAGGTCACTAACATTGCAGGCTATCAAGACCCCCTCCACTTTAAGGTACAGTCCAACTCAGGCTGTGGTATATCAAAACTGGTTTTATTCCTTGAAGTGAGCCAGTAGTATGTATTCAGTTTCTAAGCAGTTAAGCGGATTTCTTCTTTTTCAGCCTGTTTTTAGATCACAGCTAAGGGCACTGATACCATAGAGAGGAATTACAGAGATGAAAGATCAAAAAGTCTACATAGAGCAAACCCCTCTAGATTAACTGATGCTACCCAGGGTAGATACACTGATAAGGCTGAACTGAAGGAAACATATTGTTTTCTGCACAGCAGATTTTGAAGGCCACTCACTGGATGTCATTCTCCTGATCTATCAATCTAAAACAGTTCAATGACATTAGATTTATAAAACAAACAAAAATTCAAGTTCAAAGCAAAATACTGTAGATATACAAACTCACGAGACAATTCTCCCTTAATATGTTTAGAGCATCATAAAAGTTGTTAATGCCTGAACATGGGGATCATGTCTTATCCCTACCTTTTCACAGAAGATGAAATGCATTTTGCCCACTGAAGTCAGTATGTCAAAGTTTGACTGGTTTTAAAACTGTATCTGAGGTTTATTTTTTACTAGTGGCAGCTCAAACTTTTTGCTATGTCAATAAATATATTTTATCTAGCACACACGTTACCTGGGAAGAAAGTAAGAAGAAAGAGAAGAACAAAGAAGAAAGCAGCTTGAACACAAATGTCCGGGCCATATACATTATTCCAGAGATGTTCTCAGTGTCTTTCCATAATGGCACACTTTTCTCTTTCCTGTGAAATACTTTGCCTGATCTATTCTAGGATTATTCTAGGATAGCACGGACCCTTCTCATGACTGCATTACACTTTTGAATTAGTTTTTCTGTAATAAACTAAACCACTCCAGTATTAGCTTCACTTTGAGCTTGTATACTCTGTATGTAAAGCAGAAACTCATTTGTAATGCCCAATATTATTTTACAGATTACGTCTATTATCAACCTTATATTCCACTATATTTTCACTTCTTAAGGCTGTCCAGTTTCTGTATAACGATATTCTGATCTTTTTCACTATTAAGAATGCCTCCAAGCTTTAAGGATACTATATTCCAAGATAGACTTAGCAGAACTTTTCTGAATAATAACCACTAAAATCTGAGTTAGATATTTTAGTTCAGCTGTTTTCAATTACCAAAAAAAAGGGGGGGGGGAGAGGGTGAGGAAAAAAAAAAGAGGATCTGGTAGAAGACAAGAGGCAGGGGGATTTGCCAAGGCAGTCCAAGGATAAACAACTTTGGTCATTGCCATGCTGATGTTAGCAATGACACTTCAGATATTGATGAGAGAATCTGCCCTAGATTAATTCCACTCTGTTTTGAGGGGAAAACTCACACTGAAATCCACTCAAAATCAGAAAAGTGATTCTGTATAAACAGTATGGGACTTTGTGTTCATTCCCTCTCTGCAAAGGGGCTTAAACGTACAAACAGAGCATTCTTCAGACAATTCAGATCAGAGCTTGAAAGTCATATCTGATTCCTTCTTTCTCCTATTTTTATGCTGTTTTAGCGAACTGTAAATACAGCATTTGTAAAGGGTGTTGGATTAACAGTGTCACAGACTGAAGTTCTCTGTTTATACTCAGAACAGATTTTGTTATAGTAATCTTACCCCTCCTATCCTGACCTTTAAATGGCTCCCAATAAAGAACAGGAGATACAGCCCTGATTTCTGAGAATTTGTTATATGACTAACATGAAGGTGCACAATTATCAGCTAGACAAAGGCAAAAGGACTGGAACTGAGAGAAGATGTAAAAATTAAAACAATGTCACTGTGACTAAGTAGGTCTCACCAAGGTAACATTTTTTTTTTCCTGTGGTATGTTTGGAAGAGGAAAAAAAATACGGAGTTGATAATACTAGAAATGAAGATGTTGCATTAACCAATATGGAAGATAAGAGTCTGGAGAAGCATTTTAATCTTCTAAAAATTTATGTGCTAGCCTCTCTCTTCATTGGGAACTTGAAATTTGAAACAGTTTTGATGTCTGCAAAGAGGAGAGACGTAGGAATGCAAGGTGACTTCTAGAGCTGGGGCTTAGAAAAATCTGCTCTGGTATCAACAGAAACTGGAAACAAGGAAGCTGGGAGAGAGTTTTGCCATCACGCACAAGCCACAGTCTCAGTTTCATTAACCTTTTATTAACGGTGAACGCTGACGATGTTCAAGAGAGAGTCAGTGATCACAGTTAAAAACACTTTAGCGGGTGAGTTAATCTACAGAGAAAACTGGAAAGGGAAGCAGAAGGAGTGCCTTCACAGCTAAGAAACTACATACTACAAGGAGGTACAAAGACTCCGTAAGTGCCTGAAACAGAGGCAGCAAAGGTTGAGCAAGATGCCACAAGTGGCAGTGAAGAGATGCCAGCTCTGGTCCCAGCTGCAAAGGCTTTACTCTGGCTAGTAACTTATTTATGACTCAGTTTCCTTGGTCGTGAGCACCTGGCATGGGTGTTGCAGGGATTGGTCAGCAAATGCTTGTACAGTAATTTGAAAATATAACACATTATGAGATGGTTAATTCATAACCCGTGTAGTTTAGCAGCAGCCAGAGAGGAACCTACTCTCTGAGAGCTGAGTGACCCACCAGTCAAAGATATCTAACAGAAAGAACCCACCTCTGCCACCAGCCTCGGCAGGAAGGCTCAGTATAATGCAATGACTGTTTCCCTCTCTGCCTCGGAGATGTTCCTGCTCCTCTGTTTAGGGTGCTCTGAACTACAGTTCTATGAGTTTGAAGTTTGCACAGCTGCTGCTATATTTTGTCAGTCTGACATTAGAATAATCTTAAGAAAACATGCAATGCTTAATAAAAAGAAGACAGAGAAAAAGTTGAACTATTTGAAGGTTTTCTTCTGTTCTTTTCCATTTTCTCTAGGGTCCTTTCATTTCTATTTAGATTCTTAGACAGCAAATTGATGAGTGTTATATAAGCACCTGAGCAAATGAATTCTTGTTCAAGAAAGATGGAAACATTTTTCTCTATATAAAAGTGTCCTGTTAAGAGGAGAGGGCCATAAATCCAGTCCCATTTAATGTAAACAGGGTAATGTTTATATTGTATGACCATCCCCCACGAGTCCATTAAGAAGGAAGATTACAGCAGAAACATGAAAAAACACACATCAGGAAAGTAACTGACCTAGTGATGTTTGAGCTCCAAATACTTGTTAATGAACCTTCTCTATTTTTATGGCATCTTTTCATTTTGCACTTTTGCTGGATTAAGTCAGTATCATACTGGGTCGATAATCAACTGTTTATACTACAGTTGTGCATTGTGCCCAGTTTCAGCCTGTTCACATGCAACTCAAGTCCAGATTGCTATTTATGCTTGTATATGATCTATGGATAAGCAAAAGATTTCTGTCATAAGGGTTATCAGTCTAGAGCCTTTTTAATCAGGAAAAACCCACCATAACCTTCTTATTTATGTATTTTAAAGGATGTGGTTCGTACATATGCATGGAAATTTGAGGCCATAACAATCTCTCATTGTGTCTTGATTCAAAATATTCAAATTATAGCAGAGATGAGGCAGAAGTCTCTGAAGTAAACTGTGCATTCTAGAAAAAAAAAACCCAACATTTTTTTAAATGGAGGGGTTTTACAGAATTCAGATAGGTGTTCCTGCCATCTTTCCAAAGCTATTTCTTCAAAAGCATCATACAGCATTTGACAGAGTCCCTTGGGAAGCAGCCCTGAAGGGCAAAGGAGTCCAGGAAGGCTGGACATTTTTCAAGGAGGAAGTCTTAAAAGCACAGGCGCAGGCCGTCCCTGTGCGCAGGACAGCGAGCTGTCGGGGGAAGAGACTGGCCTGGCTGAACAAAGAGATAAGGTCACAGCTCGGGGAAAAAAGGAAAGTTTATGTCCTTTGGAAAAAAGGACAGGCTACTCAGGAAGATTATAAAGGTGTAGTAAAGTTATGCAGGGAAAAGATTAGAAAGGCCAAAGCTCAGCTAGAACTTAACCTGGCCCTGGATGTTAAAAACAATAAAAAGAATTTCTATAAATATATTAATAGCAAGAGGAGGACTCCAGAGAACCTCTACTCTCTACTGGATATGGGAGGTAACATAGTGACAAAGGATGAGGAGAAGTCTGAGGTGCTGAATGCCTTCTTTGCCTCAGTCCTTAGCAGTGGAGCAGGGTGTCCCCCGAGTACCCAGACCCCTGAGCCAGCAGTTAGGAGCAGGGAGCAGAGTGAAGCCCCTGTAATTCTAAGGGAGATGGTGAGGGACTTGCTCCAAAACCTCAACACAAGTCTATGGGCCTAGATTCTGAGGGAGCTGGCAGAAGTGCTTGCAGAGCCACTCTCCATCATCTACCAACAGTCCTGGCAAACTGGGGAGGTCCCAGCCGACTGGCGTCTAGCAAATGTGACGCCCATCCACAAGAAGGTTCGTAAGGATGATCCAGGGAACTCCAGGCCTGTCAGTCTGACCTCGGTGCCTGAGTGCCATTATGCAGCACATGAAGGACACCCAGGCGATCAGGCCCAGCCAGCACAGGTTCATGAGGGGCAGGTCCTGCTTGACAAACCCGATCCCCTTCTATGACAAAGTGACTCACTTGATGGATGAAGGAAAGGCTGTGGATGTTATTTACCTAGACTTTAGCAAGGCCTTTGGTACAGTGTCCCACAGTATTCTCCTGGAGAAACTGGATGCTCATGGCTTAGATGGGAATACTCTCCACTGGGTTAAAAACTGGCTGGAGGGCCAGGCCCAAAGAGTGGTGGTGAATAGAGTGAAATCCAGTTGGCGGCTGGTCACAGTGGTGTCCCACAGGGCTCGGTACTGGGGCCGGTTCTCTTCGATATCTTTATCAATGATCTGGACAAGGGGATCGAATGCACCCTCAGCAAGTTTGCAGATCATAGAATCATAGACTCATATGGGGTTGGAAAGGACCTCTGGAGATCATCTAGTCCAACCCCTCCACCGGAGCGGGTCTACCTAGAGCATGTTGCACAGGAAGTTGTCCAGACAGGTTTTGAATGTCTCCAGAGAAGATGACACCAAGTTGGGTGGGAGTGTTGATCTGCTGGAGGGCAGAAAGGCTTTGCAGAGGGATCTAGACAGGTTGGATCAATAGGCTGAGACCAACAGGATGAGGTTCAATAAGGCCAAGGTCCTGCACTTGGGTCACAACAACCCCCCGCAGCGCTACAGGCTTGGGGAAGAATGGCTGGAGAGCTGCCTGGCGGAAAAGGACCTGGGGGTGTTGGTTGACTGTCAGCTGAACAGGAGCCAGCAGTGTGCCCAGGTGGCCAAGAAGGCCAACAGCATCCTGGCCTGTATCAGGAACAGTGTGGTGAGTAGGA
>JAOQGH010000040.1:29169867-29257085 GCA_025769975.1 Gallinago jamesoni
TATTAGGAAATATTTCTTTACTGAAAGGGTTGTCAGGCATTGGAATGGGCTGCCCAGGGAGGTGGTTGAGGCACCATGCCTGGAGGTATTCAAGAGACAAGTTGACATGGTGCTCGGGGATATGGATTAGTGTTGGGTTGGTATTGTTTTGGGTGTGGTTGTGGGGTTTTTGTTTGTTTGGGTTTTTTGGTTTTTTTTGGTTGTTTTTCTTTTCATTGGTTGGACTAGATGATCTTAAAAGGTCCCTTCCCTGTCTCCCTTAAAAGGAAAGGCACCTTCCAACCTAGGTGATTCTGTGATACTTCATAACGGAATTAATCTCACCTGAAAGAAATCTGCTTTCCTGCAAAATTTCCTATCCCTTTCGTGACTCCATACCATCATTCTTATTCAAAAAATAACCCAACTCTCTTCGTTTCACAGAGCTGATTTTCCGTATGATAGACACGTTATGTAACAAGATGGCTTAGAACAGATACACACTTTATACCACTTCCATTTTAAAACAACCCAATAGCCACATCCCTTTCCTATCACTGCTTAATGGATCTCATTATCCTTGCCATCTGCAGATTTTCTCACATCTAAACACTTGAAAAAAAAAAAAATTACTGTACTATGTACATAATCTCCATTACTGTAGTATGCACATGATTCACGTAGGATATGGAGCCAGGTTTTCCCAACATGGATCACAGCTGCTGAATGGCACTTCATTTGTCTCAATATCTCTGCTAAAAACTCAGGCGCAGAGTTTTCTTCTGTTCTTCTTTAGGGTACAGGGACTTCTTTTTCTGAGTCTTCCCAACTACTAGCTCAGCAGAGGACAACATAAAGAGCAGTACTTCTTGCCACACACATAATGCTGGGCAACCTTCACATATCCTCATTCACCTCCTTTGTCCAAACACTGGTTTCACTGCCCAGTTCTCTATGGGGACTTTCTTGCCCCACCACGTCAAAGACTAGCTTCTCCTCTGCTCCCACTGAAGTAGGTGAAAAGCTTTTTGTGGCCATCTCCATCTTTCTCGTCTGACTCAAAAAACATGTTTAAGACTATTAAAAATATCCTTTTTTACTGCACTTGCTTCTTCTCCATTTGCTTTAGTAGGTAAAACTGTTATAAAGTTAATAGAAGGAACACATCAATGTTGTTTCTATTTTCTTTTTATTATTCTCCTTATTCCCTCCATCTCAGAGTGATTTCAGTGCATGTTCTGTCTGATTACATCTCATTGGCTCTTCTTTCTCCTCAGAAAATATTACCATCTCACCAAAGTAATCAGAACTCTTCCTCATACGAGGCTACAATCTTCCATCGTGTTTCAATACATAGAAGTTGGATGCCATTTCCAAACTTCATTACTGTACTTGCTATCCTCCAGACCAGGAGCAAAATGTAGAAAGTGTTAACCCCAGATTTTAATACTTCATGTATATTTCTTCCACAGCCTTCTTGCTTTGTTTGTAATTGTTATATTTTCTGTGGTTTATTTTCTTCCCTTTTTCATAGGTGAAAACCTCACCTGGCAATATCTTTAAAATGGGACAGCTATCCAACAACTACAGAGTCCACATAACAACTACCTTCAGTTTTTCACAGGGAGAGATAAATCTGGTCTCACTTATGCTTTGAAACCATCACGACTGTAACAAGTTACCTTATTTCTATTTTTAATATATTTTCTCAATGACTGGTAGAGTTACAGTCAAACGTCTGTACAATTTGAAAGAAGTGCTCCACTAAAATTTTAACAAATTTAAGGTAAAGAATCATAGCAGTTGGCCTTAGCAAGTCACCTAAGTGTAAAACTTTATCCCTACTCCCTTGGGCTCTCTCCCAGCCCTTGCCTATGCCAGCGAGTACCATGGTTACTTCACCATCGCAATTTTGGAATGCTTATTCAGGGCTTATTCATATGATACTAAGCAGAGCAAGACAAAACAGCTGGTCTGTAACCAAGGACACAACAAAAGTTATGTCTGGCATTAGTCTGAATGAGAGAAGGGGTTTTTGTTTTGTTTTGTTTTTTAAGAATGAGTCACCATACAGTTATGCTTTTGAAACACTTTACCTGAAGCAGGAAAACTGCTGCACAACAGGTCACCTGGCATGGCTTGAAAGCTCCAGCCCGTATCCAAATCCTAAAACCTCTTTCTTGAAAATACCACAGGAAAATGCTGATTTGTTATAAAATAAAACTTCCATGTACACTTTCCATCTCAGAATTTCAAAACAGTTACAGAAATTAACACAATACTACGAGTGTCACAAATCCCTTGAAAACTATAAAATAAACCAGGCCCATAGAAGTTGCCATACCAGGTCTGGCCAGTGTTTCACTTAATCCAGCACCCTGTCTCCAACAGACAAGAATAAAATGTTAAATATAGCATGTCAACATATTAAACCCTACCCTGCTGTCCCCTAAAGACAGCTGAGCACACATGAAAACAGTAACCTTGGAGCCTGCTGACTCCAGTTCAGGAAAGAAGGATAATTATACGCACAGGGGTAACTGAGGAGTCTGACAGTTTCTAGTGCAGCCCAGTTGGTTTTGGCCCAAACTCAAAGGGTCTGCATGTTTATGCATGGATTTCAGGAAAACAAATGTCATAGTTAACTACTTACAAGAGTGCTTAGGGAGAACCAAGTATCATTATCCGTAAAGATAATAGCAAATTCCCCTCATGAACCCATTTGTGCCAAACAAGTAACTTTCCCCATGTTCTCCCAAGCTCTTACGCCACTGTGCCGCTGGGAAAGTTGTGCAGCTCAGTCCCACCACAGCAGCTAAAACAATCCTACGCTGCAGTCCCTGCTTACAGCTTTCGGTGGCATAAGGAATTTAAATGCAGCCTGGAAACTGCTTCTGCCCTCCCCCAGTGGCACTGCTTCTGTCCTGGAGGAAACCAAAACCAGAACACTGGCTTCTAGAAGGGGGCAAAAGAGGAAAGTTCATCTGTTTGTTCAGAAACCTGTTCCTATCCAAGCAATAAAGCAAACCTAATTGATTTTAAGGCAGGCAGGATGTCCCAGAAATTTCATTACCTTGCTGAATTGGCTGCTGTGTTATTAATGTTCACCAGACATACAGAGGGTGGGGTGGAAAAAGGGATAGTTGGCTGAAAAAATGTCTGCTGGACAAACAAAATGAAGGAATCATTTACCTAAAATATAAAATAATCCCTGTGTAGGAATTCTATGCTTAATTTCCCTAGGTTTGTTGCATACTCATTCTGCCACCTGCTGCCCTGGAATGCCCCAAGGTTTCAGGAGCAGGGATTATGTCCTGGAGCTTTCCCAGGAATGAATACTGCTTGACTAATAACAAGCATCTAATAGCCCAGTGGCCTCTCCTGTCCAGAAGATGGGAAAACTGGTTCTGGAAAACTGCTCATTTGAATCCTTTTTAACGATTATATTATCACTTCACATTCTGCAGAATACCACCCTTGGGCCTCATGGCCCAGTACCTCTCAAGAGGTGCCTTCTCTCTTGATGGGCGGGATTTCAAAGCAAGGATTAGCACTCTGGCTCTAACTCCATGGAAGTGGGATGTAAAGAAAGATCCCTCAGACTGTCCCCACTGCCCCAGCTCCTCCAGGGAAAGAAGGAGAGAAAGTAGAGCCAGGAGGTCACGTGACTGAAGAAATAATTCTAGCTTTTGGAAGAAAAAAAATTGTGTCTGCTGTGCAAGCCAAATGAAATGAAGATTATTCCTTGAACAGCATCATTCTGTAGGGTTACAAATAGCAAAAAGCAAGGAAAAGTTGGTTTTGCACTACTTTTCACCCAAATCTATGGAACAATTGTGTGCTTTCAGTAGTTTCCTGAGGCAGAATTTCACTTTAAAACCAAGACTACACAGATAATCACAACACTTTTTTTTTTTTCTTTTTTAATACAGTAATATGAGGATTTGTAAAAGTGATTACTGACTTGGGAATTTTCAGACCTCCAAGTTAAGCTTCCTTAAAAAGTGCTGATTTTCAAAGTGCTGATACCCAATACCTCCTGGCAGAACCACCCTATGATGACTGAAATGGCATCTCAAGAACTGAGGCACCTTTATTCACAATTCATTTCTGAAACTGGGTATAAAGCAATTATACAAGAACATACGTGTGTAAAACTATAGTAATTTAATCAATGCAGTGCTTCTACAGGTAGGGTAAGTCTAGATGCCTTCCTTTAACTGGAAACTCCATGTCTAGCTGAAAGATTTCTATGACTTTAAGAAAAGAGAATTTCTCTAAGAAAAAAAAAGGACACAGATATAAGCAACAGAAAAATACTTGAAGGACATCACAGACACATCCCATTTCATTTATTCACTTCACAGACATATCCCTATTTATATCACACTTCTGTTTCAAATTACTTTGCTTTTAATAACATACACTAATGTTTACTTTAAGGTTGGTTTTCCTCACTGTAGATTTAGTTCTTCTGCTTAACTAAAACAGAATGAGTCCATGGCTTCACATGCAAGCAAAGTGGTGCACCTGATAAACCCAGTTAGGAACAGAGTAAAACTCTGCTTTGTTTTAAGCAGATCATAACATGTTTTTCATAATGGAATTTTAAAGGCTTGGAAACAACATTTCACACACTTGCGATCTACTCCTTCTTGAAAAAAATCAGGAAAAACTCTGTTTAGTATCTGAATATTCTTTAGGAAAACTGCTCCCTCTTTCCACCAGCAGAGGAATGTTCTTAATGCTTTTTAGCTGACTTTGTGCCTCATGGAGTAGCACAGAGCCCAGCTTCTGCCCTTTTCCCTTTGCCATCTCCACCTCTCATGTACCTCCAAAGCAATCCAGGAAGTTTGTGAGCAGCTTTATATATTTTGCACACACGTGTAGAAAAGGAGAACATACAGACCATAATAAGAAGCAGAACATAGAGAACCTATAAGAACAGCAGCAGTAAGAGTTATGTTTCTATACAACTGGGTCTATACCACAAGTGTCTTTAGAAGCAAGTCCCGATAACTGCATTTGACACACTTAAAGTGCTGCCTGAGAGCCCAGAGGACTACAGCTACTTCACAGCGCCGATTACTCACAGGAACAGAAGTGCCATCATTATCACTTTACTTATTAGCAGAATAAAAGAGGATGACTTCCTCCCCTTGTGTTTAAAAAAAACAGGAGCGCCAATTTAAACGCATGAGGGTAGTAATGGTATAGGAGTAAGATGGTACAAACTTCACATAGCAATTCTCTCTTTTAACGGGCAGAAAATCAATAACATTAAGACTGAGGGTCAGAGCTTTTGGAAAGAGTTACATCAATGCAAAAACAGAATAGACAAAGCCAAAAAAGATTATAACCACAGATATCCCAAGGGATAGATGAAATCATGGGTTATGATGTTTTTAAAAACAAACAAAAAAGTTATTCCCTCAATCAAACCCCAAATGTCTTGCCTCCTAGTTTTTTACAGTTTTTTTTTAAATTAAGAGATGAAGATTGTAGTCTAAAATGCTACTATATTTCACTCAAAAACATGAAGTGTCTTAGTGGAAAGGGTAAGAATTCTCCTTTTTGCAGACTTACTTCTGGAAAATTGGTACCATACTTCCTGCTCAAAGTTAAACTTGCTGGTGCAGGCAGCAAGCTCTCACTTGCAAACAGTAGCTGCAGAAGATAGAGAGCTCGGTGTCCTAACAGACACAGATAAAATTTGGCACAAAGAGTGGAAAGGATGACAGCAAAACAATTATGGCAGTTGAAAGGACTAGCCTCCTACTCCTGCCCCAAAATCCCGGCACAGGAAAGCACTTTAAAGATTACCCTTCATCTCCGTACATGAAATGCACTAAAAGCTCAAGGAACTTGTATGCCTGTGCCAAGAGGCAAATGCCAGGTTCTGCCACTCAGATAAACCCATTCTAACACATGGAGGCACCGGAGGACTGGCCATTCCCTAGGAAAGCAAAGGACACTGACTGCACTACGCCCCAAATAAGCAATTGGCTGCAGAGTGACAGGTTCTCAAGACACCTGGCATAATCACAGGGGCTGAAGGACACAGCCCATCTGACCAAGCATTGCTTTATTTAAATTTTCTTTGCTGTTAAGTTCTCACCTGTCTTGTCGGCATGTCATGATATTGTAGAATGAGCCTGGTGTTGACGCTGTGACTCCAGGTGTTGCCAAGGGCTGCTGTCACACAACCAGATTCCCTCTTCCCACTTCCAGAAGCTCCTGAAGATAAATATGAAAGAAATTGCATCACGACTGCACCACAGAGAAGGGGTCAGCATGGAAAATCTAATCAGTCATCCCAGGTCATTCTCTAAGATAGGTAATCACCATTGGTACTTAATAGATGGCACTTTCATGTGAATTTCCTACCTTTCTAATTTAATTAAACAACTGCAGCATGAGTTCTCCATCTCACCCTCTGATACCTAGACAAAGCGCCAAGAATTAAGGATATGCAAGATTTGCAAAGAAGGGAGCCCCTTAGCAGTAAATACTTGAAATCATACAAACTTTATATAACCCTGAAGGAAAATGCATTTTGTTGCAATCAACAATGACAACACCTTTGAAAGGTCATAGAGAACAGGAGAGGACTGGAAGAAAGCCTATGTCACTCCAGTATTCAAAAAGAGCAAGAAGGAACTTCTCTGGAGATATTCAAAACCTGCCTGGACGAGATCCTGTGCAACCTGGACTAGAGATCTTTAGTGGTCCCTTCCAACCCCATTCTGTGATTCTGCAGCATAAAGAAGTGTTTCCAATAGCGCTACATGATCCAGCTTGCTGAACTGCCATTGCACCTGAGCTTTCTCATGTTGAAATCAGAGACCCATACATACAGACATTCACATACGCAGACAGGTAGGTGCCCAAGACCTTCATCTTTGCTTACCACAAGTTCTGTGTAAGATGAACAGATAGATGGATGACTTGTTTGTACTTCAAATGACACTTCAAGAACAGAGCAAGCCAGAGAAACCAAAGAAATTCAGAAACAAAATCTGGGTATAGTAACAAAATGTGCATATAAGTGGTCACATGCAAGTTGAAAATTGAACTGTTTGAGACAGACAGTCCATACTGTTAAAAAGCTGTGAGTGTTGGCCTAAAGTTGAATGAGACAAAGTTAGATTTAAAGTTGGGGAACTTCCTGTCATCTATCAGGCAACAACAAAAAAAATGCTTCCCAAGGACAGGCGTGAAATCCTTGTCAACTAAATCAATTACAGTTACACCAGACGCTTCTTCTGCAATACAAATTTGGGAGCAGCCTTATGTTTCTGTCAAAACTATCAGTAATGCAACCATTAATTTTGAAACTTAAATTATAAGTACTAGGTTTTGGAAGCAACACTGTGCTGAGATGACAAAGTCACCTTGTGGCCCAGTGGGAGGTTCTGGAAGATTCAGGTTTAAAACATTTTTTTGCTTTTACATTTGCATGGTTGTGGGGTTTTTTAAATTCCCCCCCCCCCCCCCAACTATTCAGAAACATAATTTATTCATTCACTAAAGCTTTTATTTTGGAAGAATATCAGTAAAGGGTAAGACCAAAAGTGTTGTCATGCAGCAACAACCATTATTTGTATCACTGCCTGTAGTGGGAAAGCAATGAGGAGACTGTGTTAGACTGTGTGAGGCAGAGGAGAGCAGCAGGATGAAGAGAAGGGCCTGGGATGATAGCAGTGTGCTACAGGACTCAGCTGAGGATCTCAAACCGCCCCCCACCCAAGTAATACAAGGTTCAATTAACATCAACCGGGTTTGGATTAGGTCTTTAAATGTTTAGAGTCTACAAAAGAAATGAGTGAAGTGCCTCAATTCAAGCCAATAGTTTGACAAGAGTCTGGACTCTGTACTTGTCTGAATTACCTCCCATGTAACGGGAACTCATTGTGACACGCACAATACTTGCTTCTCCAGAACAACATCTGCTCATCTGAAAACAAGCTACAGTTGTGCCATTCAGCAAGGATGGCTGCTTTTCTTTCCTCAAAACAAAGGTATTAATATCTTGATATGCATCAAACTTCCACCTGAATAACTCAACGCAGGAGCACCTTAACTGGAAGTTTCAGAATTAGGAATGCTATTCTGTTAATTAGTCTAACCCATCTCTTATTGGGAAGGTAGATGTGCTGACAATAATAATTTCTCTTCATCTACATTTTAGATTTCATTTGCCAGCTGGAGGAGAGAACACATTCAAGTGTTAAAGCACAGTGCTGGGAGGTCTGCATTCCATTCCCTTAAAATTACTTAAACCAAGTTCCTTAATTAAGTTCATTAAGTTCTACACATTTTTGCTTTTGTGCTTGTGCTAACACCACAGAAGTAAAGTGCCATTACTGTACAGACAGGCTAAGGGAGAATAAAATATGGTGAAGCAGCTTTGAAGTCTTGCAGTCCTCTTTGTCACATGGAATAAGCTGCAAGTTTCTCCTCTAGTCAACATTGTTCTTCTTTCCCACCTGCTAGAAAGGGGAAGAAATTACAAAATTCAAGCGGCTGTGAGTTCTGGTGGGTGTAGAGGTGTTCCTCTCACAGCAGGTGGATCTGCATCCCTGTATGCAGCTGGGAGCCACCATTCCTCACCACCAAGAAGCGATTCACCCATAGCTGCTTGGGGACCTCTGACTACCGACAACAAGCCCAGACGTTACAGAAGTAGCTACTGTTAGCATAAAACAGATGCAAAATTCAAATCCAAATTCCTCAAACTTCCCTCAAATTATGTGTCTCTGCTATTAGCTAACAGGAGTAATATCTTCTTGTTGCAATCCTGAGCCAGGCATTAAGGGGTTAAATGTCTGGAGCCTGCTGATATTACAGAGATCTCACTCCACAGCAATTCCTAATTCTGCATTCCTTCCAGGCCTAAAACTTGCCCCAAAGTGAACAGAAGTGTTAGAGGTGTAAGGCTTGTGGCAGAACATGGAAGCTAATTGCTGTCATTTATTTTATTTTATTACACAGGAGGAGAAAGCCTACTGTACCATACTGTGTCAGCCTCTGTCTGAAGAGGGCTGCTTGTGTGACCCACTTTCAGGCAAATCCTCTTCTGTGAAGTTATTCAAATTTATGACTCTGGTGCAAAGCAAGCCTGGAGCAAATTTACAGTGGAGAGCTTTTACAGGGTGGAAAGGAATGCCTTACAGGAAAGGTTTCCATTTTATAAGGGATCCTCCTGCGAGCTGATGCAGTAGGCAGAGCGAGAGGCAAAGCCATGAGAAGCAAACCGAGGGGAAAGCAGCGACAGCTTTGCAAAGAAGTTCAAGGGCAGTGACAGCACATGCTTCATTCCTTCTCCTTGCTCTAAACACAAAAAGATAGTAAATGTCTCAGAGGAAGGACAGAGGATATGTTAAGAAAACAGATTTATACTCAAATGTGGCCTTAAAAAACCCCGAACTTATCTTTTCTGTTATTTCAACCACTACTTAGTCATTAATGAACTGGACAAAGGAAGTGGATAAATAATACTGTTCAAAGACAGAGTGATATTTTTCAGCACACATTGCCTTGTTCTTCCAAACCCTGATATTTTTGTACATAGAGATGGGAGTGTCAGACCAACCTTGGCCCAAGAAGAAAACAGGCTTATAAGGGACTTTGGTCTCTGCCCAGGGGTTCCCAAACTGTCCAAGCTGAGCCGCTTCAGAGCGACAGGGAGCAAATGCTTATTCATGCTGTGGACTGGATGCTTCCACTGAGCCAGCAAGGTGACATCAGCTGAGGGGCAGCAGTTCCCGTCTCTCCAGCCTGCACAGCTCACACTCCAGTCACTGCTGGCGTGAGGGTTTCTGCTCAGGAGATAGAGGGACCACAGAGTCTAGGGAGAGGAAGAAAACAGGGCTGACAGACAGATTGGAGAAAGGTGGCAGGTCTCAGTTTACGGATGCAGTATGTGGGGAAAAGGGAGCGGGTGTCCAGAAGCAGAGGAATGGGATCCTAGCACGGGAAAGTGAGGGTGGGAAAAGACTTCTAACAGCCCCAGACTTTACATATTCAGATCCAGCTCAAGTAAAACAAAGTGGTGATTTCAATTCCTGTAACCACTCCTCCCTTCCTCATACAAAAAGGACTAGCATTAAACCAATCTTCAAAGGGCACATCAGCAGACAGGCCAAGGACTGCACGAGGTACTTGTTCTACCGTCTCCTGTGAAACTGAGCTCTTCAGGGCACCGGCAGAGACACCGGCAGAGACCATATCTGTTCTGGATCGCAAGCAGAGAGGAACTGGCTGTCTCACTCTCGCTGAACAGCTGTCACAAGTGAAAATAAAGCTTCTTGTGGTCTGAGACAAATGCAAAGTAAATGCCTCTCCACAACCAGGAGAAGAAAGGGTGATTCTTCACCCAAGGCCTAGAGTGCTGTTTCCAAGCAGAAGAGGAGGCTCACACTGGGTTGTGCTGCCCTGGAAGGAGCTGTTGGTGGAAATGGGCAACAACACTTCGCCTACTTAGACAAAAGGGCTAGATTTTTTGTTTCCCCCTATCAATGCAATTGAAACAAACCTCCGTAAGTACCTTTCTTATCACTGAGATAACGGACACATATAGGCAGGATGGGGAAAGTGCGTTTATTTCACCTTCCATTTTTCACTGGAGGACACAGTAGGATTAAAGCTATTCAGCTCAATGCTGATTCTGCAATTGTTCTGTTACGTCCAACCAGAGAATTACAAGTGCAGACACAGTCTCAAAGATCTTCTCGTTCTCTACCTATAAGGAGGTACCATTTTAAAGACTAAATCCTCATGTAACCAAGCCCCCATTATTGCAGATATGGCCAATACAGATTTATCATAAAGGAATTTCAGTTTCATTAGTGTCTTATCCTATGAAAATTAGGATAACTAGACCAGTGTCTTGAATCAAATAAACCAGACTTCTTAAAACAACGTTTTTAAATGCAAGGAGTCCTTGCAGGCAGAATGTGATTATACTCTTGATTAAAAAAAATTAACCTGTTCCTTGTTGGCATAACTGCACATTCTCATATGGATTTTTGTCTTTCCAGTTGAAAGAGTCATTGCCTGGCAGGTTCATCCCCACCACTGGGCCCCTTTGCAATCTCTATCAATTTGGTAATTCAAAAATCTTTTCTCATCAAATGCAATAAAAGGATTGACACACAACTGTGAAATAACAAAATAGACAAGCAACCAGTCCGCAAATCTTTCAAATCTTAACATCAAATCATCTTGAGAAAAGCCAGATTTATCAAAAAGGAGGAAAAAACTCTCCAAAAGTACAGAGTAAATATTTATAACAATTAAACTACTGAGCTCAACAGAACCGACACACCATGCAATAAGAATGAAAGTACTTTCCCTCTCGCTCAGGCTGTGCAGCATTCTGCTTCACTGGCAGAGCTCATAAAGATCACTGCTTTTCACCTGCACTGCATCTAGTCTGTATTTTTGGTGTAGAACTCTAAAAATGACACCAAAAGGGAGAGAAGAAAAAACCTTCAACCCCCAATCTATTTTTCCATCTTCACCTACTCAGAAAGTACAAGTATAAAAATATCCAATGGTGGAAAAACCCATCACACAGTAAAAAACAACCCACAGGACAAACTCATCTGTGAAGTAACTAACCACAGTGTCCTTAAACTCCCACACACTGACTTCTGCTGTTCTCAGCCCTTCTCCTCAGCACTGTCTTTAGCCAAAAGGTGACTCTGATTCTCTTACCCTACAGTGGTGACCATATCACTTTCTGCGCTGGTCAGCCAAGGTACATCCCAAACTCTCCCTGACATATACTCTCCCTTCGCAAAACTAACAGGAAATGAGTGAACATGAAAAAGCCTGGTCCTTTACATTAAAGCCATGGCCCTAGTAGTAGACAGCTACTTAGACCACCATTTGATATCACCCACTTGAGACAAAGCACAGACCAAAGCACAAATATACATACACCCAGGTCATTACCAAACACAATTTACTGACTTGTAGGAAGAGACAGTAAAGCTCCCTGTTCCAGCTGTACAGATCTGTTTCACTTAATGTGTTGTGCAGGCACGTCAACAGCAGAGTCTCATTCATCTTAGGATCATCAAAACTTACTTCCTTGAGCACAGTGCTGCTTTCATATAGTCTTTTATTATTTAGGACCTATAGCAGGAAAACCAGCTGCTGCTGTAAGAAATTAAGGTTGGCCACAAAGCTAGCCAGGTAAAAATTCTAACTTTTAAAATTCGTCTTCTTGTCCTTTTATTAAGAGAGGTAATCTGGCAATTTTACTCCCCAAAAAGACCTAATTCTAAATCTGTGCAACACTCCCATCCTCACCTTGATAATTTCAGCTTACTTCAAATATTAATTAAAAATAAGTAAAAATATTTTTGGGAATTGTTTAACAATCAATGATGGGAATTTACTTTTTTCTTTTTTTTAAATAGTATATTCATCAAAATATACTTACCAAACAAACCAATTAAGTGCAAATCCCTTCTAATCCCCAGTTAAAAAAAAACAACATGGTTTCAACGGAAATCTTTTTTTACCACCCCTAGTTCATAGCTATGCCACTGCTGCAGCTCTGAAGTGCCTACTAGAGACTCCACCGAAAAGACACCATCATCAACAGACTGAAAATTGGCACATATAGACTCCAGCTGCAAAGTTCTGATGGAGACAGCCGTGAATGGGACAGAAATGGAATGATCTCCCTTCTTATTTTGGACATGTTTCATTTATCTCACATGCCCCAAACAGGTGAGTTTTCACACTTAAAAAAAAAAAAAAATTATATTTAGGTGTATCTAGGCACACATTCTGAAGTTCTGGGTGATTTTTACTAGATCTGCTGTCTTTTTTCCAATCATTCACTACTTCTATTGTGACAACTCCTAGTGCTCTCATGTGCAATATGCAAACCACTACACAAACAGAGAACAAAAAGATAGTTCCTGACCTAAAGACCTTCTTTTCATGAGAAATGCAGTTTAAGAGTCTCTTAGCTGCTGCTGATTATTCCCCACTTACAAGGAATCTTCCCTAAGGGGTCAGCGAAAATAAACCAAAATATGTGACAGGCCAGCAAAACTGTATATAGATAAGGACTTTCAGTATTTTCTGTGAAATATTATAAGCTTCAAGTAAGTAATATTAACCATTATTCTACCCCCAAAAAATCAGCTGGGACCTCTGTCCAGGTCAAGACACAGGAAAGGTTCTCCAGAGAAATGGGCAGATGCTGATTTGGTTTTAGTTCCACAGCAGCATGCCCACTGTTCCCGGTGTGTTGTGCACCAGAGGGTCTCATTCGCTGACATGAGTTCATGTTGATTCTGTTTTGAGTTGAGAAAGAGAGAAACATAGAGAGAGAGAAGCACACACATGCTAGTGCTGAGACTCCTGTCTGCTGACCTAAAAAAAGGAATTGACATTAAGAAACAAGAAAATCCAGCTGGTCTGATTTCTAGCCAGACAATCTACCAACCATGATCAAAATGGTCAGGTCTCAGGAGATCTGTGGAGGTGGGAAGACAGCTGGTGGTTTACAGCACCTGAATCAGGGCCCAAGTCAGGGAATTAAGGAGCAGAGATCCTTGGGAACAGATTCTTTTTACCAGTGTAAGCCTTCTGCCTCTGTGGCCTGACAACATTGGACAAAATGATGAGCTTCTGGCACTCTCCCGGTGCTGCACTGGGAGTGCGAATGAACAATTGAGTAGTGCTTTGGTGGGAGGGATGGTGAACACCAAGTAGAAGACAGTGGTAAAGTCAATTCTTTTCTGTAATCAAGGATAAATCCTTCACGCCTCAGAGCTCACCCTCCTTTCCTTTTCTGTTGACTCTTTTTGAGAAATTCCCTCTTTTTCTAAAAACTAGAGTTGTATTAATTGACACTACTTTCTTAGTATCCAGAGTTCTTTCCCACATCACTCACCACTACAACTTAATGCAGTTTCTTCCATCTAGCCTCTCCTACGCAGTCGCTTCTGCCTGTCTCTCCAAGACTAGAAAATAAAATCCCAAACCATTGACCTAAGGTGGGGGAGGGAGAGAACCCCAAACAACCTAGATCTGGAATTTTGCCTGTCTGCACATAAAAAGGACGCATAGGTTGAAAAACAAAGCTTGCCCAATCATGGCATCTGGCAATGCTAGGGCCCTCTGAACCAGAAAATGCTTTTAATTATCACCTCACCAATCATGCTAGAAGTTATTGCTGTATTTTTTTGGTTAAGTTCCCTCAGGGAATTAAACAGATCATGATATTAATCAGAAGGCATGTAGGAGGGAGGGGGCAGGATGCTAGAATTACATGTGTGTAGGTCCCTTAAGGCTTGAATAAAGAACTGAGATTTAGAATCCCACTGTCAGAGCAACTGAAGCCTTGCATGCCGTAAGCCTCAGCCCTCTGACCTACACAGCCATGGCATTATTGTATCTGATTTTCCCAGGATGGTTAATCTCAGCTGCTGAACTTCATCAGTCTCTGCTAGTGTTTACCCATCATCTGGATTTGCCACTTCCGAACTTTCCAGGCTAGAACCAAATGAGCCAGCTGTCACACTCCTCCCTGACAGGGACAAAAAAACCAACCCCACCATAACAGTCTGAAGTCTGGAAGCCTAAATGGCTAAATCCCAGAAAGGCAGAACAAAACCTAATACATCTTGGAGGGGGGGGTGGGGGGCGGAGAGGGAGATGTTAGCTCTGAAACTGCAGTGAGTTTCAGAATGCAGCTCACAGCAGTACAGTTACATTAGGATGCTGTGGCCAGAGACACAGACTGTATTCTCATAGTCTACATTCTGGCAAAGAAACAGTGTCCCGGCAGCTTAGCTCTCGTAGCCACAAAACTGTCAGAGTGCAGGCAAAAGCAGCAGCAGCCCAGGCAAGGCAGGAGCCAGTCTGCAAATGAATCTGAAATCACGGCTGAGAGTCAGGGCACAGAAGGGTGAAGGGGGCGGGGGGGCGAGAGCTGAGTTTCTGTCCTGCATTGAGTTCTCCATCCAAGAGGCCAATAAAAGCCCCAATTAGTGCTAACGTACTGAGGGTGTTTCTGACACAGCTGTCCATTTCCCAGGAAGGAAGCTGATGGTATGCTGACATGGCAGACAGAAAAGGACAGTAGGTGTGTGCAAGTTTGCTTTAAACGAGCACTAAGGTCTGCCTTGGTAAACATATTCTGTGAAGAAGCCACAGAGAGCTTTGTGCTGCTGCAGCCAGGTCACTGCCAGAACCTGAGTTTGCTCAATTAACACTAGTGCTGAAAATCAGTGGTGGACCATCCTCAATATATCCAGCATAAAAAACTTGAGCAAATAACAATTTCTGGTCGCAGCCTAGTTCCATGGATTTGAACTAGGGAATTAAGTTATCTCTCCTTTTCCCTCCTGAGCACAGGGACATTCCAGTAGTGGTCCTCTCTCGGTCATTTTCAAATTTAGCAAGTGACAATTTCTTGATATAGAGGGTTGAAATAGGCGAGAATCAAGAGTCCAGGGTGGGTTGTTAACCACAATGACTATGTTTAGTAATCAGTGTTAAACTGTATATCAAGATGAGATTGTTTGTGTACGCAAACTGAGCAAAGTGCTTTACGTTGTATGATAACCATCATCATTTCTTTGAAAATTTAGCCTTCGGTGTTCTTAACACTAGTCCCATAGTTAACAATTACAACAATTCCCTCTAGGTGTAAGTAAATGAAACAACGCTCTTTCAGCCTGCAACATGGAACAGAGGTCAGCCAAACATTTGGGGGCTAGAGATGACTGTTTGCGAATTACAGCTGTTCACATCTGGTGTTCAGATTTAGCTAACCTCTTAATACTATCCATCACAAAAACTAAACTGAAAGAATGTTTTGGTTGTGTGATTAGCAACATAAAAGTTAGGAAACACTACATGTAAAAAGTGCTATGTGAGACTTTTAACTCTGCCTAGCAAACTCAATTATCCCTCACAACAAATATCGTCAGGGTTGACTGTGGCATTTCTTAACTGGTATTCAACCACAAGTCTGCGTTTGCCAATGTAGGCCTCACTGGCTGCATCTACTACTCAGCGCTGAGGGGCCGTGACACAAGCTGGAGGCTGTGATGATGTCCCATCCACCTCTCTGAAGAAGTGCCTTTTGGCCTGGCAAACCCTGCACATACACTGAGCAGATGCATCCCAGCGCTTGGAGCACCTTCGTGGCATCTGTTAATTGGGCACTTTCACTTTTTTGGGGGGGCACAGCCAATATACCCACATACAGAAGATGCCTTCCCTCTCGTTGTAAGATGAATGACAAAACTTATTAGTACAGGCAGAGACCACAGTGGCTCACTGTTCAGAACATACACGTTTATGTACTTAGACATATTAAAATGACCGCAGATTACAGGGGTCTGGCTTCACTCCCTGACTCACACAGACCTTCCAGGAGGTTCTCAGCAAAGTCAGTCCCACTCTTCACAGCCCAGTCCCCCATCCTGGAGTGGAGGTGTATGCTTTTTTTCTTCATCTCATTCTCAAAAAGGAATGACTCACTTTATCTCAAACTAAGCAAGTAAGTTCAACTTTGGACAACAACCAAGACTGGAAAATTTCAGCCCGATAAGCTTTTCTGACTGAAGACACAGGGTTAGAAGGGAAACAGTTATACAGCCTTAACTATAGGAGGTTCCTTCCGTTCCTGCTGTAATGCAAAATATTCCAAGATGTGCCAAGTTTTCACTATAGTCTGCATCAGGCAGCGACAGGACACTGAAGGGCTCTGTGGAGAGTAATGCATAAATCCAATATGATCTTCTGACTGCAGTGACTATTCTCTCCTGACGTGTATTACATTTTTAAAGTCAGTGAAAAATAAGAAATTGCAAAATATCACTTTTAATCCTTGGACTACAAAATGGTTGAATCCTCTAGAGGCCAGTCAGGGCCAGAAACAACTTTTTTTCCCTTTTTCCCAGATTTTGGGGGGGTAGAGGGGAGGGCAAGGGGAAAGGGAGAGAGCAAAGAGTGGTTGGTTTCAAATAGCAACATTGTCCAACAGGGTGAAAGGGAACAGATGGCCGTGGAGAATGCAGCCTCAAAGCCCTAAAGAAAAGGGCTATTTTGACAGATCTTGCTGTTTCCTATTCAAGCATGAACACTCTGGCATGGAGAGTTAAGACGATACAAGGAACAACCTCTGTTCCCAGCAACTGACTACGGGCAACTGGCCTCTGAAGCTCTCTGAGAAAAACAACATGAGACAGACAGACAAACAGATATGGCAACAAGCCCAGATCCCAGCCACCAGGAAAGAGGGGGGGGGGGAGAAAAAAAAAAAAAAGGAAAAAAACAAACCAGAAAGGCTAGAAACAGCTGCCTTTTCTTGGCTCCAGTGCAGAGCATTAGAAAGAGCTTGTCCAGCCTCTCTCATCTTCCTTTTCAGTGAAACTTCTTGAAGGGGTCACCCTCAAGCTGTTGGTCTTTGCCCTGAGGGGAGGTGAAAAAGAGGACAGAGCAGAGCTCGTCTGGCTCAATGAAACCTGCTTCCTTTAATCACAAAGATCTCCCTCCAGCTAACGAAGAGGAACTCTAAACACAGACAAAAAAGCATAATTAATGCTGGGTTTTTGCATGCAAAAAGGTTGAGAAACTTAAAGTTGTGGCTCCCACAGTACGCGTAATTTGTTTGCATAGTATACAGCGGCGAGCCATTGTATCTGAGGGCAGGGGGAATTGTACTAGCTGTGGGAAACACTGCTAATGTGTGTCCTGACTTTTTCTATCATTCCTAATCAAGAGAATGAAGGAACAGCCATTTCATTCACCAACTCCAGGCATGTACTATCAGATAGAGATTTCAGTTTCGAAGGGCAGCTTCACCCAAAATTCAGAGAGAGACCACAGCCATTAAGTGTAACCAGACTTCACTATTTCCAAAGTCCATAGAGTGAGGGATGAATCTGAGTTGCTAAATTTCTTTCTGATTTATGCACCTTTTTCATGTTTTATGGCAGAGCCTGATGCACTGTTTCGAAGCATATGCCTGCCCACAGGCAGAAGCACTGAGCGACACCTTCCCTTTGCACTGTAACCTGGACCAGGTACCAGTGGTAGTTCCATGCAGAAGTTGGAGGGAGGAAAAGAGGGGGCAACTGGTATAAACATTAACTATCTTCACAATTCTTCCCCAAGGCGGGGAAGTAGCTATCATCCCAATTTTAATGTCCTCCTTTTAAAAAATCATTGAAGGAAAAAGATAATAAAGGATTGTGGGTGTTCACATGCCAGAACTCCAAGTGAAGAAATGCAAATGCTACATACTGATCCTATCTGCGCCTTTGTTCCCTCATCTGTGAAACAGCATTTGTTAACTTTAGTCAAGAAACAGTAAATGTGTAGAAAGAACAGACAAAAGCAACAAATCACCTTGAAATCCTCAGGCTCTAAAGCAATCCAAATTATTATCAAAACCTCAATTTTCTACAATATGTAAATGGTTTGGGATTATTTTTTTTCCACAAAGGATAGCCAATGTAGTCATTACTAGCTTTAATTGTTAATTTGTAACTAAAGAGATAGGATCTGACTAGTAGAAGTAGTCAAACAAAATACCTTATTTAGGCTAAATCAGATAAAATCCATTTCTTTTCTTCTTAACCATGAGCTTCCTGAGACTGAGTAACTGCCCCAGGCTATACTTATTAAGGGAATCTCAAATGTGGATTATTGACTAAGTATTAATGAGCGTTGGATTTATTGATTCATCTTTCTTCCCTATGTTTCCTTGAGTAAAGGCAACTTGGTACAGTTACCCCACAGTTTTCATTCTGCTTGACTTTTAGTGCCCGTTTCCTCTGTCACCGCCAGAGCTCACAAACTGATTCTGTCTTTCGCGTTGCAGGACAGGTGGTCCCTCAGCATATTCCCACACATTCCAAATATTTTAAGTGTTCCGCATCTGTTGTCTAAAACATTTTTAGTTCCCTGCAAGAACAGTAGGAGATGAAAACAAAAAGTTATATATAACATAGTAACTGACCTTTTATGCCACACAAGCTCTCTGACATTTCAACAAGATGATGAATTTCCCAAAAGAGCTCAACCTTCATTCGTTATAGTATATAGCTATTAAAAATTCTTACAGAGAAGATAACTTGAGAATTAACTTACAACAGCTGTAATAGCTCTGATGATAAACCTGAGTGTGGATGTGCTTTTTTTTTTAACAGTGTTTGCTCATCTATGGGAAATTTTAAAAATCATAGAATGAAGGTGATTTACACATTTTCTGACCACATAAACCACTCCATCTCCTTAAAAAAAAATATAAAAATCTCCCATGTATGTATAAACAATCTGGGTGGGATTTTTAGAAGTACTCGGTGTTGGCCTACAGCAGGTAGGGAAACAATCAGTGCTTTTAATATTTTTTTTTTGTTGGTTTCACTACAAGAATGAACCTGATTGAATGTACTCTAAAAATATACGACTGCAAGTAACTCAGTGATGAAACAGAGCCACTGGTCAAGATGTGAAACCAGGAAATTAAAAGCACAAATTGCATCTCAAGTACTGAGCTGCTATTAGGAGGCAGACAATGACTGCCCGGGCTGTCATTGGGATGGGTGGTGAGGGTTAGTGTTTCTGCTGGAAGCGTTCCGAGGTGGCAGCAGCTACCAGCCGTTGGGAATCTGGTTTGCATCTCAGTGAGGAACTGGCACGTCTCACTTTACCAGCACCGCGGCTCCACCGGGTACTGGCTTGTTACAGACTGTGACAGGAGACTGTCCCCTGCTGCATGACCAATGTCATTTCCAACAACATAATGGCATTCCTTCACGTACTTTGCCAGCGTGACAACACACTTCAGCTAGGAGAGCTGATGCCTCATCACATGAGATATTAGCAGTACAACCGTGATCTCCATAGCTATGCAATATAAACAAATGCACTCTGGGATTTTTTGTTGGTTTGGATTTTTTTTTTCCTAAATGGAAAAGAAACTTTCTATTCTGAGCTACAGCGAAATGTTGTAGGGCATCTCTGTGTGACAGACCCAAGACTATACCTCAGGGAAAATGATGCCGCTGCGTGACCGTGTTCAAACAAAGCACTGCTGGTACATACAGCAAATACCTTGGTACTTCCCGTGCAGCCAGAACTGAAACTCAGACATTTAAGCAAATCTGCCTCAATTCATTTTGAAAGACAACACTGACTGCAAGGCGCAGTATCTTGTCAGTGCCTAACAGCGTGACGCTGGATGTGAATGAGGATGTGGACATCTTCACTGAAAACACTACTGCCATGGAAGAGGAGGATTTTAGCTTTCTTTTCAATCATGCAAAACTTGGTCCCTCTCACCACAAACTCCAAGAGGCCTTCAACACCCTGATACCACATCACAAAGTAGAAAGACGAGACAGGGGACAAAGGGACAGCCATGGCGAGGTACATCAGCGCGAACCACTGTGAGAGCCTGAGAGACGAAAATTGTGGGAGTTTAACTTGACCTGCGAATCTTACCTTTCTAGAAATAATTCTGAAGCAGACATGTTAGCATGCAAGAGGCTGCCAAGACTGAAAGATCACCGAGAAGTTTAGAATAAAAATTACTTGCAATTACATATAAAGATTCATTTCTCCTTTTTGTTGTGGAAAGAATTTCAACAGCCAAGAGGATAATTTCAGAAGAAAATTCAGCATGTCCAAATGAACCCAAATGAACTCATACAGTGGATTTCTATGAAATGCCCGCTGACAAGGCCTTGTACTTGTGAATACATTTTCTAAACTTTTAAACTAAATTGAATACTTCTAAACTAAAAAAAGTAAAGGTCAATATATTTTAATTGGTATTACGGGAGAGAAAATACCCACCGTGTTCTCTTCTGAATCCAGAAAGGTCTCGTCTATATTCCAATATGTCAGAGGATGATTTTACACAAACAGAAAAGCTTCAGAGACATACACTAGCCCCTCAAATTGCCCTATTCTCTCTGCAGTCCAAACAAAAAATTAATTATGGGCATCTCTCTAGCCTGTAAGTGCTTCAGGCAGTCTAGCAAACACTTAGGCAGAAAGTACTTGTATGCAATTACATGATTACTGTAAACCCAGGATGCTCTCTAATGAACAGTGCAGTGCTTCCCAGGTAAGCTCAAGCTGGCCTCAGAGCACAGGGAATTCACCTGGCACCCAAAAGTAATTTCTGATACCTGAGAGATCAGCTGGGTTCCCTCACAAAGTTTTACACGGCCTCACATTCTGGCTCTTCCCTGTTCAACCAGTTACGTTTTCAGTATCATGGCAAACTCTACTGAAAAGCCCAGTGGTGCAGAGAGCAGCAGCAGCTACTAAGCAAGGGACAGTCTTTCCTCAGAAAACTAGGTTTGATCCTGTTTCTTTGCATGATGCTGCCACAGTGATGTTATTTCATAAGAGATAAAAGAAAATATTTTTAAGTCACTGATGATCCCATAGCAACATCAAGAGTGTTAAACTGGAATCTGAACACCATGGGCGGTTGGAGAAGGAATCGGGCAGGCTCTGCAGTCCTGGCAATCTCCAAAACTTGTCAAAGAAACCATTTGAGAAAATACCCAAGATGTACAAATCTACTTCAAAACATCCCACACTGCCATTACTTAAGCATACCTTGCAATATTCTGTTTTTAAAACTTCAATTTCTGTAGTCAAGTTATGGATTATGGAAAAAAACCCCACAGCTTCCTATGCTGCCTCCTCCCCTCTCCTGTGCCTGGCATAAAGACACTTCTCTGTCATGAAAAATTTGAGAGTGACATGAAAACAGTTGTTATTGCAACCCCAAAGTTTAAGAGTCAAGAGGCAAATAAAAAGATCTCCCAAATATACATCTCTTAGACCTCAATTTTCTGAGCCAATGTGGAAGGCCAATCCTAATAATCAAGTCTGGCAATACTGATGTAGTTACAGCAACTTCAGGTACTAGATTCATCAAACTTATTTTGCTGTTTCAATTTAAAATACATTATATGAATGTTGCATGAATGCATTTGACTATGTATTAACATCTGAGGTTTCTATGTATTTTGAATCTGTCTAGCTCCAACACAACAGATACACAAACTCTCTTTATCTGCAATGAATTGCTGTAAATCTTGTGTTTTCTGTATGTTTCAGCTGAGAGCAGGTAAGGCCACAGGTACCTCCAGCAGAGCACTCTGTGTTTGTGTCTTATTCCTCATGCTAGAAACTTTAAGGACTTTAAAATGTGTTCTCGTATTGTAGAAGTAAGACAATATGCAGCTGTAAAAACAGCCAAGACATCAATTCTCCAGCCTTCTGCAACTCTAGAATGAGCTGCCAACACTCACAGTTTTTCATTTCTGTATGATTTCTCCAAACGGAAGTCAGATGTCATCTCGTATAGTAACTTTACTAAGTTCTTTCCTACACTATCTCTGGAAAGACAAGTGGCATCTACAAACATTATTCCTCCCGTTTTTTTAGCACACAAGAAGATTACTATTCATATAAGATGGTTTGGTCTGGGGGTCTACAATACCTTCAACCAACTTAGTCTGATACTTTGTCCCTTCATGCAGGTCTTTAAGCAAAACATTAAAGAACGCTGGCCACAGTGACCACTGAGGAAGGCCACCTGCTGTCAGGTGGAATTTGAATGACTGATGGCTACTCTCTGAGCTCAGAGGTCCTGTTAATTTTCCACTACCTTGTAGTTCATCCTTCCAGTCTACTTCTTTCTAGCTTCGCTACTGCTGCAAGGACACTACAGCAGACCATGTCAAAACGACTTCCTAAATAGAAGATTAAACCACAGCAGCTGCTCTGCCCACATCCACCAGGCTAGTCACCCCATCATACAAGACAATGAGACTGGTGAGATGCAATTTGTATTTGGTAAATCCAGGCTGGCTGCTTCCAATCACGTCCTTACCTTTACATGCCTGGAAACCTTAGATGAGACTACCTATCCTAGTATTAATTCCAAAAGAATTCTGTGGTTTTGCTGCCTTATCACAGAATGAAAAGAACAACACCTATACTCCAGCTAAACCTAAACATCTGTTTAAAATGCTGATAAGTTTGATAGATACTTAACTAAATAATGTCAATCCCCTACCTTTCAAGCATAAATTGGCAACAATTGCAAGTAAAATAGCAAGCTATAGACAGAGGATTTAAGGAAAAAAAAATAAACAAGAAGAAAATTCAACAGCTTGTTATGACTAAGTTGACTTCAAAACTGGGAATATCATGAGGGTGTTCAGGATGACTGGGTAGATTAGTGGATTCAATGGACTGTCTATACAGTTAGAAGAGAAAGCCACATGCTTATTTCCTTCAGCAAATCAATCTCTTGATGTATTAATGGATTTGCCATGGGAACTAGCCATATACCCTTATTCATCCCATTCTCTGTATATAGTGTTCTTTAAAAAATATATATTTGGGAAACATAGCAAGATTGAGAGTGATGATCAGGTGTGTGAATTTCTGCACTCTCCTGTGCCAGAAAATTGGCTCTGCATTGAGACACTAAGTACTTTTTATACACAGGTCCAGATGTTAAGCAAACAGCTCTGATGCAGGTTGCCTTCTGCTCATCCTGCCAAGGATTTTGTAGCCTCCAAAGACATTCAGGAGCTGTGATGGGATTGAGTTTCCATGCTTAGGTCAGTTCCTGGCACTGGCAGATGCAACAAATGATGTGACATATGGCATATGAAGCTTTGGTGAGGATTTAGACTTTCAGCTTATACCTAATAATATGGTCTGCAATGCTCAGAATCTCCTACCTTTCACTAGAGGCCTATGCTTTTAAATAAGAACGCAGAGAAAAGAGTCACATAAGTCCAAAGCTATAGCAATTATTTTGAATTTTCCAACCCCAGTAAAAATTGGACAATGTAGACAGTGAGCAAAAAGGCTTAAGTCTTCACACCACCACTCGGAATAACCCAGAGAATGGCTTTTCCTAGGAAAAGGATTGCACTCTCGGCCTAAAATGTTATTTTAAGGACTTACATAATATCCTCTGCAGTTTCAATGGCATTCTTATCACCCACTTCTAGTGACAGTGTCTACAGGGCAGCAGCAGGGACTTCTGAGAGATACACTTGACTCCAGAGAGGACAGGACAGAAGTCAGCAAGTCCTGCCACTAACAGAGCATGTTCCCCAATTCAGATGTTACTGCCAGTGCCACACTAAAGTGAATTACTGGAGAAATCCCACCTCCACAAACATGGTGGTTTGCCCCTTCTTCAGTTCCATGCAGACTGAGAAAGACTTTGCTAAATTAGCTATACAACAGAAGCTCAAATGAGTTTCTGAGCTAGAGGCTTTTACGTTCTTTGTCCTTGTTTTCAAGGAGGCATCTATCCATAATCCAGCATGTCTAAAACCCCTTCTGAGGTCCAGCATGAAGACACTGGTTAAAAGCCCCACTCCAGAGGTAAACTACAGCCTCCTACACTAAAGTTCATCCGTGCAACTTCATCCTTCTTGACTTTGAGACTGCAGAATTAACCCCTAGACATTACAGTTTCACCACCTTCTAGGCCAAATGCAAAGAATATTACTTCGGACAGAAATACTTTTTAATGTAGATAGCCAGCAATGTAGAGGTTTACATCTAAACCTCAGCATAGGTAGACTGACATTATACAGTTGTTCTTTTGTGGAAAAGGGGAAGAAAGAGCAAGTTGTAAAAGACAAACACTACCTAATACAGAATTGGAAGCCTGTCTGGTCCTACAATGATAAGCATCACTCAAAATTTGAGAAGGTGCAAATTGGGTTGAAAAGTAGCTGTTTTACTCTCTTATTTTCACCAGGGGAATGGCTACTTGGCTGATGATGACTATGCCAGTAGCACCCTGCCACTAGGTCATGACGTATCTCTATCCTTTCTATACTAGTGCTGCGCTGGAACTTCCAAAGTAGAGATGACTTGCTAATCTACACATCCAGTGGTCTGAAGCACATGGCAGTTTTCCAGTATAACACAATTGCCAGAAAGTAAAGCAAGTTTAGTCATTGACCAGTGATGTAATTCCAGGCATTCCTGCTTCATATATACATTTAACTCGTCCCCTCCAAAAAGCAATGCTGTGACTTTACTATTTATCTTGGCATCAATAAAGCCAATTGAATTCTGCTGCTGGAAAGCAACATCATGGGCAAGTACATTTGGCCTCATGTGACAAAAGAGAAATACAATGGGAAGACCATTTATCTCACATAGCAAAAACAGGTAACTGCTGCTTTTCCACCTCTTCTGGAGCTACCTATCCTACCTTAGGCATAAACTCTAAGATTTGGTTACATTACACTTTGAAACAATTCAAATTTCTTCACATTGTGGTTTGGAGTATGTAAAACAAATAACTTAAGTGCGTACAATCCCTGGGGAATTCCATGTATGCTTCTCAAGCACAGCTTGTACTGTGGTGCTGAGCCCTTGACTTTGAAAAGCAAATGAACAAGAACACTGATTAAAAAGTAGAACAACTACGATATTAACTTTGTTAGCAAATTACAGTATGATTAAAGATAACATCAACTTGACATACATAAGAAAGGACTAAATATGGACTAAGTAGCGTTTTAGTGATATGTGGCTAAGCAACTTGATTTTTTTCCTTTCAAAATCAACTTTGAATTTTGCTCTTACCTAAGCTTTCAGAGAAGCTCCACACTAGTAGAAAGCTTTTGTAACTTATAGACTGACAGGTGACCTAAGAGAAGTGAATGTATGATTCAGAGCTAACCCTCAGAATCATCTCACAGAAGCCTATACCCAATCTCATGCATGAAATAAAGTGTCAACAAAAAGTTGAAGGCATGAATAATCCGGAAAGATTCATTTCCACTGTAAAACAAGGCTTGGGGAACTGGAAAGCTGTATGTATTATCTGCACACTTTCTACCTAGAAGGAAAATAAAAAAAGCATAGAGTAGAATTGCTCTTTGAGGATGCTGCAGATGGGTAATCTGCCACCAAGTCACAGGACACCCAGACAGCACAGAGTCTAGGAGAACTGACACTGTGTGGAGTTTCTGAAATAACAACACTGAAGAAAACAAGCATTTTTTCTAAAAGCAATGCCTGTGAATGTTTTATAGATACTGGATCTCAGGTTAGTGATGGTTTAAGGAGGCTGGTATGATTCATTCAGATATGAAGTGAATGTGCTCTACATCTACACATGAATAAATATGCTCTAGACACATACATCTACTATAATTCTAAATTAAAAAAAAAAAATTTGTCTTAATTATCATGCTATAAACACAATAAAAAGGAAGCTGTTTACGAAGTAGTAGTTAGGAAGGTGCCTCCTGAATATTGATCATGACAACATTCTATAATCTCCATTACTGTCAACGGAGGTGCACACGATGAGAATCTTTTTGCATGTTAGTATCTATTTAGACAACCAAAGCCCTCAGCCAGAAATGAGGAATGTCCACAAATCTGGTACCTACTGCAGGTTGATGATTCTTCAACATGTTTTATGTTGGTTCTAATGGATGTGCTCAATTCCCCCAGACAAAGTTACTAGAATAGATTTATAATGGCTCAAACCAGAATGGACTGTTCTAACATTTTTTAAGGAAGAAAACTAATCCTCAAAACAATCTAAAAAAAAATTAAATGAAAACAAATCATATGAAATTAAGTAACTGGTTCTGCAAGTCAGTAATAGGATTTCCATAACTTACTTTGAAACAATAAATATGCAGGCTTAAATTTTGACCTTCCTAGTATCATCAATTTAGGTAAAATAAAGCTCATAATATGTGGTCAGCTCAAAAATAAGGCCATGTAACTATTTCACCATGCACTTCCTAAGTCACACAGTCAAAAATATCAAGCTACTATGGAAACACATGGCAGAAGCTGTCAAGAGCTCAAGAAATTCACCTTTTCAACTTAATTAAAACCGATTTATTGTTCAAGCAAGAGATCATGCCCCCAAAGCCAGAAGACAAAAGCACTCTCTTGCACTTGCTCACTTTACAAAATTGGGGAATTTGGACTCAAAGCTTTGCTGCCAACTGCAGACTTGTATTACAGCCTTCTAATTTCCACCTGTGGATAGGTACATGCACCCAGCTCTTCAGCAGGCAGTAGGATTTGTAGGGATATCTTTGGTGACAATTTGGGTCTAGTCACATAAACAGTTTTACATTTGTAGTTTCCAGCCATTTCTGGAGCCTATTACCAGCTTGCAGCCCCAGCTAACCGACAGACAGACCCACTCCATCAAATGAACTACTTGTGTAGTCCACACTGGCTATGTATTCCCCAACCGAAGCTAGTAAAAAACCAGCGCACCAAACCTGATTTTTAAAATCTATAAATAAATCTTCTAAAGGCTAAGTGTTTTGTGAAAACATGTACATGCCAGTAAATCTTCCTACAGCCACAGGCCCCACTGATACCTGCCAAGCAGATTTCCTGCAGAGCCCTGCTCTTCCCAGCCCTCCCTCTGGCAGCCGTTCCTGCCCAAAGGAAGGCTTTGGACCAAGGGCCCAGCACTTCCAATGGAACAGCTTAGGAACTGGAAGAATGGGGGAGGGCATCCACATTCACATTTTTTCAAGCAATATGTTGCAACTCTAAGCAGACACTTAAATTTTTGTATTGCCATTCCAGTTAGAAAGATCTTCTGACAACTCAGGAACTATTGCACAACAGAAATATAATTTACCAGCCACTCCTATTACAAAGAACCACAGGCTTAATCCTTTACTGGAAAGCCGATCAACTGCTTCTCAACTGGTTTCCCTTTTCCCTCCCTTCTCCCCTCTATGAAATTTTCATTCTCACCTGGAGTAGTGCCATAACTTTTAGTTTGGGAAGCTACCACAGAACTGTCTTCCAGGTCATCTGACCAGTCTCCCTACTCTAACACCTCAACATTGGTGGCTGGGACAGTGCACAACAGACTCTAATGCTATAACCAAATGACTTTCAAGAAGAAAGAGGCAATTTGTAAGACGAATTTACATTATTGAAGGTCTGACAGAAGCTGGACAACGGCAGTATTGCATCTCTGACCCTTACCTTTGCCTACGTACAGACAGAGCATACTTCTAGAGTACTTTAGAAACAACTGGTACCTACAAATATTCCCATCGCACTTGACCCTAAATGTGGACATATTTTGTACATGCAATATAGGGACAGCTATGGCTCAAAATGGCTCACTAGTTGCCATTCAAAGGTTATGGTGCCAAAGACAACATAATGCCTAGGAAGAGCTGCCAAAATTCTATATGGATACCAACAAACTTTACCACATCTAGAACTTTTTCTGAGATCTTGCCAGGCAAGGTTAATATAATCCTTATTTTAAAGGCAAGCACTTGCCAAAAAAAAAAAAAAAGATTACTTGACCTGTGCTAAAATAAAAGGCTGGGTTTGTATAATCAAGGTCTTGAATTTAGCCGAGATGTGTTATATCCCATCTCTTGTGAAAAGTGCCACAGGAATTTCAATGAGTTCAAATGGTGAAAATAACAGACTCATGCTTTATGTGAAAGACAGCATTTAAACAAAACCAGTGCCTCTTTATGTCACTCCCAGCGACTGTCTCAATGCTAACCTAGCAGGAAATAAGATTATTACTGAACAATCAATGCTGTTCTGTGCCCAACAAAAATTTATCATGCTGGTTTCAGCCCAATTCTACTTTATGTACTTTATGATACGGCAACATTAGAGACAGAGGCACCATGGTTATTTGTCAGTTAACACTCAGAGGTAAGTACAGCAAGAACAGACTCATGAAAAATTGAAATTAGTCATTCTCCCCTGGCTTCTTGAGATTTTCTCTTCAGATATAGTGACTTATTTAAGCAATAGCCATTGCAACTTTGATGAAATTACAGAACTTACAGAAACAGTTTTCAAATGGCAGTTAACACACCTAATTTTATAAGTATGGTATCCCAATGCATTACTGTGGGGTTAAATATTTTGCTTTGAGTTTGTAAGTTCACAGTCACTGTTAGATTCTTCTTTACAGAATGGAGGAGACCAGTATAGAATCATAGAATGGTTTGGGTTGGAAGGGACTTTAGAGATCATCTAGTTCCAACACCCCTGCCCTGGGCAGGGACACCTCCCACTGGAGCAGGTTGCTCAAAGCCCCATCCAGCCTGGCCTTGAACACCTCCAGGGATGGGGCATCCACAACTTCCCTGGGCAACCTGTTCCAGTATGAAAACCATGGCCAATGCTCATGTGCACCCCATACACCCCAGTGTAAAGGCAGGGAGCCCACACAGCCTTGAGTCAGGACATTGTCATTAGTGCAATGTACACCAGCTTTAGTCTTCTGTTTGACAACATATAGCAATAGCTATACGAACTTAGCTGTATGGTATTTTCTCAATTCAAACAGAGAGGGAAGAGTAAATAAGGGACTGTAAAGGACTTTGTCAAACCACAGATGTGCTATCATATCCAAAGCAAAATATATGTAGTGTATGAATCAATTTGGAATATAATGTTAGAGACTAAGGTAAGTATTGGCTGTAAAAGAGCCGAATGAGTCTTATACCAGACATTAAAATGTCTGATTTTTTCTTTCTCACATTAAAAAAGAAAAGAAACAAATAGTCAGTGTTTCTAGCACAACCCTAGTGTGCTCAGGCCATTGTCTCATTGTCTATAACTGCGAGCTCACCACCTTCAGGAACAAGCCAGGAGAAATACTACCCAGATTTCTGCAGTGAGATATAATCAGAATCTTACTCATTCTCTTGTAAAAATGAGTGCTTTCTGGGCCAAACACAGCAACATATCAAACTCAAAACACATCAAATAGCTAGTGTTATTATTTATATTAATGTGGATAACGATCTCAGATTGGAAGAATCTGTTCCTTTCCGTAATTTGGTGTCAGTTTCAACATCATACACATGATCAGGCACAGCCAACATGGGTTCATGAAACGAAAGTCCAGTGTAACTCAGTTGACATTTTTCTGTGTTTAAATCACCTACCTAGTGGATGAAGGGAAGGCAGTGGATGCAGTTTTTCTGGATTTTAGTAAGGCTTTTGATACTGTCCCTCACAGCATCCTTCTGGACAAGCTGTCATCCTTCTGTGGGATGAGCAGCTTCACGGTGTGCTGGGGGAAGAACTGGCTGAAGAACAGGGCGCAAAGGGGTCTTAGTGAATGAAGCTGCATCTGGCTGGCAACCAGTCATTAGTGGTATGCCTCAGGGTTGAATTCTAGGGCCAGTCCTGTTACTAATGACCTGGATGCAGGAGTTGAATGCACCGTTGGCAAGTTTGCTGTTGATACCAAACTGGGAGGTGCTCCTGACTCTTTTGAAGGACAGGAGGCCTTGCGGAGGGATCTAGATAGATTGGAGCACTGGGCAATGATTAATGGGGTGAAATTTAAGAATTCTGAACACCAGATCCTGCATGTGTGATGGAGTAACACTGGACACAAATATAAGCTAGGAGCAGAGTGGCTGGAGAGCAGCCCTGCAGAAAGGGATCTGGGGGTGCTGGGTGACAGCAGGCTCAGTAGGAGTCAGCCCTGGCAGCCAAGAGGGCAAACCCCATCCTAGGGTGCATCAAGCACAGCATCATCAGCCAGTCAAAAGAGGTGATTATCCCACTGTATTAAGTGTTAGTGCAGCCTCACCTTGAGTTCTGTGTGCAGTTCTGGGCCCCACAATTTAAGAAGAATGTGAAGGTCCTTAAATGCATCCAGAGGAGGACAACAAAGCTGATGAAAGGATCAGGAGGAGTGTCCTGTAAGGAGTGGCTAAGGCCTTTGGGCTTGTCTAGTTCGGATAAAAGGAGGCTGAGGGATGACCTCATTGCTCTCCACAGCTTCCTGAGGAGGGGAAGAGAGAGAGGTGCTGAGCTCTTCTCCCTGATATACAGTGGTAAGATGAGTGGGAATGGTTCAAAGCTGCACCAAGGGAAGTTTAGGCTAGACATTAGGAAGCACTTATTTACCAAGAGGGTGGTCAGGCTTTCTAGAGGCTTTTTTTCACTGGAACAGGCTTTCTAGAGAGGTGGTCAATGCTCCAGGCCTGTCAGTGTTTAAGACACATTACATAAATGATACACATCAATGGAAAATACCAAATCTCGTTTTCTCACACAACATAGCATTGGTTTTCACATCACTGCTCTTGAATCTTAGTAATTGTTTTCTAAAAACAATCAGCTAATAACTATAATTTTCTTTAACTGTGTTAATGCTTACTGCTTTAAATTTTATTATTTCTGTTTAAAGTCAATTTCTTTCACAGCGCCATCTTTAATCTCATTTGTAAGCAGATACGTAAATATTATTTTATGTATTCTGAGCCAAAGTTTATTTGAAAACAGACTGATGAACGTAAAACAAAACTGACCATATCTACTATAATAGTTCACGCATAAAGTTCCTTTACACACTCCCTGTATCACACAATTCACTTCCTTTGATTGCTGTACCTTGAGGCCGGGATGCAATTCCTGCTCAGCAGCTCTACAGCTGTACTGTTTGGCTGCTTGGGGTAAAAAGTGAATCAATCTGTATTCAACAACTCATCTGCCCAGCAGAAAAAAACAGACTATATGTGCGCAGAACAACCCTGGGAACTCTGTCTCAAGGTGACTTGTTACCATTGAGTACCTATCCTAAAAATCAGCAAAATCTTGGTTATAGCTAGACATTTACACCAATATAGTGTGGTTACTGGCCATCTGTTATAGCAGTCAGAAGACTGGAGGGTTTGGGAGTGGGTTAGGTTTGGTGCTTAGGAGGTTTCTTTGCAGGGGGAGGGTTCGTTCTTTTTTTTTTTTTTTTTAAGTGCGTAACTACAAGGCAAACACTTCTGCTACATTGATGCTGCTTCAAAGTTACAGATGCAAAAACACCCTGGAAACCCTACACCAGAGTTCTTTTGAAAAATATCCTGTTTTATTCAAATACAAGTACAATCAAATAAAGCCATAAAATCAGAGACTTCTCTAAGCACACCGTGGTGAGCCCTCTGATTAACTGAGTTTGCAATTAATTCTAACACACAAATAAATTCTGTGTACCTTTTGCGTTTTCTGGCAAACACATCGCACAGTCTTGGTTATAACCCTGTGGGAGTTTTGCCACAGTAATAGAATTAACAAGTTGCTTTTCTTTTGCTAGCATGAGATCTTAAATGATTTAAAGGTTCTCGCATCTCAGTTCTGCTTTCCATGTTAAACTGGCATATCTAACAGCAGTGGTTCACTTGGAGGACACACACCATTTCAGCCTTGGCTTGAGAGAATGTTGCTTGGGATGCACATGTTCTTCATTTGAGCAACCCACTGAAATAAATATCATTGAAATAAATATTTATCAACTCAGCTATAACTATTTCCCTTTAATACTGGGCAGTGCTGGACAACAGACAGGAATGTTAATGACTCGACTACTCATTCTTTTTATATGCCTCATTTAATTGATTAACGTCACATCAAAGATACATGTGTGGGACTTGCAAGTCCCACCTGCTCCAGTACAGTAGTCTGTTGTGTCTGTCAATTTTCCCAGCAGAAAATTACATCCCACTCTCTTTGCAAGGTAAAGAGCTATGATTCTTTCAAAAATGACAATTTAGATTCCTCTTCTGTAGCTAGTTCCCAGAGGTAAAGAAACTGCAGCCTCAAGGGATCTGAAGTGTGACTGAATTTTCTGACACTTGTAGTAACACCCTCACCTTTCTTCTGCAGCTCTCCCACTCCCACCCAGAACAAGACTACTTTTTTACTAGCTTCAGTGGGGTCCCACACCAAGTAATGCTTCCCAGTATCTATTGTGCTTGCTGCATTGTCCAAAATTGCTTCTAATAAATTGACTTCACTGTTACCCAACAGCAAAAAATCTCTATTACTTTCTGTGCCATAACATGTTGGATGTTCCCCTTAAAAGATTTTATCAGTGATGTAATTTCCTAGTACAAAACTGCTTCAATGCATACAGGGTGGGGAGGGGCAAGGGGGAAATAAATTGTATGAGATCAACACCAAACCTTGCCTCATCTCCCAAGGGTGATGAATCATGCACCCTGCTCAGAATAAACACATCCACAGTGAAGGGGACTGTTGGATGGATTAGATGGAAAACACCCTAACTGGACCATTTAGTTTGTCTGTAGATGCCAGCCCAATGCATAAAGAGAAAAAAGAAATTAAGTTGCTGCTCTGTGATTCAGTTGTTACCCAAGTATACGTCAAACCCTTGCACTAAAAACAGGTACGGTTTTTTCCCCCTTTGCAATCCAGTTTTTAAAGAATTCAGATTACCACTTGTCTTTGCACTGTGAACATCTCATTGCTCTCCGTGGTATAGCCAATAGCCAGTTACTACCTAGGAACGCGTATTTTGCACAAACATCCACTTTATTTTTGGATGGCTTAAGGAAGAAGATACGCCAATGGCAAAGGAGGAGAGAAAAAAAAATATTGTAGAGTGAAGCCAAGACTGAAATGGGGTCAGCGGCAGGAAGCGGAGCCGGGTGGGGAGAGCTGAGCTCTGCAACAGCAGGGAACGGCAAACTGGCTGGAGCTGGCAGAGCATCACGAGAGGGAGACAGGACAGCATAAAGCCATGAGCACGCTGCACTCTGGGTCCTGTGAGGAAGCCACAGGATAGACTCTATAGCATCAGTAAAACAGTGAATTTTAACTATTTGAAAATTGGACTTGGATGGAATAATAATACCACAAAACCAAAATGACTACTGATCCACAAGTCATCACATCTGTTACCTCTCATCTGCCCAAAGACAAGTCCAAAGATCTCTCAGGTGAGACTGCATAATTTAGAGACAGCTCTAAGCTACTCTTATGGTTTCCCTCCTGGGAAAAAGATGCTAGTGTGCCAGCTGAAAAGCACAACAGGTAAAGAAACCTTGAAACTTCATATTGCGAAGAACAGTTACACATTTATGTACTGCACCTGTACTCCGTAAACCACACTAGTTTTTTATAAGTTTCTGATAGCTTTTTATTACACTGTGTTGATCATGTTCTGTAAGAACCTCTGTGGAAGTTTTTGTAGTCCTGCTTTATCAGCCCTGAGTGCTGGAGAAAGATCTTTCATGTTTTAACAGGGCTGTGGAGATCAATTGGAAGCCCTAGTACATCATCACTAAATATCTCTCCGTAAAGACAAATATTCTCCCAGAAGATCATCCTATTTCAAGACTACTTCCTCACTTCACCTGAAAAGCAAACAATAAGCTATCTTCTCAGATGGAAAGATTGTTTTTCTGGTATAATGATTAAAAACCTTTCCACAGGTCTAGTTCACCTATCAGGATTTGAAAACAAAATACAATTAATCTTTCCCCACTTCTGGATGTTCTGGCCTGCTAGTTCACAGAAGCACCTCATTACTTTGCTATAAGGACTTCACCTGTACACCCAAGGACTCAGCCTGGACACCAGAGAAAGCCCACGAATCCAGCATACAGCTCTCCATACCTGCCGAAAAGAGCCTTGTAGTACTCAGGAGAAACCAGGGGGTTTTTTTGACCCAATGCTTTTGTGAGTAATATGTTACAGTTGGAGGCTGCTTGAGGTCTGCTTACACCCTGATTTTATTAATTGTCTTCTTGCATACTTTTAATAAGCCACAGAACAGTTAAAATGGTGATTTAATTACCCAGCCCCAAGAATTACCCTTTTAACAAGTTCATGGCCATAAAATGCTGTTCTACCATAGAGTTCATTCAAACAAGGCCATGGAAAAGGTCATCTGCCAAAACCAAGAGGAGACACACTTAGATTCCAACTTAATGGAAGCAACATTAGAAACTTCAGTAAGACCAGGCAGGGTCTGAGGCAACAAATTAATCACTTTTTACTGATTTACTGAATCTAAACCTCATTATTACCGGGATTTTTTTAGTATTTGATATTTTAGAGGCCATACTAAATCTAGTTAGCTACTCTTTTGTGTTTTGCAAACAAACAGACAGGTTAGGCTGACGTGCCAGTGACTGCTGGAGAAGTCCATGTCCTTGAATCAACTGTAGCAAGAGGCAATTCAGGCTAAACACGGGCTTTGAGAGGGGTCAGAGAGTAGGAAAAACTTCATGACCAGCATCATCCTATGTTCTTACTCTGAGACAAGGAGAGATCCAGTTTCCTACCTTGGAGCATAAACTCACTGCTGCACAGAAGGCAGCTAAAAACTTCCTGTGTAGGAAGGAAAGTTCTCTGGACTTCGAAGGTGGCCAAGGGGTGGGATTTCAAAGAATCAGGCAGAAGGCAATGGTTAAAATGGTATCCCACACTAGACTGACCACTGCTCCAAAGTCCTGCACCTGGGGAGGGACTCTTTATCAGGGAATGAAGTGATAGAACAAGGGGTAATGGTTTTAAATTGAAAGAGTGAAGATTTAGATTAGATCTTAGGAAGAAATTCTTTACTGTGAGGGTGGTGAGACACTGGAACAGGTCACCCAGAGAAGCTGTGGATGTCACATCCATGGAGGTGTTTAAGGCCAGGATGGATGGGGCTTTGAGCAACCTGCTCTAGTGGGAGGTGTCCCTGCCCATGGCAGGGGGTGTTGGAGCTCAGTGGTCTTTAAGGTCCCTTCCAACTCAAACCATTCTATGATTCTAAGATACTGTTTATTCCCTTTCCTCTCCTACTCCTTATAGCAGAGTAAATGGAGAAGAAAAAGTTTTTCAATTGCACCTTTGCTTGCAAATTCTGTGATGGGACAGTTGGTAGCTTTCCCAGGGTGGTTGTTCTCAACAGAGCTCTCCTGACACGCTCACTCAGCAAACATGCCCAAGTGGAGCTACAGGTAGAGCCTCTGCTCAGCAGAGGGAAGCTAAAGATAGTTGCCTCTCCTCTCCTCTCCTTCCTTTCCACGTTTAGTCCTTCTGCCGACCGACATCGACCAGATGGGCCCTAGGTTTTAATAGCTGTGTGAAAAGGAGAAGGGTTGTCTCCTGATGTGCTTGCACTGAACAGAAAACCCACCTCAGGCTGGAACATGCCAAGAGTTGCCTATTTGAAATACAAAACAAAAAACCTGGATGCTTTACATCAATGGAGGCTGCAGAGCAGTTCACACTGGAACTGTGCATGCACACACACACACACACACACAACAGGCTTCACAGTGCAAGTGAAGGGGCTTATTAGAGATGAAAGAAGGCCTCACATCGCCCCTTGTAAGGGACCATTGTCTCCCTTTCTGCTACAGTGTTCTGTGAAGCTGTGGGAAACAAATGACCTCCGAGCCACAGCGCTGTGTGCAACTGCAAAAGAAAAGGAAGGGGGAGGGCGAAGCAGTTTTCTGGGAGGGCCAGCGTCCTCCCTGTCCCGTCTTCCAGCGCCATCCCCACCGTGACATCCCTGCACACAGCACGGAGGTGTCTCTCACGCCTCCGGCTCCTGCTGCAGCCCCGTCAGCAACAAAACTGGAATCTCAGCAGAGAGAGCACGACACCCTTCCCCACCAGCACGAGGGTTTTTTTCCCACCTGGCTGCCTGGCTGGTTACTTGAGCTTAATGGTTGAAGGTGTGCTCCAGACCGCCTGCTTTTGATTTGTAATTTGCATACCAATAATAAGGAACAAAAAGTCCTGCTTCACTTGGAAGAAGGGTAGACAAGGATCAAAAACCAGAGAAACCAACATGAAGTAAATGAAACACTGAGGAAAAGGGAGCAAAAGAAGGATGGGTGTAGCACACATCTATAGCTGATGCTTATCCCCTGTGCATTACGCTGGTTATGAGAGATGCTGAGAGAAGCAAAAGTGAGTTAAACAGTACCTAAGCACATGCATTCTCCAAAGCCTGATGAGCCACTTTGAATGCAAAATGCCTTCATATTTTTCTTTCTGGTTTTCTCTTCCCTTTTGCTTGCTCCTTGTAACCTTCCTTCCAGCCATTTGATCAATCTTCAGTCTTTTTCACCTAAATAGAAACCATCCTCTATTATATTCAACATTGCTCTGGAGAGTAAGACTGGTATTTCTGACCTCCAGGCTAAATTACTGTTTTTACCAAGAAATGAAGTCTAGCATTTTTGTGAAGTCCATTGGTTCAGGATTATAAATTTCTCTTAACTCATTGTCATAAAACTGTGTTTTGCACTCAGCATCTGGTTCAAGATTTCTGCCTTGATAGTTGGAGATCAGTCAACACTATGTGAGTAATCATCTCTCTGCAGTGCCTACAGTCAGACCAGGCTGCCAGCGCTAAAGAGGATGCTCCTGGCCACACCGGACCAAAAGAGAATAGCATGGGTATAACTATGTTCAAAACTATAGGCGACATTCAACTTATCTTTCCCTGAATTTTTTCAAAACCTCTAACCATGACAGTAGAAAGCTCATACAGTAAACAACATTTGAACTATCTTCTTTATACACTGAAAAAGAAAAGAGTAACATCACTATCATTATTTCTGTGTTTAAATATTTAGGAGGTGCTCAGACACTTTGGCAGTGCATGGAGATAACTGCATATGCAGAGTAAGGGGTTTTTCTCCATAGACTCTAAAATACATGATATTTTTAATTAAAAAGTATATAGCTGTGTTACTAACAGCAACACATATTGCAACATGACCATTTTCAAAAGTAAGTATCTTTTCATGATAAATTCTTTTCGCTTATTTTGCTTAATACATCTCAAGCTGAAGCCAGGTTTTCAAGCCCCGCACTATACTGTCTGACTTGCAAATGCATTCAGGAAATACCCAGAACTAAACAAAAACTGTTCTCAATTATTTAAGTTCATAAAAACAGCTCACTATAGGGTTCTGAATCCCTTTTTAGTTAACAGAAATACCCCTGGAACAGCTGGAACCCAGACTACAGCTCTAGCCACCTCTCTTTCCAATGTCAACAAAATTTTCCGCTTCTGTCACAAGATTTTGACAGTTCTTACAACATCAATGAATCAAGTCTTGTGGTCTCTCTAGACAAGCTGCATTATCCACAGTTCACATAAAAGGGGAATCAGCAGAAAGACAGCTTTGGGGTAGTTATAACCCACAGGTTACCCTGCAAAGTGAAAAATGGAGATGGGGAAAGAAGCACTGCCCTTGTAGTTGGTCAAGGGCTAAACACATTCAAGTCAACAAAGCTTGGATTAAAAATAGTAAAATGCTTTCCAGGACACAGAGTCAAGAAATAAGGAAGGTAAAACCTGGAAGAGCCCTCAACAGCTCTGGCTCTCACAGTCCTTCAGGGGAGAGCAGAATCCACAACGCAGCACAGATCTGTACAGACATTTGTTATTCCTCATAACAGGATTATGTACTGTCCAATGTAGTTGTGTAAAATTTTTCCAACTTTGCTTAAGTCCTTCAGGAAGCTAATGGTAAAGCCATGTACAGAAGCCAGCCAGGTCTCCAGCTGAATAGGCCTGTAATTTCAGAATATTTCTGAAAAAGACTTGTATGCATATATAAGCAATATATATAAAATATATATAATAAATGTTTGTCACTACATACACGGACTGTTTCTGAAAGCTTGGGAAGCCAATCGTGTTAAAGAGGTCTGAGTTAGTGTCTGAGAAGTGAGAAGTTAAACTTCTGTAATAAAACTTGGCCTTATGTACTGCTATTCGCGTTCCCTGTTCTTGGCAAACAATAATTACACAACTAGTTTTCACTCTCCATTCAGAGTGAAATGAAAACAAACCACATGAACAGCAAGCAGTAAACTAGTAAACAGCACTGTTCACAACCTTTTGGTTTCAGTAGTCCCAGGTAAAGAATTGTCTAATGTTTTCTATTTATCTTGCTGATGGTCCTTTTCAATAAGCACCTACAAAATGACAAAGTTAATTAAAATGATTGCACAACCTATGAAACAATATTTGCTAATGACAGTAGCTCTGCAGTGGCATGGGAAAGGCAGTCCATAACCTTCAGAAGACCTAGTTGCAAAGAGCACTACAACAGAATAAATATAAACATTGACACCCAGGAGACCACATCCCTGAACACAGTTACACGCTGCTCCTGTACTCTGCGGGTAGAAAAGTATGATCATAAAAATCAACAAAACCAACCTAAGGAGGATCACTTCAGTGCAGTAAGGCCAGCACAGGGTCCCCAACACCCTGCTTTCTCTCTTTCCCTGGACAAATGCAAACAAGGTCACTGCCAAGCAGAAAATAGGCAGCATTGACTGATCCTGTAAGGTTCTTCTATTTTCAAGTCCCTGTAAATACTACTACCTGAAGCAAGCTAAGTTGCTTTTGTTCTGCTCTGATCAGCTTGCATCAAAAATAACCAGGGCAGAGTGAAGGTAAGCTAAATACACACACATTTTATTCTGCATTTACTAACATCCATCTCAATTATTTCCCAAAGAAAATATTCCCAGATAGCTAGTGAGTTGTTTAAAGCTCTGTCCTGCAGCAGAAGTACCAATCTGGCTCTCATTTTTGTGTGGTTTCAGAAAGCAGCTGTTTGTATTTACAGTCACCAGCAAACAATTCAGCTTTTTAATCAAACAAGAGCTGCTTGGGTGCCTTTGCCCATGGCTATGGGAATCAAATCACTCTGGAAAACAGACCTTTGACAACAATACTAAGAGGCCCTCAGCGGATGCAGGGGATTAAGAGAGGCATGTTTTTTGAGAAACTAGGTTTACAGTCTGTAGCTCTCTCCATCCTGGGTCAATATACAGGGCTCAGTAGCAAACTTTCAGCTCTCAAAAAGGCCCAGGTCAGTTTTCTTTCTTTTTCTCTCTCCTGTTCTTTTTATCCTCATATACCTATGTCCTCCTTTTCTTCTCACCAGTGCATATGCAGATACACAATAAAATGTTAGTTCACATAAAGCAAAGTTAGGCAATCCAAGAACGGATGACAATTTTTTCCTAGCAATAGAGTACCTTACTTATGAATAAAGGGGCATTTTCCAGAATGAACACTAGTGTGATAGCACTTGCTTAGAGGTTAAATAGATTGCGTGAGCTTCTCTCTGTATTTCCCTTTAGCTTTGTAGAGACCTCCCCCTATACTGCTGGCCTGCTTGGAGCTGTGGCTGACAATTACAAGGTGTGTAAAGTTTAATAATACATGTTAGTTTGTCACAAGAACAAGACCAGTTGCTCATTTCTCTAGAAATGAATTAAAGACTGAAATATCAATGGTGTGCCTCATAAGGAGTCAAACTGAAACATATACTGGCCAAGATTTCTGTGTTCTTGCACTGGTGTGTGTGGATCAGCTAGCAAAGGAGCAGCAGGGTATCTTAAACGCTGCAGCTCTAGACTTGAAAAGGCAAAAAAGTGTATCTCAATAAGAAGCAGCTGCCTAGTTGCTTCTCCTCCTGATTATAGCCTAGTAATGACAGTATACTTAGCTGCTTTATTTTGACCTCTGAGCTATTCCTTTGGTGTCTTTTCTGTTTGGAAAGAATAATTCACAATACACTTTGCAATCTTTCCCATTCCTGTCCACAAAGCTTCCATAAGAAATGGCTACATGAACTATGAAAACAGGATTTTTTTCTCTTCCAGAAAGAAAAATAGGACAAATGAAAACAGGATGTTTTTTTTTGTCTTAAAGAAAAGAAACACAGAGCTTAAAAGAGCTACTACACTACAAAATTCCACAAGAAGTGACATAGCAGCAGGCATGGGAGGCTTCAACTTGGCTTGAAAGGAGCACAGTCTCTTTAACTGCAGCCAGGTAACATGAGCGAGTTTAGTTAATGGTGTCTTCCTAGTTCCACCAGGAATTGCAGTGCAAACTTGAAGACTTATGTCTTCAGAAAAATTTTAGATAGTCTCACAGATGCTTCAATGAAGTAAGAAAAAAGCCAATGAAGGCCACAACAAGAATGTACACACTTACTTGAGCTGGCCTACAGAATGATGGAGGACATCAAACAAGCCAATAAAAAAATAAAATACCACCACTATCACCACTGGGCGCCAGACTCAAAGATTTGCTATGATTGTCCCACTAAATGGAACACAGATTCTCCATGTTCTGTCATTGCAAGTGGTGCTGCAGACTTTAAGAACCACTAAAAATTTGTTTTCCCACAAGGTTACTTCAAGGAGATCACTGCTAAAAGACTCAGTGAGTGTCAACCTGGAGACACTGTGTTTTGATTTTACATGGTATCTGCTTCCTCTGGGATCCCCTAGCCAAGGTAGCACATAATCCTTTTCAATAAAGCAACACTGTTCAGGCAATTCCCAAGCCAGCAGCTAAAGGAAAAAATAATAACCCTTAGCAAAGAATACACAAACAACTATCTACAATCTAAAATAAAATCCACTTAGATACAAACTAAACAGGAAACTGAAGTGTCTTGAGTTTAAATGAGGGGAAGCTGCAGATGAGTTCTGCCTCTCTAGAGAATAAAAGCATTTCAGCCTTATGGCCACTACCAGTGAAGAACTTTTTATTCTGTTTCCTCAAAACCTCAAGTCTGTGATCTCTATCCAGTGAGTATGAGGGAAGATTAATTCCCTCCATTAACTTCTTGAGTCTTTTACCTTGAACACAAGTTCAAAATTGAGTACAGCATCCTTATACAAAAAGCAGTCCCTGGGTTTCACAATCTAGGTTAACCTTCTTCAGCCAATGCAGTTTATTACATGGAGGAATGCCAAAAGTTAAGTGAGTAAGTTTATACAGACATACCACACTATTTGTGTTGGATTGATTAAAAAAACAGCAAATGAAAACAATGACTCTAAAGAAAAGAATCAAAAACCAGAGGGTTCTTTATATATTTGTAATTTTAGTTCTAAAAAAGATACACTTTCAAGAGCTGAATATGTAATTGTTATTGAAACTTACAAATGTTCAGTAACGAGTAAGGAAATGGGACTGAATATTTCTTTCCAGCTGAACTTTATGTACATTTCTATTCAATTTTAAATCCCGACTTTTGAGTTTTTCAAATTTCTGTTACATGAAAACATCACAGTTGATATTGATTTCTATATGTCATATAATCCAACTCAAAAAGGTTTAATATATAATTTCAAAATAATTACAAGAAACTGATATCTGTTGAAGTGAATGTTGCAATTGTTATTGATATAGTATGAGGAATTAATGACAATTCCTCCTGACTGAGCCTCAGTGGAGGCAACATTGAATTTTACTGTCAAAATTGCCTTTACCCTCAAACCAGGCAGAAATTCAAAGAATATGAGGTAAACTTAATCATGCTGAGATTATAAAAGTGGAGGAAAGTAACCAGCAGGAACCTAATTAAAAAAAAAAACCCAACAAACATCAAAACACAGAAGCAAGTAGTTTCCTATTTGATTGCTAGTTATCCTTTCACAATGATTAAGATGCAAATTCTTCAAGAATTTTGCACAAAACGTTGTTAAACATCTATAAACAAGAAACACAAATCTACCATAGCTGAGATAATCAGCGGCCCTCCTCTGAGCATTATTCAAAGGATATGCTCAAAATCAGAAGAAATCAAGTACAGAATGAACATGAAGTACAGGTGTTGGGGGAATTTACAGATATTTTAACCCAAAGCATCCACACAAAGGCCTAGACAAAATCTGCATAGTAGTTTTTCCCCATGGAGCAGCTAAGACTCATGATCACTGTTCCCAACTAGTTTTCTCCATGTTCTGATGGAGACATACACGACTTCACTCCCTTTTTTCTCTCAGCAACTGCTTGTGGCTGACAGCTAGAGAAGCAGCTGGATTTATGCTTCTACATCCCCTTCATACCCTTGCTCACTGTGAAACCCTGCAGCTGCCCCACTGAAGCCACGCTGACTTTCTGAGCAGCTCCTCGTTTCTCTTGCAGACATTCAGGTGAAGGTTGGGACAGAGTTGTCTGAAGTGAAAAGAGCACCCCACAGCAAACAACATAGCCAATATGTGTCACAAACAGCATTTAGTAGAGAATCAACAGCCACATACCTGTCAGACAAAAATGAGTTCTCCATTATCAGTGGTAATCACTGGCTGAGGACTGATTGGAAATCTTAGGAGAGTCAGAAACCCAGTGGATGCAAAAACACTGCTTAAAAAAATTTGGGTTATTGGAGTGTGGTGAGGAAATTTTAAGCAGTACAGGTTTTATACTGTCTGTGAATTATAACTTTGTTCTGTTCTTTTTCACCTTTATGCATTTTTGCAGCTGGAGTCATCTGGGATGTACCAAAGGACTGGTTTGGCTTTCCATCTCCCAGTCAAAGAAAGGAAAAAGAAACACTGAAGATTTTCTCCAGAAAACAAGTTCTTATGACGTCTGTAGCCTAATATTTTAGATATGAGATTAAGATAAGTTTCCATTTACAACTGCAACAAATCTATAAATCTTCTGAATCTATCCTGTAATTATAAATGGCAGATAATTGGTATCTAAACTTATCAGTCTTGATAAGAATAATGGTAAAGGATTACACGCTCACAGAGAGGAAAGAGTGTCTTTCAAGCAGGTCACTGCCAGCCCCTCTGTCCTGGATCCCAGCATAAGTGCGGCCAGTCCGGGTTACCACTACAACAGCAGCAGCTGGTGAGAGAGTGAATGAGGAGCAGGTAAAGATGAACAGGTTGATTTGTGGCTCCCAGCCGTACAATTCATTAAGCTATTGTCTGAAGCAATGAAGGAATGGTCATTCATAGCTAAAATAAGCCAGTGTTCCACTGTTACATGATCATTCTCTTGCCAAAGCATAGAAGAAGAAAGAAAAACTTCGGCTCTTAGTGATGTGCCTCCAACTTTCAGTGCTATCTGTGGCTACTCCTCAAGCACAGCTTACAACCTGTCCCCTGCTTACAACTGTACTTGAACTTGTAATGACGCAAAATAAGATGATGCTAGGTCTAGAATTACAAAAACCACAATCCACATTTCCTCAAAGGCTGTCCAGTAAGAGCTCCTAACCTAGAAACCTAAAATTATGTTGGCTGCTATGAGACTTAACCTTTAAAAGCCCAGCCTTCCTAAAGTGAAATCAGGTGCATACCTGTGATTATCAGCACAAACCTGATGTGGGCAACACCATAAAATGATCCCAGTGCTGGCTACAACATGGAACTGCCCATAGTTACTTATTCTGGTAATATCAGCATGCAATTTGTTGGACAGATTCTATAATCCACAGATGAAGGCAGTTGTAGGTTTTGAGTTTATCCAGCATTAGCAGTCCCTAATAACCTAGTTCAGTGCAGACATAACAAATGGAAATGGCTTTAAATTATCCTTCCCCTGGGACATAATTTCATAAGAGAACAAACTCTATATGCACAAAAAGAGATTTCCAATGTAAACATGCAGTGGAAGCTAAAAGCTGCAGTCAGATTTAGTGCAAAGCAAGGGATACAATTTCAAAGGCACTGATTTCTTCCCAGTTCACAATATATATATTATTTTCTGCTGACTTTTCTGCCCTTTGTGCTCAGAAGGCCATGTATATTAAAGAAGTCACTTTTTAACTTTTTTGAGACCTTAATGGGCTTTGTCTCATTTTTTCCCCTCACACAAAAACTCTGGCTGGGATGCAGAATCTAGAATCTTTATGATAGGTTAATTGTAAGCCGCATCACTCATTACCAGCATCTGACTGTCAGCATTTTAAATTATCCTTTATGATTTCAGAAGATGGACTCTAGAATTTTGACTATCTTATTAGTTAATTTGAAATTCTGAAACTGCAAGGAAAAAAGAAAATGTGTATTAACTCCAGCATGGAGAATTTTTTTTTTTTCCTTTCTCAGGATTAATGTAATATCAGGCCTGATTTTGTTTTTGATAAGATGTCAAGCAGAGTCAGAGAGAAAAGTGTTTTACAGAGAGAAAACTTATGCCGGTGGTAGCAAAACCTGTATTTATGAACTACAATATTTTTACCCTCTTCCTTCTTAGTACTCTGCCAAATATATCTATGAAGACATTATATCACAACCATTATGATTTGGAGGTTTGAGCTCACCACCTCTCGTAAAAACACAATACTAGATCTAAGTTCAAGAGAAAACTTCCAGCCATTTTGCACAACATGATATTGACTTATTTCAAAACTGAAGTTTAGATCCCTAAAGGTTAGTCTAGTTTGTCTTTTGCTGGTTTGTCTTTTCCACAGAGACAGAGTTTTTAAACATTGCTAACATTCAATACTGAATCAGTGCCCTAAAAGGATGGACAGATTATCTATTTGAAGATGATATGGTGGTTTTCATGACTGGACACATTGAGTCTGTTATACTAGAGAGCAAATATGTTCTCCATCATCTGAAGTCTATGGTTTCAGACCATCGTGTTTAAATAGAAACAATCTGTATTTAAACACTCTCTGAAATGAACAAATTTAAGAATACAAAATTAAACAAAAAGCAGGCAGAAAAAATAAAGATTAAAATTGCAAATCCAGGAAGTAAAGAGGGATGCTTATACATGCTTTTATTTGTATGCAAATATTACACACTGTAAAGTGGCAGAAAAGTTGCCATTATCAACATCTATAATCCAATAGAGCAAAACAATAGCCTGCATGTACAAAAAATTAATTTTGTTATAGCGATAAATGTTTGTTTGTGATGCAGCTTTATAGCTCGTACTCTGATAGTTATGTGCTGATGTTACATTAGCTTTGTGTAATTGATAGTCCTGATACTATACTTCTGAGTGAAAACAGACCCAATCACATTAGAAAGTTCCTTTAGGATGGTTATTTTGGTTGCTCTATCCTCTAATACTATTTCTCTTTTAAAAGTTCCTCCTCAAGGCCTCATCCACGAATGGAAATCTTCAACTGATCTCATATTCTTTAGGATATACAAGTCTCTCCTCCAGCAACATCTACCACATGTAATTTGCCACCAACACCAACCCTGATCTGTTATTGTGTTGTTTTAGAAGGATGCTGTTTCTGACGTTTAATCCATAAAAAAAAATTTCAAAGTCATCACACTTTATGAGAGACCATGACACAGGCCTCATTAGCCTAGGAAGTTTCTTTTACTATCACATGAAAAAGCTGTATGTTTTAATGCTGGGACTGCAAATATCACAAGAGGCAAGATGTGAACTGGCTGACATGTTCAGCTAAAGAACTGACAATGCCTGAAATTTCTATGTTGCCAACACTCACATAAGCAAAATTTTGTACCCATATTCTCTCAGAGCTATGACTAGTGTCTCCATCTTCAAATTCCACCCTGGGCAAATGCACCTAAAGCTACTGGTACCCAGCTTTTGGCTTTAAGGACCATTTTGTTTGGGTTTTTCAATTAATTATTTAGCAAACAGTTGATCGAAGACTAGTCTATAAGTTCCCAAAGTAAACTATTTCACTATAAGATAAAAAAGGATCTGACAACTCCAAAGAAAACCATAAAAGGAATGACCATTCATGCGAGTTGCCCTGACAGATCAATTGTAAAAGACTTCTGAGTATGTGGGTATCAGTAAATCGACCTACGTGTATAGACATATTCACAGGCACATAGACATCTCTCTCTTCTATTATACACTGACTCATCTTGATGTTTATTTAGGAGAGACAGGTGGAATGTGAAAGTTACAGCTGTTTCAGACATTCATCTTCCAGAGAATATGTCTTCTGAAAGAAAACTGCACATTAGAATTTGATACGCCTCTTTTGAAGAAACCTAACTTAAGCAAGTATGGAAATGGGATTTTAAATGTTTTTAGATCAGCCGCAGCAGCTAAGTAAAAGGGCTTTACAAATGTAAGATGAGAGTTTGCTGTAATTTTACGAAAAAGCTTCCTTGAGGTTTGGTTGTTTTTTTTTTTTCATTCTTCAACAGCCTAGAACACCAAAAATTTGTATTTGGAGAAAAGACCCATACTAAGCACGTTCTCTGACAGTATATACATACAGCATTCTGCGTGCTGCACAGCTCTGTCCTCTGCAATTTCACCCCCTTGACTTCCTGGAAAGATACCTCAGGACAAGGATGATAATGTGTTTCTATATGGAATTGTTTACAGCACGATCAGGTATAGACAATGATGAAACAGTAGTAGAACTGGACAGCACTTGCATTGAACGCAGTCTGTAACACGGCCAAGGTACCAACAGAACATTTGGAACTATTCTCCCAGACATGGAGGAGGCCACTGCATGCACTGGGAAATAAATACACTTTCTGCAGTTTCAGTAATGAAAGACTATGAAGATGAGCAGGGAGAGCAGCAACTGAAGAGAACAGAAAGATCCATTATCCTTTAAGTTGGAACTCAGTCAAAAGGAAGTTGAAACCACCACTTCACCATGAGATACTCAGGAGAGGCAGTTATTTCTGGAGGAACTAAAGTTACACAAGAGAGTTTTGACAGATAACAGGAAATCGAATCCAAAAATGAGATGCTAATTCACAGTGAGACACAAGCGACAGACACTGTTTGCTGACTCTCCCGCCTTCTTGCCAGACGTAGCAAGAACATGCCATTTCCAAGACAGATAACTTCTTCCTTCTGAAGGCATAAAAATCACTTTTAATCTGAATCCTACTTCCAAACATAGCAGAACTTGGGCATGTTGGGAAAGACCTGTTGAGAAAGAAGCACCCAGTTCCTCTTGAGTGGACAGAGGAGGATCTTTTCCCCTCTCCTCATTTGTGATCCTTCACTTCCTCCTGCTGAATAAGCTTGATCTGTCTTTCATTATGAGGTACTTATTGGGGAAAAAGCCCCACAATACCATACCGCTTGATGAATAAGAAACTTGCCTCCCCAAAACAGACATCTTCATTCACAGAACATTTTAAAGGTAATCAACAATTCAAATATTCCCCATACAAAGAGGGCAGCAGGCACACTTCACCCCGACCTTTCAAATCTGACCTGTAGTCTTCATCTGGGCCCTCTGCATCCACCACACTGGCAAATGCACAGAGCTTCCTGAGCAGTCCAGCATCTCAGTGAATGATTGCTTTTCTTTGTAAATATTACTGGCCACAGCTCAAAGGAGCTTTTCTATGCTTTTGATCTCCGCTACAAACACAAAGGACTGAGCAGTACGTGGCCAGGAAAAGCTGCATCCAGTGAGAAGCTATGAAAACTTCTGCCTGTAGAGTCAGTCAAAAAGGAAGGTAAGCTCTTCCACACAACCGTACAAAACTATTTCTACAAGGATTCTGCTTTCTATGTTTGGAAACTGTAATTTGCATCCATCAATCCCTGTTCTCAAAATCCCAGAAGATCTGTGAGGACACGTTTCAAAAGCAAGCATAGATACATGAGGCTGGTTTGTGCACCTCACCAAGCTTACACGCACGTGTTATGAGTGAGCATGAGTAAGTTATTCCTTAGGCATAATGCCTAGAAAAACAGAAGAGTTTTCTGAGAAAACTTCTAGAAAAACTCATATGAGTATTGTTAGTGAAGTGCAGAGTTATAAGTATGCACTTTCTCTCCTGCTTTAGGATGACTTCAGATCTTAATTTCTTCCACAGATGCACTTCTTGCCAGGTTCTGACATGGCTGTCCAGAAACCAAACGATTACAATGCAAAAAAGTTTTGTGCCTTCATCTATAAAACATACTAGATGGACTGCGTTTAGCTGGCCTTACATTTTCCAGTCACATTTTTCCTTACAGCAAAATCATGGCAATACAGACAGCCAGAGCAGCTTCCTGGGAGCATCTACTCTGGTCTGCACTCCATGAGGCTGAGTTAAAGATTGTTTCCATACAGATGTTTCACGAGCTCTTAAACATATACGTAAGTAGTGTACCAGCTTCACAGCTGAGCTGCCCCAAAGTTGTCACCCACAGGGCTAGCAAGCGATATCTCCTAAAGCTGAAGTTTACCACTACTTCTTCCAGTCACTGCACTCTTGCATGTTTGCCAGCAAAACTAAGCCGCCAAATAGCAATTCCAAGCACATTTGCAATCTCACATTCTCACCAAACTCCTGAAGCTTTACAGGGAAAAGCCCTTCTACAATGTGGGCTGGTTATCGTGGTCCTCTTCTAAACTCTCCTCAGTATTTCCATATCCTCCCCCAAACTGTAAGAATCAGAACTGCATACAAATTCCAGCAGAAGTTACCAGTCCTGGGTACAGCAATAAACAGCATTCCTCCTTTCTACTTGGCAATCCTGCTAAAGCATATCAGGATCCCACCGAGAGGCTCTTTGCCAGAGCTGATTAGCAAAACAGCTTCTGCTGAGGAAGTTTCAACTACTTTCCCACCCCAGGATAATCTCTGGATCACCGTTTAAGTCTGTTTTTTATGCTGTATGCACAAACTTGCATTCTTTCCTCACATTTACATTGCCTTTATTTGGCTGTAGTAGAACTACACAGAAGTATGGCTAATCTTTAAAAAGGAGCTAAAAACCAGACAAGCAGATAAATGGAATAACCCATTAAGCCATGAAGATGTCCTATAAAAGTTGTGTGCAAGTATGCTGTTGAGTCAAAAAGAGGAAAGCCTTCAGTCCCACTGTCCATCTTGGGAATTGCCTGGGAAACCATCACATCGGTGGAACGGATCTGGCACCACTCTGCAGCATTACATTCGCAAGTGAAAATAAATCTTAAAAAAAGTTACTAGTTGCTTCTGGTACTTAGAAGTGTCCCTTCATCCTAGCATCCCACCATTCTTGTATGCACTAAACAGTTTAACTAATTCGGATATTTTGGGGAATACACACATACATAATTGTTTTTAGCCACAAGCATCTATAGACATCTTCAGGACAGATTTGAACTTTTATTCTAGGGGAACTGACTGTATCTTGGAAATGAAAACACAGTCAGAAGGAGTACCCTGTCCACCTACGGTCCATCAGGTATTTATCTGTAAAGGGCAAAGGACAAATATACTTTAAAAACTATGTTACATTATCTTTTATTTGTTTCATTTTGCAACGTTGGTTGCACAAGCATGAAAGTCTAAACAGCATGATTCTCCCTTATCAGTGACCTGTCTGCTCCAAGATTTATTCAGAGGCTGGGAGCGGGTTCCCCGGCATCATCGCTGACTGGCTTCACAGACACGGGATTACCCCATCAGCCAGGCTGCCGGCAGGACAGTCTGGAGAGAGAGAAAAAGCCTGTGTTTACATATACATTCCTTCTTCACCTACAAGGAAACAACTCAAACTAATATAAGTAACAAAATAGCTTGGTATAAACACATCCACGTGCATATAAATACACCTATCACACACAAGGCCTTAACTCCACAGGGAGGAACTGTTAGTGAGAGGTCAGAAAATGAGGCCTATCTGTCAGTTTTTGGCTGCAAATTCTTCAAGCATTTTCTGCCCAAGTGCATTAAAGCTCAAAAACCTGAAGTGTATTGACTTTAGCCTCTGTCTCAGTCTTTGGCCATGCAGTCAGATACAGTTTTAACCGCTGGGTCATCAGTTTGGCCCAAGTTGAGAAACTGACTGGCTCCAGGAGAAATTATATTTCACCTTTAGGTCACTGATTTGGATCCAGTACAGGTCAGTAGTAGCTGAATGTCACCACCATCAGTTTTTTACAGTCTGACGCAAAATGAATTTGCCAACTTACCAGTTTCATTACATACTGGAGTATCTACATCATCCATGACCTTCACAACAGCTTTGGAAATTCAGCAAAGGACTAAACGGAAGCCTGAGCTTCCAAGCTGATTGACTGGATGTTGAGTCTCCAGATCAAAGCTGAAATACAACGATAAGCCAGCAGAACAGCTGCGCCACAACCGCTTCTGTTCTACAGTCCAAGGACAAGAAGAAAGAAACCATGGTTTGCACAGCTCTCAGCTTGGGGCCTCACAATACACTAAAATCTATTAAAAAGTACAGTCTGTTTTTAGCAAATATTTTCCTAACTACAGATGCAAGTAGAAGGCACAGTTGTTTGTGTCAATACCCTGGAAGCAGCAAAATTCTTTTCATCTAGCCTATATTAGGTGTTAGGAAAGCATTAATGTTGACCATGAGGTGGGATTTAAAATATTCTTTAAACACACCTTGGTTTTACATCTGGTTAGTTACAGTAAGTTCATCACTGACATTACACCCGGCTACTTTTTCAAGGAATGTCAACATTTGAGGGCTATGACTTACTGGTAGTTTAATGTTATCCTGGGATTAATATGAGAGGAGCAAAGCAGGCTGTGAGTTACGAGAGGAAGTGTACTGCAAGAGATTTGGCAGGCCAGGGTTCTCATTAGGCCAAAATTCAGCATGTCCTAGGTCTGTATGTATGCTATTAATCACTAGCTGTGGCGTACCAACAAAAGCTGTTTTACCATTATAAAATGCATTGTTCTTTTCAAAAGGAAGAGAATTATCCTATCTGCAGAGTACAGTTTTGTGGAAAAAGCAGAGTTTCTTCAAGTTCTGTTCAAAACAACCTCAAATCAGCCAGAGGGCTCCAGAAGAGAAAATATTTTTCTCCTCCTGCCTTCAGGCAGGAGTAATCCATCTCAAAATTTATTAAGTATTTACTAACCTCAGCTGGCAGAAAATATAATCTTCAAAGCATCACCACATTTAACAGCAACAAAGTAAGTAGATTTATAATTAAGAAATTAGCTACTAAGAAAATAAAATCCCTGTCTTTTGAAAGGGCCCCCAGTCAAGAGATTGAGTACATATTAGAGATGCATCAAAATGTATAACCTTATATATAGATCAATAAATAACAAACATGCCATAATGAAGACGAGTATATAGATAAAATGATAGTAAGAAAGAAAAAGTAGAAAACAGACAAAAAAGGCAGCATCATAGGCTCACAAGGCATTTCAAGCTCAAAGGGACCTCATGAGGTCTCAAAATCCTACCTCCTGCCCAAAGCTGGGGCAGCTGTAATGTCAGACCAGGTTATCCAGCCAGGTTTTGAAAACCACAGACGATACAGACAGCACAACTGCCCTGGGCAACCTGTAATGTTCAGCATATAGATGAAAAGAAAGAACAGGCAGACAGAAAAATGCAGGAGGAAACATTAAAGAACCTGGAAGTTATATTAATGACATAGAAAGAAAATGAAAGGATAAGGGAAGAAAGTAAAGGTCTTCTTTAAAAAGAAGAAAAAAAGTACAGGAAGACATTTTTTAGTACTTCAACTTATCCAGGAGCCTAATGTGAAGGGTCCAATTCTTAAAGACTTGATTTTGTAAAATAAAAAAGCAACCCAAAATTGAAACAAAACCGAAAACATTTATGGCCTTTAAGTCATGTCAATATAGACTCCAGAATCTTAGGTAACCAAAATCACCAGCTACTTTCAAACAAGTAGACCGCAGCAAATCTTGTTGAGCAGTCTTTGACATATTTCTGCTAAAATTTTGAGGATAAACAATGAATGACACTATTTTGTATGCGGAACTCTTAGTTCTGTCAAATAAGAAGCTGACTGAGAGCTCTCCAACTAAACACATCTACCATGTGGCTGCTTTAATGCTTTCCTTTGCAACGATTTGGGAAATGGCAGGAAAGCATGGTAGGGAAATTTTTTGTGGCTGGCAGATTAAGAAATTTGGATAAACATTTTAAGTTTCAATTCCTGGCCTATTTGTTCTGTTATGACCATTCTGATTGCAGAACCTGAGAGTACAGGACATCTCTAATGTTGTCGGAGACAGGGCAGAGGAAGGATATTGTATTAACATCCACTCTGTTGCCACTACAGGGTCAAGCAAGACAAAAGAAGATAAAAATGGACTAACAAAATTATCATAATTTGGTTTATTAGCCAATAGTAACAGGACACTCAGGGCTATAAAAGCTTAGACACTGAAGGTCCCTGGCCTGAAGAGTTCATACTGACCACCACCAATCAGGGCACCTCATGATTCTACAGGATTAAGGGGTAAAAAAGATCTTTCCTTTCAGAACCTCCTCCCTTTTTAAATTGTCATGGGTTGGTATTTAATGTTTGATTAATGTTTAATGGTTGATTTAATGTTTGAAAGGCCTGTGTGCCAACAAGAGTGTGATTGCCTCATTAATTCAATCAATATGGAATTGTGGCCCTTGAGATGGAGAGAAGACTGGAAAAGCAGAAGCAGCAGCCAAGGAGACAAATAAAAGGCTTTCTTCCGAGGTTAACTATGAGGGATCATTGTATATCTAATACTTGGATCATCACTGTGCTCACTCCACAACAGACAGCAGACAGAGATAACATTAAAATCTATGCCTGTCTCCTTCTTAAGTTTAAGACAATACCGAAGTTAGCAAGATCATGTTAGCATTCAAATTAAGTAATAGGTGATGACAGGAAGCCACATTTGAGCGCCTGAAGTAAGAAAACCCCACAGAGCTTTAAGTGCCCATGACGCAGTCTTTTCCAGCTGAGTGTAAATAGAACATATCACCTCACCCAGCACCCCAGACCATAATGTTTTGAAGGTACCAAAGGAGGAAACCACACTGCAAAGAGGAAGCGACAAATTCAGTTTTAAAAAGCTTGCAGGTTTAAACCAACCAGAAACTGCTATTAAATTCCAAAGCAATAACACATCATTAGCAATTAAACTGCTGAAACTGGGAAGCAAGCTCTCAAACCTTTTCAATGGCACCATTGAGTGTAGGGATTGCTCAGCGCTACGTGCAAGGTGACCACTGGCAGGCAATTCTGTATGGGAGCGATTAGAATATGGCATGCCATTACCACAGTTACCTGTGCAAAATGCAAGACAAACACCGCATAATCTCATATGGAGCTAAGAAGGAGGCCCTTACAGGTTAAACAGTTTTATTTCTGTTTTATTCTTCACTGGTTCAGCAAAAGCAAGACCTTGCAAAACAACATTTTTTGGGTGGGAGAGTACAAGAATTGCAAGAGAAAGAAAAAAAAGAAACACACAGACAATAACCCAGATGTTATTTTGTGTAGCACGTCTCTAGTTCTGATCAAGGATCTCAGCCTCGTCTCCTTGCCTTCTTGCAAGACTCTCATTTTATCAGCATAAACACATCCCCACAGAACACATCAATTCTGATAAAACACTTATTTTTTCATTGAAACCACAGCTGTGAAAAAAATTTTCAGTACAATCAAAATAAGAAATACTTTATCACATTGAAGTCTGCCAAAAATCCACTGTATTACAGCTGCAGCAAGTTTTACTCATTTATTTGTTTGAAATGTGTATGATTCAAAACTGCAGAGTCACCAAACTGCAGGTGAATTTTACCAACTTAAATACTGATGCAAAAGAACAATAACCAAATCCTGGGCTGAACCTATAAGAAACTCAAAACTGCCCTAAATGGCATGGACTGAGCTGCCCTATTATGTGCCATTTGACTTGCTCACAATTGCTACTCAGCCTGCTGTGTACAAATACCTTGTTACAACAACAGACGAAAGCAAGGTATCCCTACCTAAGGGAAACCCACAGATCATTAAAATAGGTTTTCCAAGTCCTTTACACATTCAGAACGGCATGAAGGTGATACAGCTTCCTCTCACCCATAGGGTATTCCCTCCCAGACAAGAGACATTTCATTTTAACAGATTCCCCTCTGGATATATCTACACCGTACATGGTAAATACTGCAAGGATTAGCCTGTGCTGACCTCTCTGTCTCTGTGACTCATCTGTTGCTGGAACCCTCTGGATCCCAACAGCTCATTTCACGCTGTCTCACATGACCGCCACAGCAGTGACTAAGAAGCAGATGCACCCTCAGAAAAAGGGGAACTGGGCAGCTGTTGACTATAAGCCAAGGCAACGAACTCTAGGGACACAAAGCACTTGTCATGTTGATCCCATGCTGTTCAGAGTTACCTTGTGCTAACCTGGAGAAGAAATAAAGTGACCAATCTCTGGTAGTTTGCATTATTCTGGTTGAACAGTCAACCTGAACAAAATAGAGGCTCCAAGGATCATGAGGTTTTTGGCATTTAACCTGAATTCACCACAGACTTTTGCTCTTGAGATTCAGATTCGGTCACTGACAGGCACTGAAGTTTATCCTAAACTTCATTCCTACTGAACGCTAACAGGAGAAGGTTTACAGGCTTCTAAAGCTTCAAAAAAACCTGCAGGCCCATCTTCTTAGATTAGATCTGTTATCTTTCAGCAGGTAGCAGTTTTCAGTGGGTAGCGACTAAACATTAACTAACTCCCTCCAACATTACAGCCACTGTTTCAACTCTTAGAGCATCAACATTATCAGTTTAAAGTTAACAACAGAGAGTACAGCAAGGAAAAAGGGAGTTAGATGGAACCAACAAAAGACCAGATGCTGAGGATGACTGGAACCAGGAATTTGGTACGCAGGGCATGTGCCCACTGCAGCTGAGAGATGACTACGGGCCAGGAGCAGGCAGAATGTCATCTTTCATAGCATAAACAGCAGTAAATGAAAGACATCTCAGGCTTCAGCACAAATGAGCTTGTTAAATCCTACCAGCTAGGATTTGAGCTGCTATCATAGAATCACAGAATAGTCTGGAATGGGAGGTAGCTTTAAAAGTCATCTAGTCCAGCCCTTCAATATCCTGCTGAATTGCATTTTGTTGGTTTTTGTGATCAAGCATTACCTGATCTCAGTAACAGCAAGTTACCACAGTCAGGCAACGGGCCTTACAGCTCATTACTAACCCTTCCTACTGATCTTTGGCAGTGGTCTGTATTGCCTGACCTACATGAAAACATTTCATACATTTAAGAAGCAAGTCTATGTTAGTGAATAACTTGGCATAACAGTGTCAGCCGGCCAAAAGAGTTGGCGTTGATCCCCCTACGACTACCCTGTATGCACATTGTTGTTCTGTTCTAGGCTCACCTGCTCTGGTTCCCTGGTGAGAACATCCCTGCTCTGGCCGCGGCTTGAGGACCAGCCACTGGCTTAGATCCTTCTGCCTCCATGACGGTTTTGAGCACAACTGGCTAGCATCGGAGTGAACTTCTGATTTAATTTCCTACAGAAGTTCTCTAGTTGGTGCACATCAAAACCGCTCCACATAATGAACAAATGTGCAGCGAGGGAAGATCATTGAGGACTTGCTTCAAAACCACGCTCCTGATCTCAATGAAAACACCACTGCAGAAGCTGAGGCTAAGAGATATTTGAGGCAGAGAATGAATCTTACTGGATGGACCTGGTAGAGCATGAGAATTTATGTCCCTCTACTCTCAATGAATTTAAAAAAAACCCAGCAGTCAACTCCTATTCAGTACATATTCCCAGAATGTCCTAAAGCCAAAAACTTCAACCACTTAAAATATGGATGTGGATTCAGATTGGTTCAGATTGATTGAATTCAGATTCATTAATTTTAATTGAAAACCATCCTGCATGATTTACAATTCTTCCTTAGACCCAGATGAAAAAATCCAGTCCACTGGTTCACTAAGCAAAACAGTGAAATTTGATAAGAAGTTGGAAACCTACCATTTTAAAGAAAAAAATGAATTAAAATTAAAAGATAGGCAAGGGAAGCAAAAAAAACTGGATGAAATCAGTTATTTTAAGAACTCAAGAATTTATTTATTTTGTGTGTAAGACATCAAGATTTTTTTCCCCTTCCTTCAAAGCTACAGGGGCATAGCTGTTGAAGCCTGAAATTATAGTTCCTTAGCCTTTTGCTTTTAAATTAAACAAATGATCTCAGTTTTTGGAGCAGTTTTTGACTCCAGGGAAACTATGCCATTAAGAGAGTGCCAGAAACGTATTTAATTGATGCGTGTCCCAAGAACAGCTCAAAAGACTGCAGACATACCACATATAGATTTCAAGGAAATTACTGGAAAGCCACAGAGCTTCAACAGAATGTGATACGTGAAACACAGCATATGAAAGATTCAGCATCAAAAGAGTAAATTCAGTTCGGGAGATATTAATCTGATTACCTAAGAGGTACTATGAATCGGATACGCTCCTTTGTATTCCATATCCAACCTGGACAGATGGAGGAGACTTTATGCTCCATTTTCTGACGTGTAATTAGTGTTTAAGGGATTATCAAGTTACAGATACAAAATTTCAAACATTTTTTTCATTTTGGAGTGGCATGTACAGCAACCAGCCTACAACATAAGGTTTTCTGACTTTATTTCCTTGCGTGGCTTAGACACTCTGCAGCCCGACTTCACTGTTCTCATTTTCGGTTCAATGCTTTCTATGCACCTGCCTGACAGAAAACCAGTCCAGCAACATCTCGAAACAAAGCATTCCATATAGAGCTCTGAAACAAGACTTGCACAGACTGAATTCAAGTCAATTTTATGCAATACAGGTTTTTATCCAAATGATATGCAATTGTTATATATTTCCGCACTGTCTCTTCCTCTCTCCTTCCTGCTATCATTAGCAATTTCAAGGATCTATTGACAAAAAAAAATAAGTAAAAATAAATTATCTGTTGCAGGCTCCTCCCCCTGTTGGATTCATGCAGTGATGCCACAGTCAAACTTCCATGACTGTAAATTACAAAGTCAATAGCCTTGGACTATCAAGTCAGTTAGCTATTAAAATGTTACTATTTTACATTATGGTAATGAATACTTTCAAAAAACAAATTTAAAATCCATTTTTGTTCTTGTTTATAAATTCCATTTAAGATTGCAGCAGAACAAAGATTAAAAAATCTGATCTCTAATTCAGACATCTGTAACTTGGCATTTTATATTAAAAAGGCTGTCTGCCTGCCTTAGCAAAGACCCTCGGCTTTGCAGATCACAGCAGCAACCACGAGGCCATTTTCTGTTTATTTCTCCATCACCATCCCACATCTGTCAGACTGTGCTCATATCCTTGGGTATACGAATAATAGAATTAGTTTTACAAAATTCAAGGGAGGATCTAGCCCACCTGCACTAACGCTGCCCTATACAGTTTTTAATTACGTTGCGTGTAACTTTTAATCGTCTCAGCAGAGAGAGACAGTTATCAATCCCTGCCTTAAGGCACGGAGTATTCAGGGAGAACCCTTTTGGACAGGGTGGCTGGGGAGAAGCAGCACGAAGGAGCGGCAGTGGGGCAGAAGCTGAAGCTGGTACACGTCCAGCAGCCGTGGCCAAGGCAGCTGTGTGGCGAGGGAGCCGGGGCTCGCTGCCAGCCAACTGACAGGGAAGTGAGATGAGGAGGGGAGTCCAGGCAGAAAGGCTGCAGCAGCGTGGGAGGACGATGACCTTTTGATCTCCGAGATGTTCCTGATGTACCAAAGTGACATGTCAGCTCTAATAGGCTGCACTCTCCAACTGGTGGCAGGGGCCTACAAATTACTGTGAGATCTGAAGGCATTTGTTGTGATGATCCTGGCCTGGATGGGGCACACCAGCCCTTCCCCAGAAGGACTATCTGACAGTCTCTCCCAACGACTCCCAAAACAGGGGTCGTAACCTCCAGGAGGGTCACAGCCCCACAGAGCGGGGTCGCAAGCCTGACAGAGATGCGATTGTTTATGTTAGTATTTAGGGTCGCAAGCTCGGCTGGGGTGAGTTCACCACCAGAAACAGAGGCACAAGCAGAAACCATTTGGGAACAGCTGGTCTAACAGATTTCACGGTCAGAAACAACTTCTTGATATTCAGCTATAATGTGCCCCAACTACCCCCTTCCATATCCATGTACCAGCCTGAAACAATAGCTCCTCTGCCAGGTATCAAACTGGCTCAAATTACTCCCAAAGAGTCGTGGCTGTTTACATGGTGGTAGCATCTGCTTTGGGCTTTGCCTTTTCCTGACAAATTTTCCATTGTTAACAGTGGTGCTATTCATACTTGAGCCGCTGTCTTTTCTGCCCCTCCTTTGAAGGGAGATGTACCTAGTTAAGCACCAGCTCAGGCAAGACTCTCCTGTAGGCTGCAGCTTGCCTGGGACTACAGAACAACGGCAGGACATTTTAGGAGAGTAGAAATCAGTATAAACAAAACCTTCCTCTAGTTAAGCTCCAAGCATTTCTTCTTTCTACCATGCCTTCACCCATCTTTCCGCACACCACAGTGACCACTTGGGTTGTTCTTCTCTGAATCCTCCTTCGTTTTTATTTTTCAGTATAGCTGATATTACAAGAAGACAAACAGAACCCAGATTAGATTAATTTTGCCCACGTGGAGGATGCAAAATCTGCTGATACTCAAGCTGCCTATTTTCATTAAATTAAGAGATAACACACCAACTATACTGCACCAAGACATATACTGTCTTTTTATTATCAGGTTATGTTTGGGTTTAATGTGACATTTTAGGAGCAGACTGTCACTGGGAATAAGTTCGTTCACATGCCAGAGCACCCAGTTTCAACCTCCAAAAAAGGCTAATAGGTTATAAAACCTCCATCATTTAAGACAATAAATCATTATTACAATAATAAAGCAGGAAATACACACAAATTAAACAGAAACACCAACGTGCTCTTTTTATGATTAAGGGGAATAATCAATCATAGAGGCTGCCTGAGATTAACAAGGAGCCACTTTTTCAAACATCCTGCAGTAAACCCAGAGGAAACCCAGCTGGAACTGCAACAAGAACATAAGCATCACACTCTGAAACCCTCTTCCGTCCCCTCATCCTCACCTTCCCTTTTGGGGTCCTAGGGTCACTTCTAACTGGTTCAAGTTCTGCAGGTGAGCCATATGCTTCATCTAATGCCACAAGCCAAATATAATTCCCACAGTGATGGTTTCCCATGTACAGAAATCTTTCTGATCCCTCCCATTCCCACCAGAAGAGAGATCAACTGCTGGTACTGTAAAACTCCACAAGAAATGGGACTGAATGCTACTGAATGATGAAGATTCAATTAATATTTTTTTCCTCAGCCCCTGTTTGTACAGATTAAAGGATAGCCCACAGTAAGTTAAGACACAATTTAACTGGTCATTGTGCCTGGGGACGTGCCTGGGGACAAATGGTGTTTATCTATTTCCTACCCTTGAATTCATTTTTTCACAATGTAGTCTGAAAGATGGGTTAGTTTGGAGCAGTTGCACCAACACTGATGTACAATGTAGTGTTGCAGAAGGAATTTAGAGCCAAACCATGTCACGTGTTTCTGATTTAAATCACTGATTTGCAGGACCACAGTAAAAATGCTGGTTGATCTTTTCTATTCTGCTTAGGATGGGAAGAAAGGGAAAGGAGGAGAAGGAATTACTATCATTAAATAACCATGTCTCTTACTGCTACTTTTATGGTATAAACAAAAGTCCAAATTCCAATGTATAAGAGAACATAGTTTCTATATACAACCACACTGAAATATGAGTTAATCTTACTTTTAAATATTTTTTAGGGAGATGACCAATTGCAATCTTGTTACAGTGCTTTACAGCTACATGCCATCAGCTGGAACCCAGTGGCTGACCTGTGCATGCTCTCAGCTGACTGCAATTAAAGGAAAACAGGAATAAACTCGTGTGGGCAGCAGGATTCATGCAAACCCATTTTACTGTGCGTTGGAAGGTGCAACACATTCTTGGTTGTGCTTTGTCTCAGCTGAGGTAAGTTACTTGGCAGCCAGAGGTGGTAACTCCCAACCACTCGGCTATGACTGTAAGCACTTATTGTGCTTCTGATTATATAGACAAGTGATTCCCAGCAAATGTACCTGAAGGGTTTTGGGATTACAAATTGTTGATTAATGATTGTAAATCATAACAAGACTTCAGAAAGAAACCACAACAAAGCAGTAAAACTTTGTATTCTATCATCACAACAATTAGGAAATGAGGAATGGAGATTCTCTTAAACTGATATATAGAAGACTTTGAATGCTCCTGCTGACAGTTTTCAACCCTTTTGTAGTCTAGATCAAGTGATTATGCATATGTCATTCAGCTTCAGACTTCCATAGACATGCACAGTCTCTGCAACCCTGTTTTACTGAGAGATTTATCTTTTGATTAAAAAGCCGTTAAAATTCGGTTGGATGTTATTATGTCACTACTTCCCACTTGTTGAAATATAGCATCAAAATTAGCACAGGCTGACATGACCACTGTTATCATGAAATCTAACTGCTCCATACACCACCGCAACCCTGCGTCATGCAGAAATAATCGCAGTATCATTTCCCCTGATGGTTAATATCATTTGTCCCAGGCCCTGCAATGATTCCGCACTTCCTTCAGGCGTTCCCAACAGCCAGGAGGGCTTCTTTCCTTCCACTGAAGCATTGGGGTGCAGACTCCATGACTGCTAGGACCACAGAGTTACCAGAAACATGAACACAAGCAACAAGGCTCATTTCCCCCTTCCCAACACGTACTAACCAGTTTTATCAAGCTCCCTACTTTTTTTGGTGCCCACTGCCTACCTATCCTAAAGCGGATGTGCTACATACTAACCTGACTTCTGGCAGACTAAGGAAGATGTGTACGTGAGACTAACAATCTTTTTCATGAAGGGTCTGAAGCTGCAGAAGTAACTGAAAGAACAGACCAAAGGAATAAAAGGCTTCTCACAGCACTGCTGCCTGGTGAAGGGGATTACAGGGTCCATGCTGGGGTAGTTTCTTGAAAGGCAGCTGAGACATGAAGTCCAGCAGCAAAATAAGGAATTAGAAAGAAACAGCTCCAGCTGTTCCATTGCAGCTGATGTGAACGTGAACCGGTGAGTTGAGTAACTCTATCCTCCTAAAGTCAGAGATACCCAGGGCTCAGAGCTGAAGGCACAATTCCTGTGGCTGATTCCACTGAGCTCTCCTGTCCCATCATGGGAGGGCAGCTTGGGCCCGAGCGGCAACCAAACCATCAAGTGAGAAGGGGCAATTCACACCAAAGTAAAAACAGAGGCAAATCTCCCTACACTTCCCTGTATCATCATGAGTGCAGAGGGCAAAAGATACATCGTAGCACTTCACTATCTTGCTAAGCCACAAAACAAGAGAACTCCATTGCCTATTCAGTGATGCATTTTAGTCTTCAGCATTCACACCCGCACACCAGGCTCAGATGGGAAATTTACTCTTCAGTATGTATAAACGTGGACTAATTTTTGGAATTCACCTTATATAATCTGACAATGCCACTAGTATTTTTTGCACTCACTGCATTTTTGCATATGTAAAATTCACTAACCTTCACAGGGTCTACATAAGGGGCCAAAGTCAAAAGAGCTTATGCCATGCCATGGCTCTTGAGTTTCATAAACAGGCCTAGTAATCTCTATACAGAATATTCCATAATGGTAACAAAAAAAGAAGTTTTAGTAACTCTTCCCAAACATTTGGGTCTCAGAAAGCCAGAGTGGATTCATATTAAAAAGATAGGATATTAACTTAGGAATTGTCCTATTTAAATTGTCCTAGTTAAAAAACTATTAAAATAAACTAACACGATTGTTTAAATGATCCAAGACAAACTATCTCCTATTTCAAGCAAAATTGTGTAAACCAACCCACAACAGGTTTACAGGTTTACATTCAGCTAAAATACTGAAGTCCTAAAACGTGCCAAAGTATTATGATACTTTCTTCTTTCTAATCTATTTAAATTCATAGCATGCTGCAGCACTTCACTAAGACATGCGTTATGACTGCATTAGCTTGAAAACTAAAGGAAGAAGTGTTTTAGAAACTTGTTTAACAGCTGCTTCATTCATAAGTTCACAGTTCCTGCAAAACAGGTATGTTTGTGTTCTCCCAGAATATTATTTCTATTTTTATTAAGTCACCTGCAGGTCCAACCTTAAGCATAAGTATATACATAAATCAATAAATAAACAAAACAAACCAGCCTCTGATCGCGGGGGTCCCCCTCAGTTCTCTTGGCAATTCCTTCAGTGTTTTCTCTCCATTCAGCACCAGGACTGAAAAGAGGGATTTGAATGGAGAGAAGTAATAAACTAAAGAACTGGTCTTACTCTGGAGTGAATGGCAGGTCAATTTATTATTTCCCCCCAAGGAATATCCTGAAATATTAAGAAAAAAAAAAGTTGCAAAATAAAAATATATCCCCATATTTAAAAAAATGGTAAACTGAGGCTTGAAGAATAAAATGATAAAATGATTTAACCACAATCTGACAGGAGATCAAGGGCAAAGCAAAGAAGACAAGCCAATGACTCTAGCTTCAAATCTTCTGCCCCTAAACTAAAGCAGGAAAATCCTGTGGGTGGGAGATATTACGGTAACTTAGTTTTTTCCAGTCTCCACAACACGAAAGCCTACTTCTGCTCAACAGCTTAAAAGAATTTGAGATCACAGCAACAAAGATGGAAAGGTCAGACTAAACTCATTGCTCACACCACGCACTAAAAATATACAATGCTATGACAAACCGCTTGATGAACACAAATGGGAGAAGATTGAACGCTGGCCTCCCCAGAGCTAGCACAAGTTTACAGACAGTTTTAAACACAAAATAATTCTGACTTTTCCAAACAAATATTTGAAAGTGCTAGCTGAGACTTGAAGAAGCCTGAGACAGCATTCCTTTTTTTGCCTGACACTTTGTGCACGCTGGGAGGGGGACGAGGTTCTTGTTCATGCCAACACACCCCTGAGCTTTTTCCAAGAAAGAAGGAGTTTGGCTTTGATATCTGCAAGAGGAAGCTGGAGCTTGCAGCCAGCAGATGTATTAATAAGATAGGCACTGGTGGACGAGAAGGGACCTCAAGTAGGTCATAACGTCCTATCTCTTCACAGCACACAAATGAAACACACAAATTTCACCATCCAGTTATCAATCAAACATGTAGGCTTAGAATTAATTTTTAACAACCCTCTACATTAGGTGAAATCCAGTCATCTGAACTTTGCAAAAATAAGAAAAATAGTACAGTCACAGCCACAGATAACTTGTTTAAAACCATCAATTAAGTCATACAAAATATTTTTTTTGCACTCCATTTCTATTGTTCATTTAGGCTAATGCAGCTTAAATATATTTTTTAAATTATTAAAAATATTTTAATTGGGTTAAGGGCTACTTTTTACATGTTTAAATAATTAAGTATTAATTCTTCAGGCCACATTTTGAAGCCTAGTGATAGTCCTGAGCTCATCTGACCATCTCTGCAATTTAACATAACTTTAGGCTTCTCAAAGTTGTCTTTGACTAGAAGAGCTAAACAGAGGCTACTGCATAAAGCAAGGATGAATGTGAAATTGCAGTATTCACAACAAGCTCCAGTCTATCCTCAACAACCACAGGGTTTGCAAAAAGACTACACAAGAATGGCAAGGATATAAATGAAAATTGTGTCTGCTTCCTAGAGAAGAAGTGACAGCCTTACATGCGTAAGAGTTTTAGAGCTTGAGAAAAACACTATTAGTCTTACTGAACTCCTTCGGATGATAATCTGGCAAGTCTGTAAAGGTTAAATAAATGCAAGGACTCAGCCCCCAGGTACAGAAACTTTTGTATTTTATTCAACACTTTAATTTGTAGCAAACTAAGCACTTTGTTTTCTGTCTTGAAGCAGAAGCATGCATAGATCTGGGAATTTAGCTGGACATAACCATTTCCTACACGTACCACCACCAAACACAGTTCAACAATTCTTATGTCGTTACATGAGTGGTGGGATTTTACAATCAGCACTGCTTTTATAAAGCCTTTAGCACCCTCATAAAAATCTAACATTTTTAGGACACAAGTTTTCATGCACTAGATTATAATTTTACAGAAGACAAGCTTTGAGCCTGAAACAGCTTGACAATATCCTTTCAGCTTGTTCATCAGATTAACTTTCTGTCACACATCAGATGAACAGCTTCCTTGGTTTCTTGCCTAATCCAACACATAACCCAAGCAATTCCCTTCTGAAGCACAATCAGAAGCAAAACCAAAAGCCACTGTAACATTCCATTTCTTTCTAATAACACATTCAGTTTGAAATTTTCATTTCTGCCTCTAAGAAAAATTACCCTTTTAGCAAACCATTTACAGTGCCGGGCCTCTGATTCCAGATAGGATTAAAACAACATATTAGACATATACAAACCACAGCGTCTGAGTTGCTTACAGGACTAATAATGTGCTATGGGTCCTTTCACATCTAGGTCACTGGTTCAAATTCAGCTTCAGATGGTGATGAGTGAAAAGGAAGAATGAGGTAAGAACCCAGTCATGAATCTGGCCTCTATTCCTGCCTCTGCAACATATTCACTTGGTGCACTTGGGCTACTCGCCTACCTACTCTTTCCTGCAAAGTCTACAGTTGTAAAATAGCAGTATTCTGAGCATTAAACTAATCCTAGATGACTAATTCACAAAGGATTCTTAGAGTACCAAAGATTGTCACAAGATTTAAGTATTGCTACTTTCAGGCCATCCAATAGCTAACATGAAATAAATTAGGGAGGACTTTCTCAGGACAAGTCAACACCTTGATGTTAAAAAAGAAAAACACTGGCTACACCTGTATCTTTTAATAGCAAGATAAACATGGAAATCAAATGCTAAAATCCACTTTTTCTCATAGGTAGACAGAACAGGTTAAAACTGAAGCAAGCTGGAAATCCAGAAGCAGCCGTATTATGGATAAGAAAGACAGAAGGAAAGACCCATTTTGTATGGAGATCCTCTGTGCTCTCCTTTTATCCAACACAGTATGTAAATGCTGTGTCAATGTCAGTTGACAGAAGAGGGAAGGAAGGAAGAGGAGGAAAGAATTTTACAATCCCTACAAGGAAAACAACACACACAGGAGGACCAACACATTTTAACCCATTCTTGGGTTAAAAGGTGAAAAATAATGGTGGTAGAGAGTTTAGACACAACATGATAGCTTCATTAATAAGCTGTAACTGCTACAAAAATCACAATACCATCTCTTACACCATCTTGATACTGTCAAACTACGTGCTCAGTGCTCACACATAGCACTAGAATCTTTCATATTTGCAGGAAAATTAAGAACGATTATAACTATTGCACATTTTTTCCAAAGACGCTTCAAAGATGTTAACCACAAGAACAGAACGTGTTTTCCTGAGAACATATTTTGTTATTACTCCCACTTCAGAGTCAGCTATGCCTTTCTTTTCAGAGGAAGCTCATACAGAGCAATTCCAAAGGACAAAGAAAAGCCTGATTCCTGCAATCAAGAACATTTAATGAGACAGTGTGCAACAAGTTTGTGCCAAGAAGGAAATCATAAAAATGAAAAATGATGCCTTCCTCTTCCAAATCTAATTACCAAATTTCAACTCTTTCTGATAGAGATAGGGAGCGATATTCAAGCAATGAACTTCAGAGATACTTTGGCAATAGATGGAGCCAACAAAAGCCACAAGTAGAATTCCAAAATGATTTCAGGGGCTGTGCTTTGCCCAAGCTCCTATTGACAAAATTATGAAGTAAACACATCAATCAGTGTTGAAGCATTACACTGAAGATATTTGCTACTCTTTAATCTACTGTTTAATCTATCTTCAACCTGTTGCCCATTGAAATGAGTTGCAGAAATAATATCAGCTTTAGCCCCTGCTTAGTTGGTTTTGCCACCAAGCTGTTCTTGTGTTTTGTCAGACAAGCTTGAAAGGGCTGCTTGTGATCACTCAGAACCAGAAAGTGCAACAAGGCAAGAAAGAAGGGAAATACCCCTATTATACAGAGTAGAAAGTCCACATACGATTACCATGCCCTTGCAGGAAAGATGAGCATTGCTTTACATCATACATTTGGGTCTATGCATGAACTAAACTCTAAATAGCAAACTTCTCTGTATCTCTCCCTGACTGAGGGTACTCTGACTGTTGTTTGCAAGTGGGGAAAGCTGAAATTAGTAAATTACTTTGCAAATCTTGATTCAGAATTATTTTTTTCTTAGCACAGTAAGTCCTCACTATTGCCCAAAAATGTGTCTTGTCTCTAATTCTGTGCAGAAAAAAGAAACATCGGATCACACAAAACTTCATACTACATTCACACAACACTGACACCTGCAATTTGAGGAACTGTACTTAAAAACCAGATGAGCACAATGCAAAGGACAGGCCTGAATATTCACCCTCCTCCACTTGTGAACAGCTGTTTCTCTTTGGAATCATTTATAATCAGTAGATAAGATCAAATTTGTAGTCTAACCTGTGCATTAACTCTAGCAGCAGCTCCAGAAGACTGAGAAAATAATGGTCTAAATGTATGTCACTGGAAGTACAATACTGAGGAACATGCTATAGGACTGACATGGCACGAAAATTCATTCCCAGCCCTTAGAAAGTGCCAGGTCCTTTTAGTTAATACACTTACTTTCTTTTAATTTATAACCGGTGTTTCAGAGAAACTGAAAAATAATTTTGTTCCCAGACTGTTTTATGTTAGGCTTGATAACTTGACTCTCACAGACCCCTGTATTTCAACAGAAGACTTCATGTTACAATGCAGATTTGTGTCAGTGTAGAGTTTCAGTTTTGATAGAAGGGATCTCTTACCTTCAGACAGGGACAAATCATCAGCTGGAGACACCAGGTCTGCCTGGATCGCGAGGCCATTGCTCAATGATGTGGTAATCTGATTCGTCAAGATAACCTGCAAACAGACAGGGAGAGGGGGAAGGGAAATGAATTTTTATAGCTACTGGAGGGCAGAGAGCAGCCCAGGCGAGGACTGGAATCCTCCAGGCACAGCACCCAGGCAACCCTCTATTCTGTCCTTCAGTAAATTCAACACACAGAAAATTTTGAACTACCAGCAGAAACTGCAAGTGCAGGAAAAGGGATATAGTTAAAAAGATGAAATACTAAACAACAGCATGTTGTTGATACGTACAGACATCTAAAATGAAACTACAGTTCTGAAGAGCTTCATTCTTCAATGAGCAATTTGATGCTTCTGACAAAAAGCATCATTTTCTTCATAGGCAAATAGGAGATCTGTTTTCCTAGTAATTTCCACACAAGCTATACACTTCCTTCTCCACAGCGCCATGGAGAAAGGCACTGTAGGGACACATCCTCACTGATCTGAAGCACAAGAGTACTAAATTTCACACGGCTATCTCTACACAAGAGGATTTTTCAGTGTTTTTCAGGATCACAAGATTCTGTTAAACACCAGAGTGCCCACGCAGTGCTCTCCTCTGACAGCATCACCAATGGTCTTGTTTGTAAGAGAAGAATAGTTTTTGCACCTTTGAACATGTACTCTTTTCTAGCAACAGAAAGCCTATGGGTAAACACTATGAACACCACAGAGAGAAGAACATAAGTATAACCACAATTATCTCCTAATGGTTTGGATCTCTAAGCAGCAGCACTTTCCACAATTACAATCGGTCTCCACTTAGCAGACTGGCAAAAACAACTTTTTTTTTTTTTTCCAAAGAACCAAAGTGATCCTTCTGCCTGCACTGAGAACAGACTCCACTCCAAACAACTCTCTTTTAAATTAATGACCTGTCTTCAGCTGTATTTGACACAGGAGGAAGGCAGAAAGGAATCCTACATGGTACTCTCTGGATGCGGTTTCATGATGCTATTGGAATAAATTAACAGCTTGCCATTGCTAAAAGGAAGAGAAATTTCTCTGCTCTTCCCTCCACCATTCCTCCCTCCCTATGATCATGGCTTCCTCCTCCTTTCTAACACTTTCAGTGGTGTGATATGACACACTCTGCATTTTCTTTTTCTCTTTCAAGATGTCACAGAAGCTGTATCAGATCAGAGTCATAATGGCAGCGGTGGTGCTGTGGGGCATTGACTCTTCTTCAGACAGCATGATGTGAGATACCAATAATGTGACAGTCTGAGACCTTTACCAAGACCTTGACTCTTCCTCCCTGCTCTCATCAGCCCACACATCTCTATGCTTGTAACCAGGCACAGTGGTGCCCCAGAGCTTTATGGGCTGTATCAACAGGACTAAATTGAAAAGTGTGTAAGTCAAATCTTCATCTACTCAGCAGGAGCTCAAGACCTTCAGTAACCTTATGGTTACTTATGGTAGGTAACAGGCTTGTTTGGTCTCATACCTGCGCTAAAGTTCTTGAGGTACGATTTGCAATACTGCCAACAGCAAACACACAAGAAACACATCACTCCGTTCTGCTGTTTCCCCCAGAGTGGCTGTGTGCACCTAAAACCACCCAAAAGCCTTGCAGCCACCACTGGCTGTCCTGTTCATCAGATTACAAGATAAGATTCAATTTAACAACAAGAAAATAGGCACTTTTCCCTTTCTTCTTGCCAGGGTACTTATCTTCCATTTTACTGAGCAAGTTCATCTTTGTGATAGGTTGAACATCAAAACTAGTTCAAGGCAAATGAAAGGAGTGGGCAGCCAAGAGTCAGGAGGGATAAGGAACAGGATGCGAGACCTTTCCTTCTTAACATTGTTTTCACTTCATTTTCTCTTTGTCACAAAACCCTTGTCTATTGAGACAAGCCTCACTTGTCTATTGAGACTCTTCAGGCAGCCAGGCATCAGATACACCAACAATATGGCACAACACCGAAGCTTTTCCTCAATTTAGTGCTAGAAAATGAGCTGAAACGGAGCACACTAACAACTTACACACACACATGTACTGCTGGGGTATGAAGTTTTCATTGGCACACTTTTGCAATGATCACATTATTCAGAAGTGTCAAACACTCTGTAAGCAATGCAGTCATCCCAGAGCTCTGCCAAAATAATCTTTGTACTGTGCCATCACTTATTTTATTATTTATACACCACATTTTAAAGAAAAGCTACCGTGCTTAAGGAACTTTTTAAATTAAAAAAAAAAAGACCTGAACACACCAAATTTCATATTGCTCTCCTTCAAAGAAAACTAACTTTCAAGTCTTAAAGTCTTCAAAAATCAAAAGAAAAGCTAACAATAAGAATAATGTAACTACATTTGTTTTTATTTTTAGTCATTCAGGTTCGGCCTCCTCTTTAAGCAGGATCTCCACAGCACTGTTCACTGTACAACTGTAAATCTTCTTTACCCTTTATGTTTAAGTCAAGCTACACCTCTGAACTTAGATTTCAATTTCTGATGCATCCTTCAATAACTATTTGATACTAACAATATCCTAAACACTCTGTTGTGCTGTTTAAAAAGTCAGTCCAAAAACACAAAGACCTACCCAAGTAAATGTTCCTCTCTGGCTTGCTCTAAGGATGGGAATTAAGTGAATTCTTAGTTCCATGACTTCACTGATAGTTAAACATTTGCTTAAATACATGTTTAAATTCTGTCTTGAATAAGCACACTTCCTCTGAGATGAAGCCATATACATGTAAAGAATGCTTATTTTGGAATTAACTGAAAATTATTCTTCATTTCTGCAAGCCTTTAGAACTAATGCAGAGATTCTGTTCTCCCATAAGCACAAACCAAGAGGCTGTTGGCTAAGCACCAAACTTGACATCAAATTCTCTGTCACACTTCTGCAGCTTCACTTACTGCAAAATACTCCCATCAGGTATAGGTACTCCTATTAAACAATTAATACTCATCTTTGTGCACCTACCATAACACAGTTTGACCATCACTCTGCAGGTGCGTAGAGTGCTCCAGACACTGGCTGGCTCAGACAAGCTGTGGGTTGCTAACAAAAGGAAAAAAGCTGGTCCTTACTCAGCTCCAGTTCCGAAGAAAGAAGTTAAGATGCTCACATTTAGAGAACCCCTCTTAATACCTACCCTTAATACCTCATCTACCTTCAAAATTCCAATCACATACCCTTATTGGAAAGTGGTAAGATTTCTTTTATTTTTCCCAGGGTAAAACTGAGGTCACAATACTTTGGCAGTTAATAGCGCCATTCAAATAAGACCCTATGTTTTCAACAGTCCCCAGTCCTACAGACATTCAACTTGAAGCCCTGAATGTTGATACCACTCGATTCCAGTGTCACATCTAAAGAGTGTGTTAACTTCTCCCCAAAGCCTCCTTCACCAACCTGAAAGATGTCCTTCCACTCCATTCTGCTACCCTTTGAAATGGCTCACTGTATTCAGAAAGCTGCAAATACGTGTCTGGGGGAACAGTTAATCCTGAGTGCGATTTGGAGAGAACAGACAGGTGGCCAAAGGAAGCGGGGAGTGAAGGCTGCCTGACTCTCTGATGAGTAATCACATTTGTGCACGGCCAGAATCAGCTGAGTCTCACACCCTGATTCATACCTGTGTGCACAGAATATAATGCTAGTTCTGATCTTAACGATCCAATATGTTACAAATCACCCACATTATGAAGTGGAAGGTTAGAGTATCTGCCTTTGGTCTCCTAGGTGCCACACTTGAAAGAAACCACCTCTCCCTGATAAACAGTGCCTGGAAACAGGCCGGGGTCACAAGTCCAAGCAGACTTATTAAAAAGACTGCCTTACACTGAATTAGCAATAGCACTTCCTCAACTTTTCATTGGAGATTTGCCATTGAAGTAGAGATTAGATTTGCCCTGTTTAGTACAGGAGACTTGCCAAGTCCTCAGTCTAAATAGGTAAGGAAAAGTTGCCTCTGTTGTGGTTCCTTTTGTCAGATACTGGGCATCGTTACCAGCCAAGCATAGCTTCCACTTAAGAGGTTCAATGCCAATCATGGGTTGATTATTCTCCAGAACGCTCAACGGTGAGACCATTGCTAATGTTATCACATTAAAATACATGGTATTGTATGTATTTTAATTACATTAACGCATACATTGTATTTTATAAAATACCCAGTATTTTAAGAGGAGGTCCTATTTCCACCATTAAGTATTGGAACAAAATATTTTTGTTACCAGAGGTACTTTCATTACTACTAAGGCACCAAAAGGCACAAAAAAATTACAGCTCTCCACATAAAACTGTGTTCTGATGTGTGCAACACGTAAGGAGGTTGTGTTACTGCTTTCTGTTTCTACCTTGTGATGACTGAAGAGCATAGGGCTTCTTCAGCAGTGACTGCGCATGAATGGAAAACATCCTCCACTGCTTAAAGAGGAGGAAAAAAAAAAACACAAAAAGGTCAGCTAGACAAGCTCAGTAACACTGGAAACTTGCCCAATGCAGTCTTCTGTGGAATGCAATGAACCATTGCCTTTAACCTTTCAGTCTATTCACTTGCAACTGGTTAAACTAGCTATTTAACAAGTGAAAATTTACAGTCCACAGCCTTCCAATTCCAACAATTACAAACACTGTAGAAATTCACTCAGATTCAAATTTCAAAATCATTTCTGGGAATAAGTCTACTACTTAAAATACCACACAACTGACTGACCACACAATTTCCCAATCTTACGATTTTTATTTCAGCATAGCAACCTTAGATTTTAAAATAACCCCTTCTAACCATTAGAAGTGTTACGACAGTGAGACAAATCCTTTTCCTTACAGTAGAAAACCTGGAGATAAACACAAGGAGACAGTGGGAACGCATTTTCAAATTTCTAATTTTAAACTCCTTAAAAAACCTGCCTATTCTTATGATCACTTCCCAAATTTTTATAGGTGCTGATACCTGGAAAAAAAATGGAAAAAGGAAAACAGCGTTCATGTTTTAGACAGGTTATTGCTACTTCTAAGATTAATCTAGAAGTCAACACTGCTGTCTATGTTCTCTTGAAATCTTTACATGTTGTTGTGAAAATAGAATCACTTTCCACTGATGCAACTTTAGTAGATGCCAGTTTTCTGGAAGCACATTAGAAAAGTAAAAATACTTATTTAAGGTGCCTAAACTCCTAACACTCCCATTTGTTGGGAATAGCCCACTTCCTGCATGAGCGGAAAGCCCCTGCAGGTCCTGGGAGAGAGTTGGCCTAAGAATTGAAATACGACTGCTCTACACAGAAGAATAAGCAAACTATTTTTTGTTTGGTTATTTATACAGTACAATTTTTCAAGTACTCCTCCTGCCCATCCTAGGATCACACTGAAACTACTAAATCTGACTTTGTCATCCTTGTAAATCCAGTTGAGTAAATAAGTCATTTTCTGTAAACTTGTGGTCTCAGCCTCCTTGTTAGTTTATTGCAAAATTAAAGGGAGCTCAGCACAGATCAATCAGTAACCAGCAAAGGTATAAAGTCTTTTGGAATGTACCAAGAGGTGAAAAAAAAACCCACTCTCTCATGAAATAGCTGTTTGTTAAAAGAATAGAGCAGAATTCCCCATTTCGCATGCAACACCATTTAGGAAAACTCTTATTAAAGGCTTCCTATTGAGCTCAGAGAGCAAGCACAAGGACACTCGCAATAATCCCAAACTACTCCACCCTTATTAGTCCACGTATTTCGTGGTTTTCACTGTACTCAAGCAATGTCACTAGAGAGCAGCAAGTACAAGTGGCAGTCAGCAGGGCTGGGATGCTGACTCTGCCTGCTGGAGGAGAAGGAAAAGAAGTTTTACTGATCCCCAGCCGTTCTTCACGGTGGTCCCTGAGAAGGCACTTCTCCCTTCCCCTGAAGCACAGAGATTTTAATAAGGCACTGGAGCAGTCAGTAAGAGTGGGGTGGAGACAATGGTGCCCACTGTTGAGGCACTAGCAAAAGGCAAGTGCACCCAGCAATACCACAAAGCCAGATGGGGCAGGCAGCAATCCTAGAAACAGAAAAAGGGAACAGAGTAAAACTGAGGTAAAGCAGCACAATTCAAACAGCTGTGAGAACTGCAGCTTTCTCCTTGGGAACCTGTAACAGCTCTGCCAGACTGGCATCGGTCTGCTCAAGGAAGAACCCTAAATTACCACTGTCTGTCACTGTAATAGGGCATTCGTGAACTTCATCTAAGACCCACAATGAACTAGCTTTTTTTTCAACTCCTATTTCTTCGGGGAGATTTTCTTCAATATCAGTAGCCATTTGCCACAAAAGCTGTCAAAAATACTCAATGACCGCAGCAGGACTTGTACCTAAAATTCACAAGGAAGAAATCTTCCTTAAAACTGAGCATTTTTGGTGAAATCAGGGAGTTATAGACAGAAAAGAGCAAAAGTCCGATCTGCAATACTGAGAGCTCTTAAACAAAATAAGAGTTTTAAAGAGATAATTTCAAGTGCCCATAGCTACTGGGCACTCGAAGCTGCCTTCTGCAGTGATGCTCTGCAGGGGCTCACCTTGCAGGAGAGCAGGCTTCTGAGGTGAAAAGCCTCTACACAAATCGAGACAGTTCTGGGCTCCAGGAACAAACCAAACATACTTGTATCACAACTATTACTATGAGCGGTGATTAAATATATACACTTATCTTCATTCTTAGAAAATGTAAACTATTTTGGCTCAGACAAACCAAATACAGAAGAGAAAACACAACAGTTTATCATCCCAAATCCAAGCAAAGCACCATACCCACCCAGTACTCATCCCAGTAGGTGTCCCACACTCTGAGCTGAGTGGCCACCAGCCTCAGCATCTCTGATTTCTGGAGGGAAGAATGAAAATAATGTCGAGTACTCTACAGAGCCCAGCCATCACAAGGAAAAAACCTTATAATAAATGAAATTCCTATGTTCAAAGTCAAACATCACTTCTGGTGTTTAATCAAGGACTAACTAACAAAGATACTCAAAAGTAATTTTAATTGTGGTGTTGAAATGGTTGTAGCTAACAAAGCATGAAGCTCCTTCACTGCAGGCATAAGCAACAGACAAGTGCCCACATTTAACAACTATTGCTAATCCAAATCAGATGAAGGAAAAAGTACCCATTACAGCCACCTTCTTTATACATGATAAAGGCATAGGCTGTAACAGTGATGCTCATGTCAGAGGGAAGCATATGGATGTTTTCGGACACAAAGGCATAGCAACCTCCCCTGGCTGAAGGCAAAGAGGAGGCCTCTGTGCTGAGAGCTGTTCAAATTCACATCTCAACCAATGTCACCACCATTTGGCATAATTCCCTGAATAACAGATATATACACACAAACCACTGGAAACCCATTGAGAAACACTTCCTAATCCTATAAGCAATGTAGCAACAAGTGTTGGCCTTGCCTCAGAGGAATTTCAGCTGAACCTATTTTCAGCTGTACCTATTTTCACCACATCCAGGGAAAAAAACCCACAAGCACAATCAGTCAAACAGCATAGAATCAGCATAGAAAGTAATGATTCTCTAGAAGGCTCACAAGCACCTTTTAAAAGCTTAGAGACCTGCTGCTCAGTTCACACTGCTGCTAGCTGCAACCTCATTAGAGCTCCTAGGACAGGACGTCCTCCTGCTTTGCCACGGTATCTCTACCCAAGTTTCTCCTCTTTCTCCCTGAGTGAGGCAATTCAAAGCAGCAGAGGTCATTTTATAGTCACTGGATTTCACTGGGTATAAATAGGAGTCGGAAGAAACCAAGGAATCTTTCAGAGGCTGGCCACTGTATTTACATCCAATTTATTCTGCTTTGCATAGGAAAAGTACAAAGTTATGCAATTCTGTTCCATAAGCCTTCTGGAGAAGTAAAGCGTCTATTCCCATCTCTGCCAACTGCTAAAAAATAATCACAATGAATTAATAAAACTTCCACCAGAAGAAAAAAAGAAACTAAACAAAAGCATGCTGTTCTCAGGCAGCTACACGTCTTCGAGTTGAAATAGCTACCACCCAGGGATAGCCTGAGGTCTTTAGCCTTTCCTCCTCTGTGAACAAGGAACGCAGCCAACACAAACGTAACCTCCAAAATCCACGCCGTAGCACCCTGGCGCTGCGCTGCTCGGTGAGAAAGCTTTGTGTGCCTGGAAGGCCTTCACATCCAGCAACCTGCACAGACCTGTTTGCGGGGACGTGCGTAAGACACCCCCCCAAAGGGATTGCCACTCGCCTTCATACCCTGCCAGTCGCCCAGGGCTTCGGATTGGCTTCCAGCAGACCTTCCCTCTCCTCCACCCTCCCCTGCAGCCTCTGCCTAACCACGCAGAGCTCGCCCCTGTGCGTAGCTAGCGAGGGACCACAGTGACAGGCTGCTCAGATGTGGAGTAGCTCGCAAGAGATCACAGGCAACTTCTACAGCTAAGACCTTCTGCGCCCTCAATGGGGCAAACGCCACCACTTAAAAGGGAGTCTTCTGATGAATGCCAAATTGTCTTGTAAAAGAATAAGAAAATATATTTCCAAATTCACAGTTCTCTCTTAGATCACATGCTGTTCTCAGCAACAGGGCTTCTGGTTGGTTGAGTTGGCTTGTTTTTGAAGGATGGGGAAGAAACTGGGCTGTCTGGAACAGCAGCAAAGTAACACAGAACTTCAGTTCTGCTCCAGGCTGAGAGCTGAGTACGTCTCCTACTCTTTAATAGGACTGCAAGGAAGTGATTATTTATGCTTAATTTTTTCTCCATGAAAAACCTAGTTGAGTTTATTGGCACTGTTTAGCTTTCATTAGCAGATCAGAAAGCAGACTGAAGGATCCTTCCTTTCACTCACCGAGTTCAGGCCTTCTGCCATGCTTTGTCCAGCACTTCAAATTTACCCAGACCTACATAAATTCGGTGACATTAAATCTCACTGCCTTCTGATGGAATAAATATATTGTTACCGCTATTATAGAAACAGATGCTGTGACACTAAGCAAACTGACTAAAGGTACCTCAATTCTTCAGTACAACTCCTAAACCCTGACTTCAAGAAGAGAGCTGAAAGGGCTTGTACTCACCTGAGCACTCTAAGACAGCTCAGGACAAACTAATATCTATCCAGCAAATTATATATTTATAATTCTTTCTGTATTTAGAGTTTATTTTATTCAGTTTTTCTACAGCTGTCTACATCTAGGTTTTTTCCTAACATCTAAAGAGTAATATGAACTCAACTAGTGAAACACTCCTAACAAAGTCCTATTTAGGGCTCATGGCCTATTTCAAGCTGATAATTGGCGTACCAGCATTTTTATTTGATTTTGTTGTTTTGACAACCCCATCAGGAAGACTGTTTATAGTAATATACACATGGAGATCTGGAGAGGTATAGCATATAAGGCACAACTCAATCTCAATGTCATTAATTCCAGTAATTCCTCAGATTCCTTCCAATTAATTCTTTCAAGCCTCCAAGGCAGTGGGTCACAGGAGACTTGCTGGGTCTTGGATACAAACTGGAACAGCTCAATGGGCTACTGTAATTTACGGCTTTGCTGAATGGTTTTTAAAACACTCTCCCTAGCTCCACCTTTTCCCACATCATGAGCCTATGCCAACATTTTTAGAGGGAGGACAGTGTTAGTTCAGACAGCTCCTCGGTGCCTCGTGGAAGCAGCAGAAAGCTGGTTTAGGATGTGCTAGGAATCTCATCAACACTTTGCTGTTCAGTTCCCCTGCAAACCATAGCTCCTCGCTTGCCCTGTGGCACTGGAGCCTTTCTGTTTACTTTTTAGGCAGGCAAGAGCGGACTGAAGGAGTATTTGCTCCTCCTTGTCTATTCATTTAACCTCTACAAAGCAGGCAGCTACTCACACCACCGCCAGACAGCATCCCACGGCTTACGTTGTTTTATACCCAACATACCCTACCAGCATCGCAGAAGCGGGGTGAATCTCTTCCAGCTGACAGTGGGGTTAGAGGCCGTAGTGTGCTTTACACAACACTTACTGGAGAAGTTTTCTTTTCTTCCTGTGTGATGGTAGCTGCTGCCTGTCACAGAGCTCATTTCAGACACGGACAGGATTTTTATAATTATCTGTGATGGTTACCCTTTATGTAGCTTTATTTCATCCTAGATAGTCAGTATCTTGAGTACGGGGTAATAGGGAATCTGGATACATACCTCCATCCCCCAATTTGCCCACAGCAACGTGGCAGGTCTGTAGAGTAATAGGGTAGTAACTGCTATTGCTCAGAAGCCTGACAATCAATCCAATATACCAATAACTCTTACAAAATTAGGAGAAGGCTATTAAGAAAGCAGGAACAAACTAGGCACTGACAGCATTATTAAGTGCAACCAAGGCCCGTTTAGTGAATACTGTGCCCCTGGTGATTTTAAAACGCTCTCATGAGCAAAATTCAGTTATCATCCTCTATAGCTAAAATGGCTGTAAAAAAAAATAATAGTAGAAATTATCCAGAAAACAAAACACACAGCTGCTGAAACAAACAGCCTCTCCAGTCACCATCAGTTTCGCTTCCCTGTGACCCAGGGCTCAGAAACATATGAAAGAACAAGTGAGAAAGAACAGCTGTGAATTATATGTGCTACAAGCTATAGGTATATACTAACATTATATTTTCATACACTGAATTGCATTTGCACCCTTTTCAGCCTAACCTGCAATTTAGCCAGTAATCAATTTCTACCAGAAATATTTACAATATTTCAAAACCATCAGTAGTTTCATCCTCCCTTAAAATGCAACAAATGTACAAAATAAACCAGGTAGGTACAGCCAAGCACACCAGTCTGAATGCTGGGTAATATTTTTCTACTGTACCAGTAACTGTTTTAATAGTCAACATCTTTTAGTCTGCTCAGGCTGAAAATGGAAGTATTACCATCTAGATTTTGAGATTTGTAATAGATCAACATACTTATAGTACAATGCAAAATTTTTATGCAAAGGAAAGTTGCTTGGCTATATTTTGTCGGTCTCATAAACCTGCAAAGTCAGATTGTAAGAGCTTTACTTTTTAACATCCTTCCACTTATAATGTTCAGTATATTTTCATGATTATTTATTTTTTTTTGAAACCTGGTATAGCATTTTAGGAAGCCTTGCTACTCAGTAGTTAGTTTATCCTAAATTCTTTCACAAAAGCACATTTAAAAAAATGTCTAAAAATTAAAGATAATATTCCATAATAAAGCAGAAAAAACCCCAAATCCGTGTGGGTTCATGATTGTTTTCCAAACATGTCTGATCTGATATTACCCAGAGGAAAGAAGAGGGGAGGGGACATAAATCAGCCAAGGTTTTTCGCTTCAGAATTTTGGGGGAAAAAGATAAAAGTCCTGTGGCTCAAGACATTCTGGAATTTCAGTGGCATTGTCTTGGCCTTTATATCCTATTTCTTCTGAATCCTTTCACTAGGAAATAGAGTTAGTCATTATTTCCCCAATAAAACTGGCATTTATGTCACATTTGAAAATGAAAAATTTTTATTTACCTACCTAACTCGCTTAAATTGGAATGTACTTTCGTTGGAAATATGAATCATTAGAAACCTCTTTCAAAGTTAAGGCCTAAGATGGAAAATGAACTCAGAAAAATGCAAGGAATCATTTTTGTGCTGAGACCGCAGCATGACACATCCCCTTTTTGCTTTGCCTAATACAGAAAAATAGTATTTGAGATTGTACAAAGAAAATCACGGACCCATGAAACTGTACTCAAATTAGTTTCTCATCTCTTGGGGTAACAACTCAGTCCTCAAGGTCCCTGCCTAAATACGTGCACAAGGCAGCACTGTAGAAGCACATTATCTCTTCTGTGTTGCAGGGAGGATCAGTCCTGCAGGGCTGTTTTGGCAACCCTTTTCACAATGCTAAGACAAATAAAACTAAGAGACTGATAACAGTGGAATTCCTGCAAAAGCAAACCAATTCAAACCCAAAGGTTTTCCTTTTCTTTTAAAAATTTGGTTTCAATTTTTTTGAGAAGTTAGTGATCACTAAGAATAGCTCCACTGGTTCCACTGGAAATGACATCGGGTCTACCAGCATGGTACTTCAGTTTTTATGTAATTATTTGTAAACATTTTTAAAAAAGGTCATTATTTATTTAACTATTGTAAAACAATGTATTTGCAACTGTTAATAGAACTACAGAAACGTTGAGAGATGATGTTAGGTGAATAAAAACAGGCTGTGGCATCTCCAGACATATTAAACTTCAGGAAAACTTTAGGAATGGTACAAGATTTCAGAAATGTCACAACTAGAAAGCATCTGCTTTTTAAGAATTAAACTTAACAGAGCTAAATAATTTTTGCACCTCATTCAAATTGACTCAAGTGAACACAGTTGGGTCAAATCTTCGGAGATTTACTGCACAGCCTACAAACTATATATACAGGCAGCAGAGAAAAGCAGCTAATTGTCTTCTGGCCAACCAACTGAAATTTTACAGCAGTTCTAGATTAATTGTTCACTGCAGTGAGCAAATTTTAAATATCATTTCCTAGACTTGCTATTAAAACTCACAGGATCATGCATTTTCCTTGGACTCTATCATAACTGCTTCGTCCAAAGTCTTTCTCTAGAAACCACAACTGAGTCTCCACTGTGGAGTTCAGTAATAAACTGCGAAGACAGTAATGTTAGGAATGAATTTCATTAATTTAATTTAGAAAAAAAACCGAAGAGGAACAGATTATGCTTTAGTCAAGAGAACAGACATGTGCCAGTAGGCCTTCTACAGCCCCCAGGACTGGAATAGGAAGAAGGAGCTATTGGATGCTACACACCAGGATTGACATGCTGCATGTGGAACAGTCACAGAGACTGGCAGAGACTTTTTCAGGAAAGAATGGGATGTATTTGTAGAGTTCCTAAAATAAAGATAAAAATAATCCAGTGGAAGAGGCTTGGATTTCAATGCAAGGTGCAGTAGCAGAGCAGAGTGTATGACGGGTTGACGATAATTGCTCAGTTATATCTAAATCTTGGTAAAAACTCTTCCATGTTTAGACAGATGCTAATTTGCAAAATGCCCTGTATATTGTGGTGATGTAAATCTTCGGCAGGCAGAATGGCAGTTATGGCATATACCACATTAGTTACATTGTCATCAAAACATTTATCAACTAGAAAAGCGATTTTAGCAGTAGCGATATTAATTCATGCCATTGGCTTGAATTAATCCTTGGGTCTAATTAAGGATAACTGACTATGGCTTATCTTACGGTAATTTGCTTCTCAAAAATGATACTTTTTTTTTTTAAATAACCCTTATCTGCTGTACCAATCCTTAAAATTGCATGTATGAGATAAGTATCATGTAATGGTTTGCAAACTTATCCTGGAATGGTCATGGACATGTGTCTTTCCACTCTCATCCTTTTGTCCCTAAATACATTTGCAGAGAAACAAAGGGTTCAGAGCTTTTATTTTACCATTAACTCTCCATGTCAATTCCTTCTCAAGGGGAAACAGGAGGGAGCAGAAGTCCAGTCGCATGTTTTCTAATCCCAGTTCTGATGCTAAGTAGCTGTGACTGCTTACTGATATAATAAATTCTTTGTGCCCCATTTTCAAAGCAGGCATAATGCCTACCCCATAAGATTGCTGGGGGATTCAGTATTTTGCTTTCCTGACACTTTGAACTCACTGCATGAAGGGTGATTAAAACCAGCGAGTGTTCTCAATCTTCCCATGGTACAGCTGGGCAATGTCTAGATACAGTAATAGTTGATTGCTATAAACATGGGGTTGGAGGCCTTATAACAAATAAAACCCTGAATCTTCCCCCCACAAAAAGACAAAGGCCCTTTTCTTAACTTTTTGCATTATTTTTTTTTTAAAATCCTTCCCCTCTGCTTGAGTCAGACTGAAAGCATCACTGCTTTGCATCACAAACGGGATAGGTAAATCTGAAAAATTACTTGTGGCTCAACTTTTGGTACGTTGCACAACTTACTGTAAAGTATTAGCACTGTATTTAAAACTGAAGGAAAGAAACAAACAGATGCCAGCTCATTATTTAAATGTTAGCTGGGACTGGGTCCTGAATTTTCGGTCTCTCTTGAACTTAGGGTATTTTAAAGAACTACTTTATAGAGTAGGGAGTACTAAATAGTTCCAGAGCAGCGAAGACAACAAAATAACAGGAACGCAGCATAGCCTCAAATCAGGCCTGTACTAATTTATTTCCTGAACTGGATAACTCAAATCTTTCTTGTGCCAGTAAAAGGCAAATAACAGCTATTCTTTAGGGTTTTACAAGACCAATAGATGCATATCTTGCACTACTTTTAAAATATGAAGCTAAATAACGAGCCAGACACATTGGTATAAGCATCATGGAAAAATATTCCACTCCCCCCTGCAAAAGCACAGGGTGAGACAGACGCACTCACAGGCAGGTGAGTGCTGAAATAAGAAAAACTCTCATCTCAGATGTAAAAAGCTGACCTTTTTAATAGGCAGAGGCAAACATCAGAGATTACCTGGATCTCAGTCCGAGCTCCCTCTCAACGGCTCTTTAAGCTTCTGAGCAACAAAGAAATTGTTACTGAGGGAAGTGCCGCCTGCAATGGCTTCACCAAGAGCCAACCCTGCACTGGAGTTTCAAACAGAACAGGGGAAGAGGCCCAAATAACTAGGGAAAAGGTATGATTTACAAATAATGAATACAAAACGTCCTGCAGGAATGCAAACTGCTTTGAATACGAACAGCAAATATCAATGGGAGCAACACAATTGGCATGCCTACATCATGACGGCACACAGATCCCTGAAAACCACTGCTTTGGAGGCAAAGTGCTTCCAAGGAAGGCGGCCATAAATACAAAGGGGTTTTTCTTGCTTTGCAAGAAGCTGTGTCTCTTGGCAGTATAAACCGTTAAGTGTATCTGCAATGAACCCTACCAGGAAGATCCACCATCATTTTGGCACAATTTTTATTCTGATCACAAACAACAAGAAACAGCCTCAAAAACAAGTGGGTCTCACAGATCTAAACACTCCTCAATGTGGGAAAAGGCTGGACACAAATTTTACAATTCAAGCCTGTCTACTCAACAGAACCAGAAGAGGTCACAGTAGCACAAATTCCACAGATATTACTAAGTTACAAGCTTTTTCTGTTATTCTGTGGGGATGTCATCAGATTCAGGTGATAAGAAGATAATCTAGATACAGATGGTTGCCGATTCCACTTTGTTGGTGTGCAGCATTATCTTCTGGGAACCAGAAAACCAGAAAGGAGCTTTAAGTGAATGAGGAAAGCTGAATAATGTCCATTCTTTGTTCTTCTTAGAACTCATAGCACTTTGAGGATACAAAGAAAGAGTTAAAAAGACATCAAATAGAACTATATTCTTATTTGCTTTCTGGTTTGTGTCATAAGCATCCAGATTCTCTCAAATCCTGGAGATTAAAGATTTTCTTAAGCTTCTGTAACGTTGTAAAAATTCCACTAGCAGGAGCATATGAACAACCTCAACCAACCACTACTGTGAGATTCAAAACAAAATCTTGAGAACTTGTAACGTAAAGTAGGAAAAAGTTAACTACTGATGATGGGTCTGTTTGCACTACAAATCCAATTTGCCGAGAAGCCTAGCCACAACAGTTCAATTTTGAACTCTATGACCACAGTTTTACACATACACACATACAATTCAGTATGTATGGGCTCAGTGCGCTTTGTCACAGATCTGGATCACATCAGAAGGCGGTTCCCAGGCACGCTACTTCATGTCACTCCTTTCCTACCTCCTCTGTCCCAAGCCAAGCCAGAATTCAAGAAACCTGCCTTGCAGCATTATGGTTGAGGCTGGAGAAGGGCAATGTAGCTCAGCTCCATGCCAGCACAACTGTTTCTTCCATCTTCCCCCTCAAGCCAAGCGCACGACATTCAGACAGCGGCAGAAGGATGCAGAAGAGTTATGTTTGTTGCTTACTGGAAGTGTTTTGCTAACCCTGCTGCTCTCCCTTCTGGACAGCTGCTTTCTTTGCCTGCATCTAAAACTGCTTGGGCAAAAAATTGGAGAAAGTATTAACAGAAACAAAAAAATACCTTCAGACTAAGTAAGTACTCAATAATAATAAAATCCTAATAACTCTGAGTAATGCAGGATGGCAATAATTAAATGCAATCTATATATTCTAGCAAGCAGTATTCTAATCATACCTGTATGTATATATGAGACACACAACAAACACACACACATACGTATATATGACAGTGTCACAAACCAAAAGAAATTAACATGATGAAAACACAATGAAAAAAAGTGCCTCTGTATGATATTTTTCAGAAGATGCTCTCAAAACACTACAAATACTCAGATCCTGAATCTCCAAAAAGATAGACAGGATTCCATGCATTTTACAGACCAGAAAACTGAGACGGGAGTTTGGAAGGCCTTGCCAGCATAAGAGGGTGTCAATATCTGACAGGTCTCTATAAAGGGCAATAAAAAGGCAGCAAACCTGAAGAACCGTTAAAGGGAACAACAAGTGTGGGGATACATTGTCTGATACCAATGGGGAATTTTGCAGGGAACTGAAAGAAAGTACATAGTTCCATTGCAGGGAACTGAAAGAAAGTACATAGTTTCCTAATATCCACACATGCACACTCCTTTCCTCAGAATCCCTCACAAGATGGAAGACAGACAGAAGCACATCACCCCAAAAAGCTGTAGCAGAGTAAAGCCTGAAGTATTAAGGAGTTCAGAGGAACTGCACACATAACTATTCTTTTCCAAAACCACCTGAAACTTTTGTTTCAGCATAACACAAAGCACAACCTTTTAGCTCTGGCTCGCCTTTCCACTAAGCTTTCTAATCGTCATAGAATCATAGAAATGTTAGAGTTGGAAGGGACCTTAAAGATCATTGAGTTCCAACCCCCCACCATGGGCAGGGACACCTCCCACTACAGCAGGTTACACAAATTTTATTTGAACATGGAACTCAAATCAAATCCAGAGGATGCAAAACAGTAGATTTTTACAAAAGGTTTTTACAAAGTGGCCACTGATCTAAAATGCCTGATTTTTATAAAGCACAAAGACCAGGTTTGCCATTACATTCTCTTTTCTGTAGAGAAAATAGGAAACTGCACAACAGTCTGTAAGCAAGTGGAAAATATACCAAAGGAAGGCATTTTAGCTGATGGCTTTAAAATTCAAAGAAAGAGAATTATCAGAGGAAACAGTTTAGAGCCAGACTGACCTAAATTGTTGAGGTTGTTATCTAACAGCATCAAATTTGGGACTATGTGGATGTGCAGGAAAGAAAGTCCTTCTGGAGAGGAATACATTCATTTACTGAAAAGACCAGGCAGAACATAGTATACTCTTCTTTAAATCTTCAGAAAGAACTTTTCAAGTGGTGTTTTCACATAATGAAGTGAAAGAATGAATGACAGCTCTGACTAAAGAATGACTTCTGCACTTTTATGATTTAGTATATCCATCACGCAAAGATAATGATAGCTTACACAGAACTTTTGTGAATGAGCAATCTCTGAAATAATTCTCTACTACAGGCCATGGCCACGTGACAATGCTCAGTGTCAAACAGCTTTAAAAAGCAACTACAAACTGGCAAAAAACCAAGCAGGGTTATATATACTGTTACAGTCTACACCAACGTTTCACAAAGATAGGATGCTTCTGAGTCACTTTTTGGTTTGGGTTTTTTTTTTGTTACTGTTGCAACTAAAGGAACACTGAGAGGCAATTTATATAACCCAAATGCGTAATAAACAGGGTATTAACACCATGAAAATAGCTTACAGATACCTTGACATTATGATAGCCATGTCTATCTTAATGCTTTAGGCTGCCCAACGAAGACAGTGGATATGGGGCTGAATAGAGTGGAAGCAATACCATCAGAGGCAATGGACCTACAAATCATAGGCAGAAAGTATCAATAGGTGCTATCTGGCACACAAACAGCAAATATGGTATGTCTATAACATTGGGCAAGCACTATGAAGTCTGGCATAAGCAGTGTCTATTTATTTGAACGTTAGGCAGCTAAGACATCCTGCATGTCCCAGTTTCTATCTTCCCCTCAGAGTTAGGAGCTTTCAAGTCAGGAAAAGAGAACATGTTGGAAAAATCCCAGATAAATCACATCCTTGCAGAAATTTTGCATGTCTCCACTCCCAACTTAATTTCACTTGCCTCAGACTGGACAATGAAAAGATAAGCTGACAGGCAAAATGAGAAAATTATTCTAACTTTCACAAGAATCTATGTATCTTCGGATTAAACCAAGTTTAAGTTAAACACTGCCACAATAACCATTGATCAGGGAATAGTAATAAATGCTCCAAGAACTATATTCTAAATGGGACATGTTTGTCTTACTTTCCTTTTCCTCCTCTCAGTTGAACATCACAGCTTGGTGCACACACTAGATGCCACTGGAATTTTGGCCCACAGGGACTTTGTTTCCTATCAGTCATTCTTCTGACTACACCTACTTTCAGAAACATTATTGAGACAAAAGCAAAATATTTCAGAACACACAACCAGGACTAGAAGCATTCTTTTAACACAGGTTTAATTACACCTGGTAAGTCGGTAAATTAACTGCATGTAACTGTAAACAATTACCAAAGGCTCCCTCCCTTCGGAAACAGTCTTTCAGTTTTGAATAAGGAGGTTATAAAGTTCATCAAAAGCATCAGAAAATTGTAAAGAAAGTGTCTAATAACATACTTTAAAATATCTTCTCAGTTCATTTCAGTTAGTAAAAAATGTCAGCCCAGAAAGATTTAATAGTATAGCATTTGCATGCAAAAAAACCCCAAAACATCAGAAGACACACAAAACCAAAGAACAATAAGAAAAAGTATTCTTGCTCAAAGCAGCACTTAAGCATGTACTCAATTTTAAGTACATACTTAAGTTTAAGTATATACTTAAAACAACAATTAAAATATGTTTAAGTGCTTTCCTGAGCTGAGGCCAAGGAATTCAATCAGATGTTAATGGAAACAATTTGGCAGTATTCATAGCATTCTACTTAATACTGCAACGCAAAAGGGTTATTAGAAGACAAAATGCTGTATGAGGCCGAGACTGCATACTTTTGTAAGTATAAATTGCAATTAGCCTGGTTACTGCACTATCGAACTGCATGCATGCTGTCATAAAAATCAGTATTTCAGGGGAAAGAGAAATTATAGCTGAACTGGAAAATGGACAGTTTGAGATAATAGAAACAAAGTGTTTTCAAGCAAGCATTTTAAATATGCACATTTTCAAAAATAAATATAAATGTACCATACCAATATTAGGAGCTGAAAGGAAATGATGTCTAACTAGAGGATATAGCAACAGAACAGGATTTAGGCAAACTGGATATGATAAAAAAAAGAAACTTATTGAACAAAACTCAGTATCTGACTACAGAGGAGGAGCTAGGTTTCATGTACATCAAAGTAATGTTATACTGAAAGAACAGCAGAGAATGCACTGTATTGCTGAATCTTGATGAACACAAACCCAAGCCATTAGAATATAATGAGGTTACAAGTAGAGCCATATTTCTCTTCCACACTCCAGGAAAAGGGGACTGAGCATATGAAGTTGAGACTAATAATACCAAAACTACTAGTACTACTAAAAGTAAGTTAATCCATTATTAATTGCTTCATTTACAAACTGTAATCAAGGGTCAGCATTGATCATTTTAGAGACACCTAGTATATCCAGAAAATATCACAATTGCATAACTATCTGACATTAGCACCCACAGTTTGAAAACTTCAGAAGGTAGCATAGTGATGCTAAATTCATAGAAGAGAGATGGAATTACAGAATCACAGAATCTTCTAGGTTGGAAGGGACCTTAAAGATCATCTTGTCCAACCATCAACCTAACTGACAAA
>JAOQGH010000040.1:29257185-29340095 GCA_025769975.1 Gallinago jamesoni
GTAGGGGGCCCAAAACTGGACACAGTACTCGAGGTGAGGCCTCACCAGTGCCGAGTACAGGGGGACAATCACCTCTCAGGCCCTAAAAGCACTTCAGCTCAAAAGTAAATTTAAAAGCTTCCAGTTTTTACAGAAGGCCTACCTCTCAGAAAACACAGACAATCCTAATAATAGAGTGAAAGATTTATACCTGATTTTCAATACACAACTAGACCTTAGAAAATGAACATACAGGCTACTACATCTGATGGAGCGGAAAATAAACTACAGCTGTAAATATATGAGAATGAAATCTAGAGAGCTATGGTGCAAGTGGAAAAACAAATAAACAAAGATATAAAAACAAACAAATTCCTGAAACATGCCTAAAGCAAGTACACAAAGAATCTGCTGGGAAGAAAAAAGGGAAAGGGGATAAGAACCACTTAGAGAAACAATATGATTCTGTTAAATAAGTTCTCAATGAAAAAACCTTACATGAATACTTATCCTGATCCCACAGCTAATTTCAAATAACAGAGATGAGGTATTGTCAGAAATAATGGGATCAAAAAGATACTGAAGTGGAAATTTAAAGAGAAATGTATGAACAGGATTGCTCTGAGCACACCTAGGACTTCAGGCAGAGCTCACACTCATGTGGATGAACTCCTCAAAAATCCACTGTAAAACAGCTGCATCACAACACACAAACCCTCCCAAGTTCCTCTTCTCACTCTATACAGGCTCCATGTTTTTGCCCATCTGTACACTTACTCTCTGTACCATGACTGGTTTTCACAGCCCAAACCAAAACTCCCTCACGTGCATTGGCCTAAAACACCCATCTGCAATTACCCAGGTCTCAGGCCTTGCTGGAGCTCCACCACCTCACCATGGACACCCCAAACTACAGCGTGGTGTCATTCAGGCCTAGATATCAGACCTCAGGTATCTGGGAGTTAGCTGTTTCCCTTCTCCTTCAGAATGTCGATTTATATGGTGTATTATTACATGTGAACACCTTACATTTAAATATACACACTGTATTATAAGGAGCTTTTGTGTAAGTTTGAGATAGCTGTATTAACCTTTGAGGTTTTGCCATTTGTGTATGTAGGCCATTTCCAGCTACTGCAGATAATATCAAATACAATCTGAATAGGAAGTAATTTTTCCATAAAACCATTTTAGATGGTTTCAAACCTAAGAAAACAAACTATTGGCACAACTACTGTTCCTGTGTTCCCCTGGGAATATCTTTAAAATGGGTATCCATTATAGAATAAAACCCCACAACTCTAATCTTTATGATTTCTAGTGTCTTTTGCACAGTACAGATGTACCCGTTTGTTCTGTATCTGTTTGTACGGATAGAGAACAATCACTATATGAGACTCCAGTTTCACATATGTTTTAAATGGTGTAAAACGACAAGAGAAATGAGAAGCAGCTATCCTGGGCTTTCATTTCTCTCATTCTCATCCCTGAACTACTGCCCATTCCATGCAGGAAAATGTTTGTGTGGTCATAAACCAAACTGGATGAAAAAAATTGATGCAGTCTCCCAGTCTGGATGGAGGAAGGATGGGATGATTCCTGTTAGCAGCCATGCCCTGTTACTGCACGTGTGCAGTGTTTCAGAATTCCAAGATAAAAGAGGTCATGTCAGGATCCAGACTAAGAGCATAAAATCCCACCACAACTATGATCTCAGACCTTTAAAGGAGAACGAAAATATTAATTGCCCTAATGTTTGTATCTTTTCCATTGCTACAATGAGGGAAAATACCATTACATGACATCCTTGTCTCTGGTCCTGGTATTTCTCAAAATTTTAGATCAGCCAGCCATGACTGAAGTATTGGCTGTAGCTCAGTGTATACCTCAAACTATCGCACTTTTTGAGAAAGGTAAAGGAGGCCATTACCTAATAGGCTGCCTATTTGTTGTATTTATTTTATATTGTATTGTTTGGAGGTATTCATGATTTTGAATGCTATAATTTTTCCCAGGGAGATGCAAAGGAGAAAGCCAAGGAGTTGCTAAACAGACCATGGGACATCAAATGCGATTCCCAGCTGCACCCTCCCCATTCCCCAACCTGCAAGATGCGTCTTTCACAGTCTTTAGTCTTTGATTGTTGAAAAATCCCAGTCACAATTCACTAGCAATTTCCCAGGGAGCTTATTTCTTCAAAGATGACAGCAAAACTGTTCTGCAGAACAATACATTTCATGGCAATATGTTTACATAAATGCTATTCTCTAAAAGCAAAACATTATATATAAATAGTATTTACATACACTTCCTCTAAAAATACCATTTGCTACACTTTAGCTTGTGACTAACACATGCGCCCATTCTGTAACACTACAGCACCATATACAAACTCTTCAGAAACCTTCTTAATAAGCATTTAACAAAGTGAAAAGCAAAAAACCACATTAAAACCTGAAGAAAACCTTGTAGTACGTGTTTTGGAATTGCCTGTTATATTCTCCGTTAAGAAAACTATCTAGAGTAGCAATTGGTCACATCTCACATAGATGCATCTGGTTTTCTCTCTAAGTTCATTGAAAAAGTTGAGCATACCAAGAAATCAACATCCAGTGAAGTTATTCTGCCACCTGCTGTTGCTTCTATGGATATACTAGATATTTTAATGCAAATCTTTTCAATTTAAAAAAAAATAAATCCTAATAAAAAAGGGACTACTTCCTTATTAGAGAAAAAAATCTTCTTATTAATTATAAACCACTAATATATTACAGTCTTTTTCATTTGTTGACTCCTTAAGTGTGTGACCCAATAGATGAAGGAGGCTGGGGTTGAGAAGGAGATCATGGTGCAAGGGGAAAAAAAAAATTAAAATTATAAAACAAAGTATTTTCATGAGTCTTCTAAAATTCGCGCAGGAAAATTGTCTAAAAGCCTTTTAGTCTGAAAATTTTGATCCCAAACACTGCTGGATTACAATATCAAACCAATTTAATAAAAATAATAAATTAAAAGAAATGTTGAAATTCACCAGTCTACATTCATTGTCAGAGAAAATAAAGTGAATTCTAATGGCTTTGAAAAGGTAACTCCTCTCACACCTTCAGTTCTAGCAGCAATACAGCTGAGGATTTAGCAAATTTGACAAGTCCTTTTACAAAAAGCCAGTGATGATAACATGGACATCCCAACCTTGCTGCTGTAGTCCATGCCAGCCAGAAGCACCCACCACTTATTTTCACAACAGGCAGGACAAGTGCCACCCCCTCACCTCAGGCCACACATAACACCTTCTTACAGCACCTCAGCCAGTGTGGTTACGGCATATGGTGTCCTTATGTTGCTCATCACTGCACACTTTTAAACGTTTCTCTCCAGCATGGGCAGGTAGCAGGAGTATCACAAGAGCTTAGAGAAAAGACTGGAAAAGAACGGGATACCCAATAAAACTGCAGAGGGAAGTTGGGGGCAGGAGAGTGACTCGCTCAAAGATGATCCACTCGCTTACAAAATGCCTTCAGATTTGTAATTACTGTAATTCATGAGAAATACCATTCCAAATATTACACAAAGTATAGGACAGAAAAAGCTCTTCCGGGAGAAGGAAACCCTGACTCCACAAAAAGAACACGCATGCAACAGTCTGCTCCATCCCCTACCCCATCTTACAAACATTGCCTCATATTAATGGGCCAAGAGAGCCATGGGTGGCCTCTCACCCAACCAGTATTGGACTAAACTTGCTTAGCTCACGAGACCAGAGGGGGATCGCAAGACAAGACAGTGTGATTAACCACTCTTTGCATTAAACAGGCGTATTTGGTCTACTCTTCATTTAGAGCGCTGCTCAAAGCTTGTTCCACCTTGCAAAGTTTGGCAGCTGCCCGCCGCTATTTAGAGTGAATATTCAGTTGATCCTTCAGGCTCTTCAGCCCTTTGATATCCTATTGCCTGTTACACGTTAGACAGGCATACAACCCCCTTTTGCCCAGCAGCACATGCATGGCAGCTTCACCCTCTTTCAAATGAAGCCTACTAGAAATTTTTGTTTTCCCCCTTGGTCAAGTAGAGAGATTAGTTCTCAAGGCAACAGCTCTGCACCCCACCGCTGGTGCTTCTCAGGGCAGAGCTCCAGCAGCTCCCCGAATGAAAGAGCATCTCACCCACTGCAGGGAGCCCCACACAGCTGCACTCTCCTGCTACGGTGGGAGAGGGGGGAAGGACTCGTTGGCTGAGTTAGATGAGCTTAGCAGTATTTTCACCTCTTGCTTCCTTGATTTCTAGTAGATTTGTCTCATTGCTGAGCCCAGTGAGCAGACCTGCAATATTAATTACTGCTTTTTGTTTCAAAATTAAATTCTATTTCTAATTTGCATACCGTGGAAAGGAGATTTTAACTCGATCTTGAGGCATTTATAATAGCAAGAACAATTAAAAGACAGGCAAAGAAAATCTGTAGAAGAGCTAGATCCCAATACAGATCTTGCCCCGTCTTTTCTTTGTAATCAATACTAAGTAAACCTGCAGAAAAAGCACATGCATGCATAAAAATCAATTTTAAATTAAAATGTTTTTACTAGATCTGGTTTCAGAGTTCTGTTTTCTGTACTAAAATGGAAGGTCATCCTGTACAAACTCAATATTTTTTCTGCTCCTGAATTTTGTTATCCTTTGCTGCATGTGTATATGCAGTTCTTACATTAAGAATTTATGCAGATGTTTTAGTTTTTATAGTAAGCTGATTTCCTTGTCTGTGCAATAGATGGAAGCCAACTAGCATTTCTTCCAGCCTGTCTTCTTTCATTCTAACATGATGAATTTAGGGTTTTTTTGCCTCATTAGGTATTTTCCCATAGGAATTCCCATAAGGAATGTTATTCCTTGCAGTGGCCTCTTCATATAATTCTTGCCCCTTTCAACAAGGCACATAATTAGATAATTTTCCCCTGAAGCCAGATCATCTATTGATAAAACAAGATGTACTACCAAGGCCACACCCTAAGATTTGATTAATTTGTTCTCTGACCTGTTTTTATCACACTTGGGACTTCAGTTTTGAAAGGAAATACACATAGTGCATAAAAAGAGAGGTCAAGCAGATGACATCTCAAAGCTGCATCATGGCTGGACTGCCCAGTCATCGTCCCCCTCCCCACCCTGAGTGATTGAAAATATTAATTATCTTGCATTTGACAGTGACAGAAGTTACACGTAACAGGCTCTTTTAAGATAAGAGCAAAGGCATTTTTTGACACAGTCCTCATTCAACTGTTAACAAAAGACCACCAGAAGCAAGACAATCGGAAACCCAATCTAACTGTCCATTTCTGAGTCCAGTAAAAAAATCCATAACATAGCCACATTGGGGAAAAATCATGATTCACCCACCTCCCCTTTGGTTTGGCCATGCTGGAGCTACAAGCTTCTAAGTCCAGAAGAAATGCTTCTTTTAACATCTCTTACCCAATAAATTATTCATTATTTAATATATACACTAAGAGATCTTAATGAAGTTTCAGAAATGCTAATGTCCAGCACATTCAAAAGAATCCAAAGACCATATCAAATCTATTGTATAATTTCCCCTGTGCTGACTAATTGCATCATTCTGTATCAATTACTGTACACTGTCAAGAAATTATTTATACTGCTGCTGAACTCCATGCATTGCTGTTACTAAGAATGAGTTGTTAAACTACAATACAGTGCAGTAGATATGACAGGGAAAGCAAAGTCCTTCAGCCATTTGAAGACTATTTCAGGGAAGAAAAGGAGATGCCCTTTCAGAATTTACCCAGAACACCCAGATTTCCATGCAAAAAACATGGAGTGAGCACAAGACATTGAAACCATGGGTTTGCATCTCATTGATCACCTACTCTTTCCAGCTGTAACCTTTTACTCCAGGATGCAGGCTCAGACCTGACTCAGAGGGAAGATGCCTCTAACCAAACTGCCAACAAGAGCTCCTGGAGCACAGGTTTGTTACTCACACACACACACCCTCCACGGGGCACAGGTTGCCCATCCATTTACTGTCCAGGCTCAATCTTACCTAATTTGCAAATTGTGACAAATCTCACAGCCTGAAGTGGGGTAGCTATGTGACTTGTACATTAAGCACCTTTCATTAAAGAAAGAGTAAATGGAGTAACCTATTAATGAATACATCTTGCAGGGCCTGAAAAATGTGAAAACAAGCAAACATTTCATAATATATATAAAAAGGCTTTTCAATTAACATCCTGTTTTGAATACATGGCTGATCCACAGCAGCCCCTGGCAACAGTCTGCCAACATCTCAGCCCGGCATGCTTAGACACTTCTGGCAGTGCTTCCATTCCTCTACACATCAACAACAAGCCTATTTATTATCCAGCTTGCCTGATCTATAGTGCAATGTGGCCAGGACCTGGAGCTATTTCCTTAAGATTGAATGAGTCAGGACATGAAAATGATTAATCAACATGAAGAGGTTTTAAAGCTGCAAGAAAACTGTTCTAAGTAAAGCCTCTGTAAAGCAAGGATTGTAGCATTCGGAAAGTTGGGGCTTTCCCCAGGCTGATAGTACTGGGATGTTTTGCTATTTCTCTCTCAATATTTGGATAAAAGTGGCAGACAGACAGACAATGGTTATTTGAGATTTTCAGGGTACAGCTGTACAACCTTTTGAAGGCAAATACAATCTCACTAGCCTGTGGTCCAAGCAGAATGGAAAACATGTAAGTGCTATGCCAAGACCAATCTAACATACAGTGCACCTTCTCAGGGTTCAAAGCAGAAGCAAAGCAAATCCACATCTACCTGTGAGCTACAGTTGATACCTCAAATGGTATGGAGGAAAACAGCACGTAAATACAGTAAATGAGGCAGATTTATGAGACAGATTTACTTTTGGTACCATAAAGAGGTACCTTGCACCAGCCTCCCACTGCCCAGCTGGGAAGAAATACAAGCAGATCGGGAAGGTGCTGGTACCTGACTCTCATGCCTTATGGAGCCTCAAAGTAACTAAAGCACAGACTCAGCCAATATCAGAAAAAAAAAGGATGCTAGTCATCATGGTAGTGCTCACCCATGAAAGTCAGATGGCAGTATTATAGGCATTAATGCTCTAAGAGAGGCCTGGCACTGAAATGATGGTAGATTTTACAGTTTATGTGTCTTAAACTGCAAAGGTGCTATGGAGCATTGCATTGTTTACAGGGAAGAGAAAGAGGCGAAGTCAATAGTTGTGAGGGCTGACATTCAGCAATTCTACTGTCAAAACATGGCTGAAACAAAGCAGCACATTGGCACAAGTAAATGCAACTCAAAAGTATTTGCTATCCCTCAATTAAAAAACATCTCCTTTGCTACAATAATAATATGTTTGCAGTGGTGACAGCTCTTACTTAAAATTCCTCTCATTTTATCTGTTGCATGTTTATCTACTTTGTAATATGCATGTTAATGGTAAAAACCATTTATATATGTATACACATATACACTTTATATGTGGAATTCCTTCCAATTTTTAAGGAAATCTATTGTTTCCAAATGCTGCCATTGTTACAGCCTTAGACAACAAAAGCTTAATTACAGCTGGGACAGAGCAAAATAATCTTATGGTACCTTATCACAGAGCTGCTAAACTACCTCTGGCCGAGTTCCTTGTCTGCAAATATTAAATCTTCAAGTGCTGAATAAATTACGGCATTTGTAACTTTTGCCAAGCTAGTAAAGCCTGAGATCTCCAACACATTTCACATGAATATGAACGAACAACTAGATGACAGTAATTTCTGGGCACCTATCACCTGGCAATAACCAGTGATCCAGAGGAATATAGTTAATTATGTTTTGGCTGAGTGAATAGTCACTGATAAGATCAGACTCTTGATTTAAATTTAGGAAAACAAAACGTTTTCCTTGCCCTCTCTTTATTTACTTCCTCCTTGCATCCTTCATGTTAGCTAAATTGAGATACAGTAGTCCTGTTTACTCAGTGACATTTGAAATGACCAGGGATCATGATCTTAAACAGATTCAAAACAGTACCCCCAACAGACTTTGCAGTCTCCACCTTTACAGATCACAGAAGGTGGAGAAAGTCAGGGTCAAAAGTAGATTGGGAATATGAGTATGTGTCTGGGAGTATGGAACCCACCATCCATAACTCTGGTCAATGTAGTCACCCCTAAAGAAAGGGATACTCAGTGCTCATGAGTCATCTACCAGTGGGAAAAAATCAGTAAGAAACCAGTGATGATGATTTTACTGAAACTGGGCCTATATCCTTTTCTGTAACAGCTGACCTTGATGAAAGAATCTCCTTAGAGACTTTAAGGAAGGCTGAATTTATAATGTAAGAGCTCCTGGCAGTTTTCATCACCTCAAATTGCTAAGTGATTTAGATCAGTGCAGAGGACCTAGAAGGATGAATTCTGCACTGCTTTATTGGCTCCCACTTTCCTTGCAAGCTGCTCACACAGAATCACAGTGGGCAATTTCTCTTCTTCCAAGAGGACCTCAAATCCAGCAAAGTGCAGTCCCATCTCTTCTCCCTGTTAGTGTTTATAGCCAAGTACACGCATACATGACTTACATCCTGTATTTGGGAGAGCAGGGTGATACAATTCTCTGTGGTCCCTTCCAGACTTACTTTCTATAAAGACACAAGACCTGTAGAAGTTGCAAAGTGTGCTACATACCTTGCATCTTCTGTTTAGTATCACATAAAATCCTCCCAAGCACAAATGAAAGCCAGCTTTAGGTCTGGATACATGACCTAAACAAAAGCAACACTCACAAGAAGAAACAGCCAAAAGGCTGATTTCACCTTTTATGGGGAGTTCCTTCCCTCTCAGTGTAGAGGACTGCTTCCAAACTGGGCTGGATTCAACACCAGCCCCAGGCTTATCAACTGCAATATTACTCTCAACCGATTAAAGTAAATTTTTACTGTAACTATTCCTATCAGGCAAATTCGTCCCAATTTTAACCTGCGTTTTAAACTTCAGGGGACGTCACTCAAGTTGCTTCTATTTAGAAGTGAAGATGAGATTCATTCAGCAATGATGATTATCAAATGTCCTGTTTGTAAGGGAAGCAAGACTAGCAAGTTACTGGCACATAACTGTGCCACACACTCCACTTCCTCCTCTGTGGAGCATTTCAAAGCTTTGCTTTCAAGTCCATAATACTCTACATACTCACTGAGACACAGGCATCCCCAGAGAGTTACAAATTATGAAGCTGCAAGGTAGGTAAGGAAAAAGGACACACTATTCTTTGAAGGAAGCCTCTGGATGCAATTCTCAGGTCAGCACGAGCTTATGGCACGCACTGCTTTCCCCTTTCATTCCTCCAAGATAAAATCCTTCATTTACAACAGTTCAGACAAAATAGTAGAAAATACAAGTTTGGGGAATAATTTCAAAATTTCCCCCTTTTTTTTCCCCTGTATTTTTGCCAAGTATAAGGAGATTAGAAACACATACTCAACTCTTCCCTACAAAACTGAACTGCAGAAAACAAGGGTGTTTGAAATGTATAAAGTTTAGAGCACACCAGTTCTATGTTAACTCTGCTCCTCTACATTTTCTAGATCTGAAGCAAAAATACTAACATCTTGCCAGAGAGCATGATTTAAAAGGATGCAAAGGATAGACCTTGACCATATGTTAAGGCTGACTGGATTCAAAGTGTGAGGCTTCCTGATTAGCATTGTAGTCTACTGAAAAGATCTTATCCAACATACCAAAGCTTCCACTTTAACTCAGATTTCAGCTTGAATAGAAGCAGAGTAGACAGCTGTACTTCGATGGATTAGTACATATGTCTAGTCAGTTCACTTTCATACATTATCACTAATAAAGCAATATTTGTGTGGCAAACTGTCAAAGTACATAACTCAAAGCCACCTCTTGCAATAGAGCTTTTATACAGCAACAGAAGTATTTCTTTTCACTTGAGGCCTGCAAAGGTTTTTTGGGGAGGTTTTGGGGGGATTTTTATTTGCTAGAACTCAGGCTGGGACAAAATTATAACGCAATGTTACTTTAGGAAAAGAGATGATTAACTGTAACCAAAACCAAGACCATGTTTATGCAAACTCAGATAAGGACAACGAAATCTCATGGCTCAGAATATAAACAGTTGCTAGAGTTGTCACTGCTCCATCGCAAGGACAGGGTAAGGCAGGAGAGAAGGCGGTGCCTTGCTCTGATCTAAACAGAACGCAGCAGACAAACAGAAGGATCTGCTGTAGTAAATCTTATGTTCCTTAGTCCTTGCCATCTGGCAAGTGATCCATGGCTCATGTGAAACGAGTGGGTGGTCACGGTCCGGTTTGTACTAGACATTTTTCGGGATCACGGAAAAACAAACCAAAACATTGCAATTGGCACCAACTGCTGCTCTTGTTAGTGGCTTTCAACAGGCAAAGGACCAAACAAAACCGAAGACTAAACCTCTCCCTCCTACAGACCTGGTCACAATTTTAGAAGGCGATAAAAACAAGCTCGCATAAGAGAGGGAAAGTTTGCAATGTCTCTGGCTCTGTCATTCTGTGCGATAAAGAAAGCAGAGATTTCAGTCCGTAGAGCAACCAGTGACTTTACCTTTCCTGCTCTGATAATTCACCCTTCTATGAATATCAACTTTGGAGCCATGAAAGGCACACGAAATTTACAGCTCTGATCCTAAAAACCTTAATCTGACATCCTATAATATGTATATGATATACATTGTAATTCATTATAAATTGTAGTATAATATCTGGGGAAAAAATAAAAAAACCAAAATTTTGGTCTTAGCACAATAGGCTCAACACAGGGATGGGTAAACAACTACATGCAAGACACAAGCTGGGGCATGGCTGCCAGCTTTTGTTTTAATAAATTTGTTTTAATAACAGCTGTGGAAAGTGAAAGCTCTTTTATAAGGCTTTATTTATAGATGAACAACAATACTTAACAGCAGGTTTTCTACATTACGGAATTAGGTTTCAAAGGTTACCCTGCTGAAAAAGAGCCAAATACTACAGCATTTACGTTGTTTCAAATTTAATACAATGCAGACTTTTCAAGCGCAAATACCTTTAAAGGAAACCATATGGTAATGGCAGACTTGCTTTTCCCTAACAACCTGGAATGCTTTCATTCCAAATTTCAAGTTAAGAAGAGTTCAGGAATGGGTATGTACAACATTCCTTTTATTTCAAAGAAGAACACTCATTTAGCATATGGCGATGGTGTGAAACAGCACCATTAGATATTTTTATTTTGACGTATCAACTCACTGAACAACTTTTAATCACACTAACTCCTGTTTGCTTAAATAGCATCAAAGCAGCTACAAAAAGGCAAGCTGCATTGTACTCTGTTTCCAGTATCAGGGAACAAATATTTAAGTCTTACTTATTTATTTATTTATGTTTAAGGATTTCCTTAGTAGCTGACGATTTTGAAGTAAAGGATTTAGACAAATAATCTTATGAGTTCTCAGCAGCTTTCGTTTCACTACCCAAAATTTAAGTTGGAATGCTGTCAAAGTATCCAGGCAAAAATACTGATCTGACTAAATCGATAAGATTAATAAAAGAAAGAAAAACATTTTTTCTATAGTCTCTTTAACATTTTAATCTTAGATATTATTTGCAATGACTGCAGAATAAACATTTATACACCGAAGTTAAGATTTCGTTTATGGTCCCCCCCACTTCCCCAGTTTTCAGGGATATACCTGGCTTCTCAGGGTCCCAGGGGGAGCTTGTAATACCAGCAGGAAAAAAAAGGGTATTTTCAAACTTGCTTACTACACATATTTGACAGAAAGTCATATGTGAGCTTGTAATACCAGCAGGAAAAAAAAGGGTATTTTCAAACTTGCTTACTACACATATTTGACAGAAAGTCATATGTATGTGAGATTGTGATTTTTTTGTGATCACTTTTCAGTATATAGCCACACATTTAAAATCATCACAGTAAATGTGTACTGAAGAATTCTGTATGTTATAAGAAAAGTTACTAGCACAGCAGAACACTTAAATCTACTGAAATGTAATGTACAAATACTGACTTGACAGTACCCTTTAATGAAAAATTAGTAAAGGCAAGGATGTGTTAAGGTAAAATTACTGTGGTTTGCTTAGCTATGCTTTCTTTTGTTTTGGCATAACAGTATACAGTCTTGAATCAACAGGAAACCTCTTTCATCCGTCTGATGATACGTATCAATGATGAAGCCTTTCAGAGGACGTGCCACATTTCAAGGTGCTTAAAATATGTTGACATTTTAACAATGCATGTTCTTAACCTGTGTTAGTCTAGCAAGAGCAGGCAACTAGAAGCCCTGGCAAAGCTGGTCAAAACCTGCCAAAGCCTATCAGCAAATAAGACCCTAACTTACTTGCATTTCCTCCCAAGTCCTTTTTAGAAATGAACTTCCCAAACAAAACCAAGGAATAACAAACACAGCAGGTATATATCATTACATAAATTCTAAAGCTGTATCTTCACTGCTGTGGGACTGCAGCCTGAGCAGGCGCGCTGGTGCCTTTACCCCAACAGCAGCAGAGAAGCGTGAGTGGCAGAAGCTGGAGGGCACACACTGCTCAGGCTTACTGGGAACACTGGGTACTCGCCTGGGTTGCTGGCCAGGGTATGCCTACCCACACTGCAGCTATGCCTGCAGCAGTGTTGTAGACATACCGTAAATGTACTGATCAGGAAATCAATCTGTTAGGGTCATGTGTTTCAAAAGCTGCAATTTTCCCTTTGAGGCTATTAATTCTGGAGGAGAGGTGAAAACTATATTGCAGATGTCCTTAGAGATAATGCATTTATCTGACTTCAACAAAGAAAAAAACAGCATTCACATTTGCACAAGGTTTTTTCCTTTTTACAAAAATAATTTCTCCAAATCTCATTGGACGAGATCAGGAGATTTCATGACTGATTGGCCAACCATGAGCCTAAATATTTTTTAAAAGAAGTAAGAAAATTGATAGCAGAATGCTGTAGAACTCTATTTGTTACATCATATACAGCTTTTCTGAAGTCAGACTTAGCTGGTGTACAATTTTTAACCAGTGCAATTATCATAAAACTTGAAAAGGTTCTGAAGAACAGGAAAAAAAACCAACCCCAAAAAATCAACCAAAATCAAAACCCCTACACAACCAAGCTGTTGAATCTCCTGCCAATGTATACATCCAGTGGTGCTCAGTGGAAGAAGGGTAAAGGAAGGTCACTGAACTGTTGTGTCTACCCTGTTCTGTGGGGCTTGTTCTTCCCTTAAGGCGTATGTGCATAAATTAAGGATGGGTATTTCTCAACTTTAACAAACCACCCATATTACCTGTGGTTGTTCCAAATGGGTTAAGTCCCAGGTAATCATTGTCACCAGCCAGAGAGAAAGCACTTTCAAAAACTATTTTTATATCTAAAGTTGCTAATATAGTAGTTAAGGAAACTGCTTTGGATGAAAACACACAGCATGCCAAGAGCTGTTATACTGATATCTTCATTTCTACAGGTCTTTCATCACAAAATAGGAAACTATACAGACCTAGTTCCTCAGGCTTCCTGTAGGCTGGGTTTCCACTAACATTTTACTTGAGTGTAATGTGATGCTGATGCTAAGTGTAAGATTCCCATTTTAATCTGTATTAGATACCAGGACCATTCCCTTGAAGGCAGAGAGAACACAAGAAGCTTGTGGGAAGAGAGGACGGCACTGTTTTTTCCAGTAAAGCTGTCCACTTAAAGACATTATGGAATTACAACCTCCAGAAAGTGTGCAAAATAACGTTTTATCATTTTTAACACCTGGATGTTATAGGGTGACTCCTATGGGTAAAAATAAGTTCCCTAATGACTTGCAGTGAACAATTCTGCAGATAGCTCCAATGCAACTGTGTCTACTGCATGTAGTGGGTATGGAAATAGTCACTCTTCACAGTTGGGTCAGATCAATGGTTTACCTAACCCAGTGCCTTGTCCCTGATAGTAGCAACAGGAGAGCACATCATACCTTAGAAAGTGCTTGAGCTATTCCTCTTGAACTGCCTTAGTACCTACAGTCATTAAAGCAAGCATGTTAGAGGGCTTACCTCTAGCTATTCCCTTTAGAGTCTGTTTATGGCATGTGTTCATGAATTTGCCTGATCTCATTTTTACTACCTGGTTTCTGAATGGGTTCTCCTTAAGCTTTTTTCATTTTCAATAATGGAAAGAAAAATCTGATTTTAAAATTCTTCTGACACTTGCTTCTGGAATTAACAGAAACACACTCTTTAGCCACCAGTAGCACAAGTCTTCCTCTACCTGTAGACTCCTCTATTTTCAGATTTCCAAGCTACTCTTGGGGGAAAGACACCATTTGTCCAATTCTTTAGTTTAACAAAGACTTGCATATAGAAAATTCATCTGTATTAAGACAAAGGAGCTAATGAACATCAGATTTCAAGCGTTCCTTGAGTGACTGAAGTTCTTACAGAAATGGATACTAGGATGAATACAGCAAAGCCAAAAAAAAAAAGCTGGTATGGGACAAGTTGGCGCTATGGCTCAGCTGCTACATCTTACTGTATTGTGGCTTTGGGACTTACTTAATTCAATAAAATCAGAAGTGGATCTACATTAAAAAGCATCATTATTTCCAGAGGAGAAACAAAATCCCAAAACACTATGTAGACACAAAGACTTTAATATATTGTATACTGTTTGCACATCAGTGACCCAGACTATGGACACCACACTATAAGGGGTCTGTCGTCCCATTAGTCATCCTGGTGAATCCATGGCTCAAACACAGGTTTGGTACACTCAGCTAATGCATGTTCACATTTCTGCACATCTGCCTTTTCAAGTCAGGCCCATTATTCATCAGCCTTAGGTACACAAGTGTTGTGTTAAAGAACTACATAAATGCCACCCAGTTTAAGCAACCAACTATCCATTCCTATATAATTCATAAAACATTACTACCCCTCTTGTAGATAGAGACCAAAATTTGGGGAGGGTAAGGTTCAGATTCACCTCACCTAAGTAGTTAAGTGAATGGCGTAGGTTTGGGATCCTTCTCTTCCCAGGATTCCTTTAGAGTTATGGGGAAACAGATGGAAGGGAACATTATTTCTTAGAGGGAACAGACACAGCAAGGCTAATCTGTATGTATGTGATGTAAAGTTTGACATAAAAAGGATGTGCCACACAGACCTCAGGCTGACAGGTAAATCAGGCACAGATGAGACAGACTGCCATGGTCTGCTGACACAGATTCAGCGTTCTGCTCTAACTTTTAATCAGATCAAAGAAGGGACTTCATGTTGCTCTAAGACTCATAAAGTTTCTCTAAAATCTTGTGTGAAGTTAAACATTTACTCATTGATGTCACCTATGATATAAAACTACCATGGCTTGGTAAAGCAGTCCAGTCGCTACCAAGCTGAGTTGTATTTTAAATGGCAAATTCAAAGACTTGAAGTGAAGACCGTGTAGCCCCAACGTAACATCCTGATTCATCCACTCTCTCTCCCTTGGTCTTGACAAACACATCAGAGGCTACAACAGAAAGGTTCTGGTTAATGTTTAACCTGCTCAAAGCCTCAATGACATTGCTCATTTTCTCAGGCTCACCCACACTAACAGTAAATAATAGTTTCATGGACAATGAAAGTGCCACAAAAGAAATAATTATAAACAACTAGAAGATGATTACTGCTGTGTGACTCCAACCCCAGAACCTGAAACTTGAGTGGCATTCATTTTACTTTCCTTAATGAATTCCTCCGGTTCTGTCATGCAGCTAATTCAACACATTGCCTCCCGCTCTGATTATTAAAAAGGGAAAGCAGCCAGTATAAACATCAAAGAGTGGCATTATCGCCTTCTGTGACACCAGAATATTTTCCAAAGCTACAGGTAAAAAATGACCAGTGAACTTTCTGATCCCTTGGCAGGACGGGCATACACAACTTGACACAGTGCAACCACTACCCAAAAGGCATTATTTACGTGCAACGAGGCTTGGAGAGCTGGGACTTAATGAGACAGCACTGCGACAAGGGCAGGAGAGAAGTGTAACAGGTACAGACTGACCTCCATGGTGGCACAATTCTGCCCCTGCCTCAGTGATGAAAACATCAACTCTTAATACTTTTTCCCTTATCTTCTAGCCTTTTGTAACCATACCTACACAGGCACATGTATTATGAATTCACTCTACTTAATTTTAATTCATGTTACTTTAAATAATAATGAAGGTGTTCAATCAGCTTCACCTTTGTTCCTGGTACAGCACAGACTGCAGAGAGACCTACAGCCTCCCAACAGCTCCAAAAGTACATCAAGAAAATAGTTGTGAACTATTCTACTATTCATTTTACTTGTCTGCTCTCTCACATGTCAAAACAAGTATTAGTAATATAAACCAATCCTGTATTACATGAGTTTGACAAAAGTAGAAGTGCTTTTTTGAACATTTATTCTTACGTGAACCCCTCAAAAATACAAAACTATACTGAGACAAGGTCTCAGCTATTGTATTGGAAATGTTTTCCTAGGCCAGCACAACAGAAAATTTCAGTGGTCAGCAGATCAGACCTTAAATTCCTTTCCTTGCAAAGCACTTAATTTCACGCTATCAAGCAAAACAAAGTAGCTTTAACCACAGGATAAACTTCCTAGGAGTTTTAATTGGATTAAATCAATTTCTCCATCATCAAAGCCTCAAGACTTGTAACTGCCATTTCTAAGGGTGAGGGATGGCAAATGAAGAAAAACCCCCTCTAGCTTCAGAGTCAAACAAAACCACAGGCTCCAAACAGCTTGTTGCAATCACTACATGTGTCCACACAGACGTCTGAGCAGGCCCCTCAGCAAACTCATAGACTGAGGGTCTTAAAGCCCAAACATCCATGAATTCCAGGTATCCCCCTGAGTTACGGACAACTGTGTCCATCTGCACCCATGTCCGTGGCCATGCATCTGACCCACGTCCACTGAAATCCTTTCTGCAGACTAGGTCAGGCTCCCAGTTCCTCAAGCTCCTAAGATGCCAGCCACCTCAGTCACACCTGCTGCAGGAGGCTGTTCCAGAAACTCACGCTGGAGAGGAGCGGGTTACACATCTGCGGCTAAAAGAAAGTAACAGCCCCTGTGGGGCAGTATTTTGGAACGACTTTGTTGTACCCTGCACACGGGTGCTGACGGTCGCTGCCGACTCGGGCAGCGAGCACAGCCATCTCCAGCTGACGGCCGACCGGAGCAGAAGGCATTCCAGTTGAAATTTAACTTCTGTACACAAGGCGTGTGGTACTGCTGGAAAACCAGCGATGTCGCAAGTGTGGGAAAGCCCCATGCCATTGGCTCGGGTGGAAGCCAGTCTACAGTCCACAGCCGAGGAACAACTACATTATCTAGCCAAGGGCAAACGGCAGTCATCCATTGCTCAAGCATTCTCAGGGCTATGGAGCCAAAGACTGGAGTTACACAATCAAGATAACTTTTCTACTCCGCCCTACTGGGCAAATGTCTGCAAGTTTTCAGCCTGGGGGGGGGAGGGAGAAATAAAATCAATATTTTCTTAGCTACACCCTTGAAGTTTCACTCTGCACTTAACAAGAGAAACTAAACAAGGAAATGTCGACGGCCATTTTCATTGGCAGGAGACTGTGGGCTTCAGCCGTGCTGTAGGCCACATCCAGCAAAACCAGGACAGCGAAGGCAGATTAAAGTAACTGCCATGTACAACTTGATCAGCTGCACAGCGAGAGGCCTATAGGAATACCCAGCCTATTTTCCTACCAATGAAGCACTGTCTTCTCTACAGTATATTTTCCAGTATATCAACCTCGTCTGGTTTTAAAAGTTCCAAACACGGGAAACTTTTGCCAGCTCCAAAGAAAATTTACCACATCCTTTCACTGGTACTTGGATCTTCAGCCAGTTGCAGTCACATGCACGGAACTAAGCCAAAAAGTTTTATGCTACTTTATGCTTCATCCAATACAAATTATTTCTAGATCTTACACCATAAAGCCATTTGTAAAGTGTAAGTTAGAAGAGAATACTCAAAGAAAATTATTTCCACATACAAACATCTTTCTGAGGATCTCTAAGTCAGTCTGACTGACTTCAAATAAAAATGGAAATCAGGAGTTATTACAGTAGCTATATGTCTTGTTTCAAAAATTAGGAAGCCTGCAGGTAGATTGACCACTGTCATTACTTAAGAATACACGGAAAACACAGAGCAAAGCCAGGAACAGGGCCAAACCTGCATAGTATCCTAATCTACTGATTAGACTATGGATTTTCAAGCTCAAAGGTGGCAAACTCATTTCAAGAGGCCATAACCATTCTTTCTTTATGATATATCAAGTATGGAGCCAAAACTTTACCTCCTTTAAACAAAGAAAAGGAATATTATATGGAAAAATCTGAGAGAACCATTCTATTAAACCATATCTGGAGGAAGTTGTGAGTATCTTGAAGACATTTAGACATTTCAGATGAAGATCAAGTGAATCATTGTCAATTTCAGCAAAAATTGTTCTATAAAAACATTACATTGGTATTATTTTCAGGCTTAGAAATGATTCCCAGAACAAGGAGGTTTTATGATTGGCTTTTCTTTTTTTTTTTTGTATTTTCCTTCTTAGTGGAGGCTTCTTGCAGAGGAAAAGAGAAAGAAGACAAGAAAGTACCCATGGAAGTGAAATGTCCAGCCTCTTTGTTGTCACCAGAAAAGTATACGAAGAAAAAGGCAGCTTTTTCTTTGAGAAGTCCCATCTGTGAAAGACTTTTCAGTCAACAAAATTGTACAGCTGTGCAGAATAAACTGGGTTTTAAAGATTCTACCAATAAAAAGTATTGTGAATCACCTCTGAAGTCCCACTTGAGCCAATATTCTGCTTTTTGTCCACACTTAAACAGTATTATGCTTTCAAAAACTGAAGTTTTACTTCTTTCTTTAAAGGTCTGGTGGCTTTCCCTTTGAGAGGGCTGATGTATAACTAGGATGATCCTCCTTCCCACCCAGCAACCAGGGATGCAATAGAAGTCAGAACATGCCTTCAAGCACAGAATTTGATTTCAAAGTTCTCAGTCTTTACCGCAAGTCTTTTACTTGTGGTAAAGCCACAAGTGTTTTACCAGATCCAGCTACAGTGAAAACAACTCAATGGATATAAATATCATCACACATTTGCAGACACTGGGCAGAACCCACAAATCTTTCTTTCTGGAAAACAGCCAGTGGGAGATTCAGAGCCTGTAAGGCTTTGCAAAAGGAAACAATTCAGCCTCCTATAACAAATGTGCTGTCCCTAAAGAATGGTGTCATGGAAATCAGAGCACATAGGAACAGGATTCTTGAAAATGACATGCTGCACTGCTAACCAGATTTCCAAACAACCCCTTAAAAGTAATTTTATACTGGGCTGTTATATTAAATGTATAAAATGGTAATAAATCCTCTTTTCCCATCTCTTCACAAGTAGGTGTGTTTCTTAAAATTCAAAAGCTACTTCTTGGGAAAGATGGCTAATCCTTCCGCTCTTGAACCTAGATGTATTTTAAAACTGTTACTTCTACCGGAAGGCCAAATGGGTAAGTGACATGCGGAGGCTCCATAGCTTTTTTTCCTTGGTGATTTCTGCCTAACATACTCTGTTTACAAATTCATGTGCTGAGGTGGTCCTTCTAAATACTACCAGGCTGTAAATTCTACATGGAGTCACGTCTCTGACATCACACCAGTAATGAAAAAAATTTTCACTAGAAACTTAAACATTAATTCATGAAAGAGAACAGAGTCTGGCTTTTCTTAAAGTTGTGCCTGTCCTCCTGAACTAATCTACAACTTATTTCTATAAGTAAAATGAGTGTATCTGATTTCCAACATGATATATAAACTAATATAAATTTTAGTCAATTTTCTGACCAAACCAACACTTTAAACACATCCTCTTCCTGGAAAAGAAAGGGGAAAAAAGAAAAGAAAAGAAAAAATGAATTCATGTTAATTGAAAAAGCTTAGTATTAAATGTTCCTAACAAAGTTCCTATGCATGTTGTACCCATACGCATCAATTAAAATGTTATTAATCTATTTCCCATGTTATCAACTCTGGCACATACATTCACTAAACAAGATGAAGGAGTGTTACAAACAATGAAGAACAAACCCAAGTGCCACCCACGTCATGTATTTCCATACAGGATGGAAGTGAGTGCAGGATGAGCAAAGACACTGAATCCATTTACCAGCTCACCATGCTCTTGCATTGCTAACATTTACAGGCAGAAGTCTGTGATCTGTATGATTCCCCTTTTACAACACCAAAGGACCAAATTCCACAATCCTGAGGAGGATTTTGCATTCTGAATAGACCCATTACACACAAGCTTATGCAGAGTACCCACAGTTACTTTTAACACTTGAATAAGGAGCAGAACGACACTCCAAATAAGCTAAAAATTGATAGGTGAGGAAGAAATAGTTCATCTCGTGGGAACATCTGTTTAATTGTGCAGGTTTGCAGCAGGGCTGAGACCAGTCCTCTAGATAAAGCTGGACATTGTTATTTTCTACTTAAACTTCTATTTTATGCAGCAACTTCAATTAGCTTCAATAATAAATGAATAGCCTATAAATATTGTTGTAACATTCCTCTCTGTAACACAAACACCTGCTTTCCATCCTGTTGACATTTCCATTCATGCATTGCATATACAAAGAGGGTGTTTGTGTCCTTGAGTCAATAAGAGCACTGAAATCAAACCAAGTAGTAGCCCCCAAAATTTCGTAGAGGTTTCTATTCCCTGTATAAAGGCAAGGAGTCCTCTCTAGCTAACTCTACACATACATCTTAGTACTGAATGGCAAAATAATAGTTATTTACAAATTATTACCTCCCCCAGTATGAAAACTCTACCACCTTAGGGCAAGCAAGACTAAACACATGGACTGCATTAAAGAGATCTGCTATTTGAGAAGCAGACCAGAATTCACCTATTGGCCTGCTCCAGCCCCACTGCTCCCAGTGCTCTCTTATTTTACAGATTAAATGTACACTACGATGTCCTTAAATGTTGATCACAATTATTACCTTCCCAAAAGCACATGCTAAAGCCAAATTTTTTATTTATACACATAAAGCTTTTATCTTTACTATCTCTGACACTGAATGCTGTGTTGGATTTGGTTATGGGAGACTCAGTGAAAATTTCTTATAATCCACATTACTGCACTTTGAAGCACATTCCCTTCTGTTGTGGTTTTAACGCAGTCAGCAGCTAGAACCACACAGCTGCTCACTCGCTCCCCCCAGTTTGGATGAGGGAGAGAATCAGAAGACAGAAAGTGAGGGGAAGAGAAAAGAAATACCCACTCTGCAATGCAAGTACATTATGTACCTGGCTGTGTCAGAGGGCACCAGGAGCTCCTGCACCAGTTCTGCACCCCAGCTGCTTGGCTGGCCAGCACTGTGGCCTCTCAGGCCTTGCTGAACAAAAAGGTCCACTATTTCACAGCGATACTTCTAGCCTGACGTGTGTCCGCTTCTCTCGTATCGCTCCTTACTGTCCATTTGATTGCAGAAGTGACAGGGATGTGAGACGTGAGAGCCACAGTATGGTTACAGCTCTTGTGGAGTTTTCTCCTACAGTTTCAGGCTGAGGAATGTCTTACACTTAAATATGCATAAGAAGTATTTCTAGACATCAGCTAATACAGCACATTAAATTACTTCCAAATAGATCGTGTCTATTAGGCAAAGAAAAACAAAACTGGAAAACACATTTTTGTGCATGACATATGGAAGAGACCAAGTCACATGAAGTGATGGTAACAGCATTTACTAGCTTACCGACATTAACATCATTTAATGCTCAGATATCTCAAGGATAAAAAAAAAGTACAAGGACGTATATAAAGCAGAAGAGCATAGTAAGGCAGCTGTTCCATGTGACAGAAGCAGCTTATGGATGCAGCTCCAATGGCAACTGCTACTTTATTTGATCTGTGTTATTTCCTAGTTTGAGGCTTCTTGTTTATTCTTCTGAACTACAAGCATGATATAACTATGGTTTTATTGCTGTACTTAGCACAGTACAGAGCTACTCAGTTAATATATCCGTGTGAAACTACAACACACTCCTTCACTAGACCTTGGCCCTGCTGACTAGACTGTGTCTTAGTCCCCGATACGTTCTGGATTGAGGTCATGAGGTGAGTGAGAACACTGAGCAAGGAAGAGGAGAGGACAGCCTCGTTACAGGAAATGATAAGCTCAGGAAAGCTATCTAAAGAAAACAAAGCTGTTCTAGTAACAGGGCTTCCCTTTCAGAGAGAATGAAACTTAAGCTGGAGTATCACAAACTTGTTGAAGAAAACAAAAAGCTGGAAGCTACTACGAAGGTACCAATTAATTTCTTAAATTCTTCTTCTTTGCTGACTGAACAGAAAACAAAACTAGTAAAACCCAAAACACATACACTTTGTAAAGTCGAAACAGCCTAACTAGAATTACTGTAATTCACAAGTAGCAGGAGAGACCAGCTCTCCTCCTTTCTGCTTTTACAAGAAAGCAAGTTCTCATTCCTGCCCTCATGGGTGACAGTAAGGGGAGGCGTGAACAGGCTTTTTCACCAGTAAGTTTTGTAATTGTGCAACTTACAGTTTTGATCATAAATGCAAGAATACAACAATCAGGAAAGAATTTATTTGCCTTCAGCATCTCTTCTCCCTCTGAGTATTAATTTGGCTACTGCCAGAAACTGTGTGCTGGTTTTGTCAGACTTGCTACATCATGGCTTACATTAATTTGAGTTCACAGAATTTGGTTAAGCATGAGAAGCACACTGCTCTCAGACATTTCTTGAAGAATCATTTTAATAACTTGCTTTAATTCAAATATATTGTTTGGGGGTTTTCACATAAATGCAGCCCAACCTTCTCAGCAAAACACTGTATGCAATACTTCAACTCCTTGAATTTTAAAATTTTTTTTTGTCTGCACCTACCACTGTAAAAACAGCTTCAGGATTAAAGCCACAGCCAAACTCTGCCTACGTGCCGCAGAGGAAAAGCAACATGGCCACCTGATCAAGATTAGAAAGATTACACACATCAAAGTAGTTAGAGTGGTTAATCTGCTACTACACCTACAGGAACTGGGTGTAGCTGCGCCCTTTCTAACAATGTCAAGGTTGTACTCATTTAGTCACCCGCGACACATGAAAAGACAGACAGTTTCTGGCACTGTAACCTACCTTGGTCTATTCAGAGCACATGGGTATCCCAACAGTGATTCAGAGCAGGAGAAGGTTGAGGTCACTCCTCGGCCAGACATGACGAATTAGGAGAAAAATATTTTAACTCCCTATGGGTTGTTTTGATTTTATTTTAAAGCAATGCCTCTGGTAAGCAGAAAGCAGCAATTCATTTAATGTAGTAAAGAATAATTTGATTTCTAACCTTAATAGACCATCCTCTACAAGAGACAATTACTCAGAATAAACGCACATCACATCTGATTCAACTGGACCTGGAATAGTAATAAAGGCAATCCTCTCTAAAAAGCTCAGATTCTGGTGTGTTAAGGTATTTTTAGTTACTATTTCAATTAAAGGACATCATTTGCCATTTACTTATTCAAAGAGGTCTCTCAAAATTAATCTGGAAAAAAGCAATTTTGGTTTATGTATTTACTCACAAAGAGGCATACAAGATACTAACTGCAAAAGAAGTTCCTACGTTCACCATCCCACTATGTGTTTATCAAACCTAGATCCAGAAGGAGCTGATGTGGGAGTGGAAAGCAATTGAAAAAGAAATACAATTTGCAATTAATAAAAAAAAAAATAAAAAAAATCAATGTTTTCATTTTATGCATCCCACGTGCATCAACTGAGCACTGCACACTGAACTATATAAATGAAGTATGAAGTATAGGTGTTTGGTGACATACACTGACTCAAAAATCAGACACACACAAAATAATAATTATTGCATGGAAAATATGAGAAAATAGCAATACTGACTGACAGGTTATGAGCAGTTCACACAATTTTCATGCATGGCTTTATCCCATTCTAATTTTTACTAAAACCTGTATTCAGAGATACTAATAGCTCTTCTTCTATTAAAGAGAAAATTTAAGATTCCACAATATTGCATTTCTCCTGTACTGTTTGTTTTTGTCTGGTAGTGCTAGCAAATATTATGTGCACCGCTGAACAGCTGTCTTTTGTATGGCAGCAATCCGGAGACAAAAAAGTAAGTGGTATCAAAGCATGCTTTGGTTTCTTCATAATGCAATGGCCCACAGACGAACCATTAATAACTTTCAGGGTAATACGTTGAATCAATCTTTATTATTTTAAACAAACAGGAATCCATAGGAACAGTCATGATGAAGCCGATGCACTGCGTTATTTACAGGCACAAATAGCACAGCACAGTTTGGGGCAGAAATTAAGAATGTCACAAACATGTGAAATTCCAAGAAAATGCAGCAGGCAACGCGCACTGAGGCGTGGATGTAGGACACCCACTCACATGGGAAATGTTACTTGCCAAGAGCAGAATTTGGACACAGTAATTACAGCACTTAAGGAAACGTGAAAAAAATCAATTAGAAATCATTGCTTTTCAGATGTGAAAGAAGAGTTTTAAGTGAAAATCTGTTTTTTTCACCCTAACAATTGAAATCCTTGAATTTCTTTACTACACATGTGGTAGCCACCTTTTCATTTTCATTTGCAAAGTTCACTGCTCATTTTTCCTGTGTCCAGTACGCACAAAGTCTCAAGTCAAGTGAATGTCCATATTGAAGGGGGATGTAAAACATTACAGCCTGAGCTGCGCATTCCAGATTAAGAGGTGCTTGTTGGACATTTTGCAGTTACTCTGTGCATCCACATCATCATGTTTAAACATTCTTAAACAGAGAGCTTATGCTACACTCCCAACTCTTAAGTAAAACTAGGTGCACAGCATGTTGGCTGTCAGAAAAATCTTCTTTTATATATTATATGCAGAAATACAGTCAAATAGGCTATTTTTTACATGTATGCTTTTAATACTTGAAAGTTTTAACATACGCTTCCAGCAACTTAAGACCTTCTCATTTATCGAGCACCCCTGCCAGCACAGGCAGCGCTTCCACAGATGTTTCTCTGTGCAGCAGTGACAACCTAAGCAGCTCACATCAGCACTATTTCTGCTGCACCACACGTCCAGCTACGAAACTGGTCAAAATTTAAACTAACCCCACCTTTTTTTCCTTTTTATACAGTTTTTTTAAATGCTTTTATGTGTTTCTTGACTCAGTTTACAGGTGGCCTACGAAAGAATTGTACCAACGCAACTGAACAGAGAAGGGGAGAAGTGCATCACAGAAGTGACCTTTCAGAGGACACCAGTAAGCACTGGGTGAAGACACCACCAAGACTGCACCTCTCATGGATGGGAATGGTCGCTGTGGGGGCAGTTACATTGTGCTTCTGTTTCAGCAGCCAAGCAGGCTTGAAAAATTGCCAATCTTGCTTACCTTTAGCTACTCATTATCGTCTCATGCCACATTTATTCAGAAGGTTATTTTTAGCCTGGATTATTTTAGTAAACTATTTCCCTGTGTGACACCATAAACCCTTAGCCTGGCATTGAAGGGTCTGTGAAGCACAGCACAGGGAAGGGAGCTAATATCCACCTTTCTCATTGGCTCCACAACAAGTATCAGAACTACTTGTAGATACATCTCATGACTGCAGTTTAGCAAGAATGTTAAATACATACATTAAAATTCAAAACCCAGTTTGCTTTTTGAGATGGTTTGTTTTTTGGATTTATTTTTAAGCATTGAATCAAAAACTATATTCACCTCTAAACATGTAAATCCAATGCATGAATAAAAGAAAATATCTACCTTTAACCAATACTTTAATCAAGAAAAGTTTGTAGCAAGCGGCAGTCATTAGACCAACTGGTGTAGTTAATACAAAACAAAAAAAGCCTCTCTGGCAAGCCCTTCTTCAGTTAGCTCAAATTTACGGTCCTGTTAAGAACAACATTCTGTCTTTACAGGCACAGGATAAGAGTAAAGAAAGAAAACAAAATTTTGAAAAAAATTATCTGACTTCTATAACAAGAAAAGCATTTTAAAGCTCCAAAATCACCTATCCTGTTATAATGTCAATAAGGAGAAAACATCACAGAAAACAAGGAATGATTCACTTAGTGTAAGAATCCTATTTAGGGATTGTACTGACCAACATTCCAGTCAGATCACCTGCTACCATCTCAAATCTACACCAAGAATGTGCATCTTCAGTTTCATTCAGGATTAATTTCAGAAGCAAAATAACCCTTTTGTTGGGGAACATTACATAAACCTAAACCAACAGTACACACTAATGGAAAAGGAGACACAAGTATGAAGTAATACTAAGAAAAGCACAGAGACAAAAAAAGGTAACTAGATGGACTAAAATCACATCAGTATTATCTTTTGAGTCAAATACATTAGGTAGATTTATGCATCTTGAAGGTTACTGCTACAAGTCATCCAAATTCTCTGACAGTGTCTGAAAAATGTCAGCAATAATTAAATTAAAATAGTATTACACAAGACATCAGTAAGATACCATCTGGAGTAATATGCATTTCAAAACAGGACAGGACTGCTGGACTGCAGTTTCAGTAAGTTCATACAGGAAAACGAAATTTCAGAATAGCATTTCTGTCAGCAGCACCAACAGGGCAAACCGAGAATCAATCTCAACTTTCAGGGCACTTTAAATGCTGGAGAACATCCCATGATCCTGGCTCCAGTGTTTCCACTTGCTCATATTAACTTCTCTGCTCACTGGAACCCGCGCTGGGCCATGTCAGCATGGGAACCCTACAGAAAATTAATCACTTGTTCTGTTGCATGTATTTCTTCTCTGCAAAGGGAGATGAGAAAACTGTCCAGAGATTATTTTTTTTTTTTTGCTGGGCACATTGAAAAAAGAAACTAGGGCGAGGTATGTCACAGGAGCAAAGTGTGGGGTGAAAGGACTAGTATAGACCACCAGCTCAATTTGCTCCTTGAAACAGCAACCTAAGTACATCTGAGTTCTCTTGAAGCGTTTTTATGGGAAATTACAGAGAAGCGATTAACCACCGCACATGCAGCAGGAGATAAGGAGAACCTGATTGTATAGGAAAGTCAATTTGGAGTGCTTCAACACAGACCCAAGTCTGCCTTCTGATAGAGTCCCCAAGGCAAAGTAGACAAAAGAAGTATTCTTGTGTACACAAAAGAGCCAGACATACATGACATTCCACTTAAAAATAAATATTTTTCTTAAAAAAATCACAAAGATCAAGCCTCACTCCCATACACTTAAGTAAGTATCCCTCAACAGCTGTGAATTGCTCCTTTTTATTAGCTGGCAGGCAAGGCTTTGCCAGCAGACACCGATGTTTTGCAAGCACTGTGTGTACGCAGAGAAGACAAACAAAGCAAGAGGCCCAAGTTAAGAAGTCACCTTGGAAAAGACACTCTTTTTAAAAAAAAAGGATTAAAATAACTGAGCGCATTCCCACATTTCAGGTGCTGGCTTTCCCCATTTTCTGTCAGGGAGCACAACAGTTAAAACAGCCAGGCTCGTCCTTCTTGTGGTTACTTGCCCTGACATGGGTATTGGCAAGGGGAGATTCCGATTACCTTTCTGTGGGGCTCAGCACAGATTAGACAAAGAGCAGAGGAATTCACACGGGCCTCCTCACCCCGCTGAGGACAAGAAGGTTATCGGGCTGGAAGACATGATTAGGGGTTTCTCAAGCAAGGCCCTTGGCAAGAAACACTAGGCAAAACCTGTTTATTATGTTTCCGCGGCGCTATTGTTGCCTCTGAGCTCCACCCAGCCCCGATACGTGTTTATACAGGTGAATTGCCAAGGAAAGAAAGAAAAGAAAGAAACAAACCCTTCCCTGGCACCTGAGCCTCACGGTTTAATTCTCCACTTACTCAGATTCATAAAAACCTGATAAAATGCCAAAAAGAATTTCCTTAGAAGTGAGCAAACACAGGGCAATAAATGCACGACAAAGAGGTAGCAAACAAGGCTATGGAAGTTAATTATTGCCAAGGTTAAGTGTCCAATTTCTTGTTCACAATACAGGTCTGGCTACCTGCGAACCCGCCCAGGAGAGCCCGAGGGACCAGACGCCTCTGAAAGGAAATGACACAGTGGGAAAAGAATTCATGAGGCACCCAGGAGGTCTCAAACTTCCCAAGCCCTTCATCTTAGCCTGAGGCCAGCTCTACAAAAGGGTAGGTATGAAGATACGTGTAATTTTGCTCACTCTCTCTCCTTCTCATCCACCTTTCAGAGAGCACGTAACTAGGAATAGAAAGGTTTGAGGTGCAGAACCAACCCATCCTGCAGAGCACCAGGCACTTCTATGAAGATGCTGACAGAGAAACAGGCAGGGCAGGAGGGAAGAAAAAGCTCATTGTATCAGATTGTGAAATCACAGCCTGCAGGCAAGAAGCCCCAGAAGCATTGCAGGAGGTGACCATCTTCGACGCTTCACTGGGTTTCTACTACAGAATTCAACTTCACTCCAAAAGAGAACAAATGCAATGGGTGTTTCAGAGCCCTCCTCGGGCTTGCAAAAAACAGATGAGCTCACTTGCATATAGGGAAGTCACTAATTATTATAATATAGTATATAATTATTATAATATAGTATATAGTATCACATTCGCCAAAGGGGCAGCAGAGCAGGTGAGGGCTGGAGCACCTGGCCGTCCAATAACACCTATGATTTTCAGTGGCACAGAATCCCTCTCCAGGTCAAACGCCCCAAGGACTGTATTGGGTCTCTCGTTTCCATGTTACAGACTCAGGCTCACTATCTTTTTAGCATTATTCCAATCACTCCCTGTAGCGCTGATGCCCCAAATCATGGCCTGCAAATTGGCAGCATTTGGCAACCAGAGCCAGGAACCACAGTTATAGGAAAATGCCAAATTTGTCTCTTTTGTATGGCCTGTAAGAAAGTCTGAGAGTTCACAGCGTTCTTGTGGCGGAAACCACTGCTTTTGATATTGTTTAATACACATTAAAACATAAACTATCACAGGAAGCGATCAACTGCCGGCACACAAAGTCTGCGGTTAATCTTTGAACGTTAGCTGTATTGCTATCTTAAAAGCTGCCTCACTGCAATGCGGACTTCTTTCCTTTCCGTGCTTTATTACAATTATATTGCCTGGACTGACTACTAACAATGTTGCAGCTGGAGTCGCCAGTTCAGCTGGTGAATAATCACTCCTCACATGTAAACCAAATACCCTCTAATTTATTCTTTCCCTACTGACCAGGAATCACGGCTGCCGTCTCAGGCACTGCCTGGGCGAAAGCAGCAAACTTCCATCAGACAGTTCCAGTTAGCTGAAATGCAAGAGTGCAAGTACAGCACACGCTATAGAATCTGCCTACCTACTGAAAGGGACTGGAGGAAAAAGTCTGTAACTCCAACCAAAAGCCTGCACCTTACACCAGTGACAAATTACCTAGCCAGGTAGTGGGAGAGCGCAATCCAATGCTTAAGTCACATCCATGGACTTTTGCCTTTATTTCCATGGAAGCGGCTTTCTGTTTGAGTGCAAGTGTTTTTGTTGGGGTGTAGTTTCTAAGCCCACCCAAACTGCCTAGACCACACCATGGCCAGCGGTGCAGACCCTTACTTCCCCTGCCGTTGGTGTCCCCAGGTCTCCCCTTGCGTCAGCGGCCAGGTAGCTGACCAGTGATGGGGATGATAAATAACGCCACTACAAAGAGATTTACAGCAAATGGCAGACTGAAAAATCCTCTCCGGTAACAGGCTTAAATTCCCAATACCTGCAAGATCTCTGCTTCACCTGATGACTGAAGACGATACCTAAAACTGTCAAAAGTGATGTGCCTAGTACATTACCACACCACACTGCAGAAAAAGCACTCACGATGCATTCATTCGACTGGGCAGACTGAAGTTTCCCAAGACTGCTACTGAGAATTTCAAACCTACAAGCATGGAGTCAGCACAGACAAACGAGTGCTAGAAACCTGAATTGAATATTAATACCAAACGTATATTTACGTCATTACATTGATCTCCTAAAGCATGTTTTGGACCAGTAGTGTAAGAGGAAGGTATTTAACAAAGCAGAAATAGACTGAGGCTCACCGACAGAGCAAAAACACAGGACTGAAACATAAAGCATTTTGCACATGTAAACTCTGGTACGCTGTCACAATTTAGCAGGAAAAACTGGCCTTGTGAACATAAATTCACTCTACAAAATGCTTTGGACAAGCCGCTCGTCACTGATTCACTGCCTGTCTTGTTTTCATTAAATCTACCTAAGCAAATTTGAAAAAGTACATCAAATAAAAGACTGTTCAAGTGGGTGTGACTCACAAAATAATTTCGAAAAACTCTTGTGATTATTACAATTATAGCTTCTTTTACTGTGTGTCTGTTGAAAAGCCGCAAGTAAAAACTGGTAAAGAAAAAAATGTACGACACTGACTGATAATAGATTTGGCCCACATCAGTCTATTTATAGCTTAATGTTTGGATGATGCAGTAAGTTGGACTAGATGATTTCAAGCAGGCCTTTCAGCCTAAACAATTCTGTGTGAGAAGTTTGAAAATGAATGTTGTTTAATGTGAACCCCAGTGCTGGTATGTAGTGATGTTCCATTCAGTCCCCAGCAAACAACATAGGAAAGGGAATCTAAACTTGAAATATGCTTGTTCTAGGTTTTAAAAAGAAGCAAAACCCATGAGAAATTACAACCTGCTGCCTTGCATCATCTGAATTCCAGGTTGCAATCTGCACACTGAACACAGCATGGATGCTCAGGAAGTCAAACAAAAACAGACACACACCAAAATTTAACCTGTAAAGCAGTGAAAACTTTGGCCTTTCTTGACTGACTAATATTTCTTCATGACCCTCATCACCACAGAAGCAGGATAACCCAGGCCACCGACGACCTAATCTGTGATCTTGCTTCTAGCAATGACCAATACCTGAACCTTCGCAGGAAGGACAAAGTTCACAGTTACCGATGGCCTCTCGTGCAGGGCTGTACATGCAGATACCGAGCTTGGCAGCCCCGTGCTCAGTACTCTGCAGCCTGCTGGGTAATGGGAGTTGGCACACAGTTACCTTCATTCCTTTTTAGGACCCATAGTCAAATGAAGACTCAGGCCACCTGCTCTCTTCCCCAACAAACTCAACACTGTATTCTCATTTAGACCACTCTGCTACAGGTAGGCAGCGTAAATTAGGCATTTTGAGCAGCGGTTGCCTCCGCTAATTCCTTAGTTGCAAGATCTTACACAGTTTTGGTAATAACCTTTCAGAAGATACTGGTACATGTCCTAAGCACCGGCCGCCTCTCCACTTGAGATTTGAGGCATAATTCCCTTCAACCACAGATTTAGTGATATTTCTGTGCTTGTTCCCAGAACTTCCCCGTACTCTTCATATAAAATCTCACCAGGTATTTAAGCCAGATACAAGAATACTGAATTCATTCATTCTAAACTCAGAAAACATTATTTGGAGAACTTATGGTCTTGGAAGCCTACAGCGATCTCATATTAGTTACTCAGTTTTATAGGCACTGAAGCAATGGTTCTGCCTGTAGTCACGTTCACAACTGCCATTAATAATACCCTGACTGCCAGTAAGCAAAAAATATAAATAGCCACTGGAATAGGGAAGAACAAGACATCTACTGAGAACTATTGTGCACAGAACTTAATTCAAGTGACAAAAACAAGTATGCATTTCAGTCTTACCTGGCCGCTAAGAGCAAACCACCATGTGACAACCTGAGTCTTTCATTAAACTGCCAGAGGCGTGTAAACCAGGTTTCCAGAGAGGGCACTTCGACCTCTGTCTGACCTAACATAAATTTAAGAGAAACATCCTAGTGATAAACATCAAAGACTTTGCAGGAGTATGTGGAAGGTACCTGCGTGAGTCAGGAAAGCTCATAGAGAAGGAGGTGGGGTATCACCTTCACTTGCAGCGTGCTTTACAGCAGCCCCCTAACAACAGACATGCTCTCGGGGATGCTGGGGGCAGAGAACAGGCAGCACAGCCAGACAGAGCGCCAGCTTCCTACGCGCTTGGGATTATAGGAGATCTGCTTGATAACTGCTGACTTCTATCTAGTAGTGTGCGCTGTGTTGATGGAAGAAGACATATAATGCTTGATTTGAAGAGCAAGTGAGATGTTTTTGACATTCTCCTAGAAAGCATGGGAAACTTTTTTTTTTTTTTTAAGATACTCGTTGAATGGACAACTACTGAAGCTATGGTTTCTCTGAGCTTTTGATTTTTATTTTAGAATTAAATATAGAATCTTATGAACTGCAATATCCCCAAAATCTTCGGTTAGAAATAACATTCAGAGCCTTGCTTAAACAGATGATGTATATTAAGAAGGCTCATTTAACTTTAAAAAAAATAATTAAAAAAATCTTTTGGGTACAAAAGGAAGCTTTCTATATATGTCTGTATTCTATTCTATAAGTTCTTCCACAACTACCTTGAGAGACTGCATATGGACATTATCAGGGTGACATGCAAATTCTTACTTCATTTACACTTCTTAACTTTGATGCTTCACTACCTTAAAGATATATTAATAATGACCATTTTAGCAGAAGTCACCAGCTGTTCAGGAATTTGGAACTATCATCAGTGGAAATTCTCTTCTGTACATATCACTGTCACCCCATGTTTATGAAACCAGCTTTGTCTTTTGACTTGAAAGTACGTTTTAGCTCCTACCCACCCTGAAAACCACTGATTGCTCTTCCTCAAGACTCTGGTATGCCAAGGTAGATCTTCCTGTTTTATGGTATGAATTATCTCCACAAAATTCACTGCAGAATCTTTCTGACCATACAGAAACAATTTCAGTCTGACCAGTCTTTTTGCTAAGTTCCTACAGGTTGCTACAGCGTCTTTAGTACAACTTCTGCGTCTCTAAATCAAGAGTTTTAGGGGCTTTTGGAAGTTCTATAGCCATTGGTAGCCAACTGCAATGCTATACAGATGAACACATCTGCATTACATTACACCTATGTAGGCAAACAAAAATGGGAAGGATGCAATACCCAGAAAGTCCCAAAGGCTGCCCCAAAAGTATCTGAACTTCAGGGAAAAAAAGCTGTAACTAGTGAAATTGCAGGTCCTACCTACCAGAGTTAGGATAAAGAGAAACCCAAGTGCTAACTGCTAGTACTCGAGCCAGATTTTGAAAGTCAAGCTGACTCTAAGGCTTTTTCCTGGACTCCCTGCTCTCCTTCCCCCCAGACATTTAACAGGAGAACATTTTTAAGATGACCAGAAGAGGCAAACTATGTTTCTCTCTTAGAGATCATAAGGTAGCCTTAATATTTGTCTGTGATCCAAAACTGCATGTGATGCTGCAGCTCTGACCTGCTTGTCTGCTCAATAATATTGGGCCTGGTTCTCCTATCTCTAACTTCTACACAACCTGAAAAGCTACTATTTAAAACAAGTCAAATCTCACATGCTCCTTTACCTGTCCATAAATGTCAGTATTTTTTAATTTTAAAAATTGTTGTGCTTTAAAGTTACAGCAACTAGAAACAGTCATTTTAAGTAGTCACAACTGAAAAGAAATGTTTTAATTCTAACAAAAAGAGAAGGCCCACAGCTGTGCAGTGAAATGTAGAACATTTTTTTCCAAGAAGACTCAAGGTATTGGATCACTAAATCAGTAGTATTTTGACTTCATCACAGACCATTGATCAACTCCCATGATTCTGCTGAATAAATGTTGGTAAACAGTTTTGTGAGTCAGCTTAAGATACCAATGGACACATAATATCTCAACTTACACTACCTCTCTCAAAAAAAAAAAAAAAAAAAGGAAAAAAAAAAGAGAAAGAGCTGGGCACCTGAATGGAAATCAAGAAAATTACAGGGAATTGCAGAAGAAAAACTGAAAAACTTCAATCCTCATGTTATTCCACGTTCAAGCCCTACATACAATGGCTGTATATTTTCCAAATGTTTCAGCTACCTTTTTTTTTTTTAAATTGTCTGTTCCTATGTCTAAAGTACAATTCACAGTTATCTTAGGGGATGTCAGGTTTACAGCATTTTGAAGTATTCAATAACAAAGCTTGTCCCATACCACTGTTACTATACAGGTTTAGGGCCTCATCTAAGCTGAAGGAAAGTGTGGCTTAAGGAGACACCAGCAAAAAAAAGCATCAGTTCTATCCTGCCAAAATTACCTTTAAATGACAACAGTATTATAAATAGGTACATCCCCTTTGGAAGCACAAAAGAACTGACAACCACCTAAGATTTAAGCTAAAGAATACCAAATGTATACAATCTCTAACTCGGTCATAAAAAATGTACCAGGAGCTATGTTGGTGCTCACTGAAAGACAGTGTGTCACTGTATGTTGGGCTGTTCAACCTCCTCCCTATATTACTGTCTGCTTACAAAGGAAAGGAAAGTTTTATATGGCAAGGTCAAAGTGGTGGGGTTTGCACAGGTGTGGTATCTGTATTTTATCAACAGAGAAAACAAAAAGAAACTATACAAATCATGCAAATGAATGAATGTCCCTCGGATGACAAACCTCTAAATTGTCTTGGAAGTCACAAGTAACCCTATGAAAGCAAAACAGTACACACAGCTTGAAGCTGAGAACAGACTTTTCAAAAACAAAACAACAACAACGAAAAAAATCAAAAAACTTAATTGTGTAGTTCTACGTTTCTGCACAACTCTACAAGAAAATAATAATCCATGCACTCATTTAATTAGACGGAAAATATACCTTGGAAAGAAACTGTGTTTTGCAAATCATGAAATTACAGTGCTATTTCCCTTGTAACTAACATACCATCACTGATTTCTAACGTGAAAGACCATAAAACTGTTAGGTGGTGGAAAGAACAGTAAATTCTAGGTATTTGAAGATTTAAACAGAACTATTTCTGGTTTTATTAGGCATATCAAAAATCATGGCTAAACCCCAGCAGTAGGCTGGTGCTTTTAGGAAAACTGTAGTTAAACCAGTAAAAGTTTATATTTCTTGGCACACAGGCACCATCCTAACAAGTATCTTTAAAACCAAGCATCTTGGTGGAGGTAACATTTACTGTTTGCTATACATCTGGTTGTTAGGGGTTACCACAAAGGTCCTGTTTTTCCATGACATCAGCTGCATTCCAAAAGAAATGTGCACCCAGGAGTTTTAGTAATGACTGTAGTCTCCAAGTACTGAAACCTTGGCCAAAATCCTCTACACCTGCAGACCAGCTGAGTAAAACAAAAAACCAAGAAGAATTTAACTGGAATTTCTGACAGTTCCTAATAAATGAGAAACTGCTATTTTTGTTCCTTAAATCTGTTGTTGAAAATTGTTTGGACTAAACTTTGAATAGCTGCTAATTTTTTGCCCGTCATTCAACTAAGTGCTTGACGCGAGACCCCACAGTTCAGTTGTCAGAAGTGCAACACACTCCGCACCAAATCAAATCAAACAACTCAAAGCTATTTCAAAACAGACAAACTCATTAGTTTGTCTTACCTGCATTACATGGCTCTCATCTGTTTCTTTTTCTAAAATGCTGGTGAAAATATTCCATTCCCATTGAAACACCATGAAAAGTCAACAGACTTTTCTGGTTTGTGAAACGTACAGATCCTAGTCTTGAGTAAAACCTCCTGAAGCCACGAACAATCTTCAAAGCAGGTGTCACAATCTTTGTAGGACATAAATGATGGAGCTACACCCTGAACACTGAGGAAAAAACAGAACGCTATAGCAGTGGTAGATGTTATCCTCTATATGGACAGCATTAAAGCATGTAAATGACACCGATGGGATCATTTAGCAAAGTGTATCTACTGAAAGAAGAAATGTTTTGGACTCAAAAGTTCCATGTACACTACTATCTTATTAATTATCTGTCTGACATATCGGCAGCCTCTGGTCTCTACTCAAAGAGGCCACCCCTGTGGCCCAGCCCAGCCTTGCTGGGCAACCTTGTTACACAACCAGCACTATCCACCACATGGGTTTATTTGAAAATCAAAACAAAAAAAATCGTAATGGTACCAGGCTGAAAACTACAAAAAAAGAAAGGTTCAAACTTAATGCACAGAAGAAAAAAAAAACCAACTTCCCTTTTTTCTTTATTAATGCTAGATATCACATTTTGATTAATACCATTATCACACTACTAGGTCAAGTAACTTGTAGCACAAATTAAAAGCCAGTATTATACAAAAAGTGTGGGAATGTTTGCACTACAACTCTCACCACCTCCTGACTCTGCTTCATAAAGGGCTACTTCAAGCTCTTGTGAAGAAGCACAACAAAGGAGAAAACTTTCTTACAAGAAAACTCAATAGAGATTATTGTTTTGTCATCAATGGGGAAAGAATTTGAAATCAACCAGCTCAGCTTTGTACACAAAAGAGATTATTGCTACACCAAAAATTTTAAACACTTCTCTTTACTCAGTTCTTGTCTTTGCTGGTAGAAGCCTACTACAACTAGTAACGTGCAAAACACAAAGAAAATCTCAAAGACCTATACTACATTCCCTATAGAGCAGAGGGTTAATTTGGAAAAAAAAAACAAACAACAAAACCTTACTGATAAAATTATTTATAAGACATACGTAGCTTAAAGAATTTTGCCAACAACTGTTATGCACTCATTAATGTTAATGACTGTTTTTCCAGTCAGAACAAATTGTCTGACTAGCAACACATTCATCGGTTGGTATATTTCTCTGAGTTTGATTCTCAGTTAGCATATGCTCTAAACAAAGACCGTTCTCCATCTTCATTTCCTCAACTGTAAAAATACATGAAGGACAGAGTAATCATATTTTTGTAATACTATCAAACAGTTGAGTTTATGTAAACTCTACCTGTGTGACCAGGATATGGTAGTTCTGCAAAATTACATTTCCTGGAAGGCAAGCAAAATGGGGCAGTACTTGGCCATCAGTAGTGAGAACACAGGCACTGAGAGCTGCTGAATGGAAACCCTGCAAAGGTTTGTGTACAAATCACTCTAATTTCTTCACTGTTCCCAAAGTCCACTTGGTCTTAGTCAATGTCCTTCAATTTCAAGGTTTTTGGAGACTCATTAACTTCCCTTTTGATTTCCTGTTTTCTTTTGAACCATCTTCTTTTTAACGCCAGGCTTAATAATGTTATGGTCCCTTATCCTTAGGTAAGACTCTGCACTAATTTTGTTCAACTCAGCCAAAACTGCAGGTAAGCCACAGGTCCTACATCTCTATTATGGACCTTTGCAGAATCTGTTGGAAGGACAGAACATAGGGACAACTTCTGTACACTGCTGAGATGATTACAGCCAGATGAATGTCAGTTAGCAGAAGCTGTAACTGCATCTCTCAGTTTAGAAGAATGTAGTAAGCGTGGGATAAATCCTGACTCACAGACGTGAACCTGCAAATATCTCCAGCACAACTGGAAGGAGCACAGACCAGTTGTGCAGAGGAAGGGAGGGAGCAGGACGCCAAGGCAGTGCAGACTCCAGTTTGTGCTACAGAATCAACAGAAACTTACTGACAAATCCCAACGGTGGTCTTTGCTTCCAGTCCAGGGGCCTTTCTGCACGATAATATAGAGGACTACTACAAAGACAGAGTAGAAGAACAATATATGCATCCATCAGCCAACGTTTTACAAAATGAAAATGCCAGAAATGTGTCAACTACCAAATGAGTGTCTTCAGAGCAGGCTCAAGGAACTCCTCTCTCCCATTAAGGTATATAACATAAATTGCAGTTATGTAGTCCAAATGTTTGGGCAAGATATTAACCCTTAAATACAGAGGTACATTCTGAGTACTACTACAGTCTTTATGCATCTGTCACATGACTAGGACTTAAATATTTTTGGTGGTTTTATCCTCTATTTAAAAAAAGCTTTTCAAGTCCATGAAGAGTGAAATACAGTGAAGAGCACTGCTTTAACTGCATGTCATATGTTCTTAACAGAACTTACCCTATGAAGTCAGATACAGATTTTTTGTGGTGGTTGTTTTTAAAGAAGTCCACTCTTTACTGTTAAAAAATGCTATCATCTTAATTTTATACTCTTGCATATAGTTGTTTCTCCAGAACCTTAGGTGGAGCAGCACGCATTTCCTAAAGGAAGTGTGCTCACTCCAACCAAAATACTGTGGATGTGGAAATATAACTGGTTCCAGTTTTGCCAGTTAGCACACAGACAGAACAATTACATTTCAGAGCTATCATTTTGCATTATGTGCTGAAGGTCCGCCTGACTCGTGTTAGGAAAAAGCAAGTTGTACTCCAGCAGTTCAGAAAGACATTTGTTACAAATCTTAGGGAGCCAGACAAGGATTATATTTTTTTTTCTTCAACATAATTACTTTAACTGCTAAGGGTAAGAGCTCCTTTACCTACAGAAGATAGAGGGCTTAGACGTGTCAGGAATCCTTTGTCTTCTGGCCAGCTCCAGAGTTGCACTCCTTTGTGCTGCTCAAACTAAACTTAATTGAACCGTTCAGGGAAGGTGCCACTACATGAACTGAAGATCACGAACCACGCTCCAAGAAAGGTACGCTCCGGGTTCCCGTGCCACCATGCACACAGCATCGGGCTTCGAAAATTCAGCTCTGATGGCTGCACCACAGTACATTTAGATTTGGGGCCAAATAACGTGCTGCTTGTTGAGATTCTGAGGGAAATGGTCCTAGTGATTAAACACAAACCCTTTTGCAAGCCCAATGTGTGGGACACAAATGGAAAAGAAAAATTATCCCTGCACTCAAAAACTTCCATGAACTTCTGGCAGTAACAAAAGTGTTGTCCCTGTTTGTGTTAAATTCCAGGGATTTTTGTCAACAGATCATTTCAAACTCTTGTGAAGCTTTAACTGTACAGGGGATCTTTGATGTTAGACATCCGACAAGCTTCTGCAGTGCTGCTCTGCTCTCTTACGTGGCAGCTTTACTGCCTCCAGCAACTGGCTGTATAGCAGCAGCAAACAAAATTGACTTTGCTGCTACATTGAGAAAGTTCCCATGCTTTACACGGTAACGCACATTTTTAACTATAAACATGAGTAACAGTAAAGTTCAGAACATCTGCGTAATTCCTTATAGAACACAGGCCCAATAAGACATTTACAAAGACTAATCGCTATCAAATTACTCATGTCAGACTTAAGATTCAAGGTCAATGTTAAATTTGATACCTTTAATGGTTTTTATATTGTTTTGTTACATTTAATGTTACTTTAATAACAAAAAACGTAAAACCATTTAAAGTCCTGTTGTGTTACTAGTTTTTTTTTCACATACTGGAACTAACTTATATGCAATTCCACTTCCACGGCCATCCAGCCTCTTCATAAATGAGTTCACCAGAATACTGAAGAATAAATTTCTAACAGTGAAAACCAATAGGAAATCAGAACTAGTCTTGTGACTATGCCTTTATGCTTTCAGCCTCCCCTATCCAGAACAAATATCTGGCTGTACAGCATGTAACTAAAGTGAGGGAATTGGCAGTACCTTACTTGTAAGTGGATTTTTATTTATTTCCTTGTATAAAAGGTGCCATCCCGAGGCACTGTTTATTTGCTTTCAAACAGAATTACCATCACTGCCACCACGTAAGCATCCAGAAAGGTCAGTATCTTCCATATCATACACTTTACCATATGCAGATTGAATATATTAATACTGATGCTTTGCCACACTCACTGGAATTTATTCTTCCCTCCAGATCACACTGGTATTGCTCCATGGCACTTTTTTTTTTTTTTTAAAAAAAAAAAAAAGACACACAAAGTTTTTGCCACAAATCTGTAGGCCAATGACCTAAAAATCCTGCAAGACCAAGGCAGCAAGCTCCCAGGCCAGCATCTTCTTGCATACTCAGAGCTCAGGCTTGATGCACAGGAAACAGAGAAGAGTCAGTGTCTATTTATTCACCGTATATAGTCACTAAAAACTCCTATCCTTTGTCTGAAACCAGAGGAGAGCGACAGGGATCTAGAAGAAACATACTGGCTGAATACTTAACACCCTACCTACAGCCTTACTTACTACAGGGTTTGATGCTTCTGCTACCAGAACAGTCAAGCCAAAAATACTTACCTAAAAATAATTAACCACTGTAGTATCTTTTAAACATTGTTGTACATACCCAGCCAGAGGTCTGTTGTGTTGTCTAGATTAGAGAAATTAATTTACATCTAAATTTCAACAAAGACACAACGAATGAATTGGTGACAAAGATGGAAGTAAGTATCTATCATTTAATTAAAAAAATTTCCACAAGTGTTGTCTATTCCCTTACAAATATAGTAATGTATTAACCAGTCAGGAAAGCAAAGAATAATCTCCTCTACATGGAGACCACTTCAATTAAACAACTGACAGCAGTTTACTCATCACTGTGGAGAGCAATTTTTCCTTCATGGGGCATAAGCAAAAAAAAGATGTATTCTTACAAACGCAGTTCTTTGACAAAATTACCTGTATTCACAGCACAGCTCAGCCCAGCTCAGTCAGTGTGGAACACAGAACGCATAGTCATATTATTACTATCTTGTTGCACTAATTGGTAGTAAAATAAGAGATACACATGAATCAAAACCTAAAGTTAGTTTCCCAGTCCAAAAGTCCATTTGAAAGGGAATCTTAGATCGTTATTTGCCCCATTGTTTGAGGAAACTCAGATTTGGAACAGATTCCAGATCTGACTTGGGCAATTTCGACCACGTAGACGAAGTAACATTCAAGAAATGTTACTTCACTTTTTTGATCTTCTCCTCCCTTTTTCTCCCTTCCTTTCCTCTCCAGATTACACACTAGTTGGCTCCAGCTCAGCAGCTTTTTTTTTAGGACTGGGCTAAATAGTCAGAAATTCAGAAGAACTTCCTGGATCATAATAAATCAGTCCATTATTTCTTTTACAGCCATGCAGAATAAATGTCAATTCATTTTATACTTAGGTTTAGTATTTATAGACATCCTTCATCGTATATTACAGTTCTGAAGATCAGAAAGAAAATAAGCACACTAATGTGAGGGGGAAAAGGGGAGGGAAACCGAAGCCAAACTAAAGCTGAGCTAGTGCCTCCCTGTGCAGTTAAGACAGAAGCTGTCAAGTCCAGCTGAACAAACAACTAACAGACAGAAATTCTGAATAGCAGCAGCAGTTAAAAAGCTTATTTTAAAATGTAACACATTCATTTCAATCCCCATGGAAATGGTAATCACCAATTCGCTTGGAACGGCATCAGGACTAGTTCAGCAGAACCATTTCCTTCAATAAACACAGGGCTTGCTCTCAAGCAGAGGAGGACAGACCTGCACACAGCACATTTGCTATTGCTCTGCTCCCTTCACCTTGAAATATTTGCGTTTAGGGTAATGCTGACCAGTGGGACATGTTTCTGTGCCTCAATTCTGGTAAGGTCAAACTACATTCTTATCTTGCTCTACTTCCCTAAAGAGAGATTAATTATACAGAAGGTGAAAGTAAGAATAGCAACTTTCGCTTCTACCATGCCTTTCACATGCAATGATCTGAAAACACTTAAATACCTCTGAAGTTGAACACAGAAGCTGTTCTGCAGCTCACAGTAACAGCACACAACAGTCTGGGTTAAAAGTGACAAGAATATAGCTGTGTGCAACTTATTCTTACTCCATCTTATAGTTACGATAATTCAAGGTTCAGCCTCTGGCTGGTTTTCCCCATGCATTTCTGCACTCCCTGACTGAGAACTTAAATTCTTAAATCCTGCCAGAATTCATAATCCTCAGGGCTGGAGCAATACAAACTTTGCAGTGGCTTAGAATGATACTAAACAAAGCAGAAATGGGTCACAAAAGTAAGTAAAATAAAGTAATATTGAGCAAAATAAGGGGAGAAAAAAGCGGATTCAGAACAGTCCCAGCAAAATGTGAATTACTGATATATGCACATGAAATGTCCATTGAAAGTGCAACTTCTAAAGTGAACATTCATGGAAGTTGGAGAGGAACGTACAAAATAGTAACTGAATCCCAGATATAAAATTACTGAGAGCTAAGATCACACACTCAGTTACAATAAGGGCCTAAAAATTTCACAAAAAACCTGTCATGTACATGTATTCCATAGTATAAACAACTGTATCAGTTGACAGGGAAAAACTGTTATAATGTTCTGCTATTAAAAGCCAAAACTATAATATAATACTCCCAGGGGGAAGGCTTCTGGAAAAGAGTACATGAAGCCTAGACATGACCAGCAGATAATTATTTATTAGGTCAATTTTTCCCTGACTCTTGAAAGGAGAGAAACAAAGAAAACACTTTTTGAAGGTTCTCTGACAGATAAAATGCTTGTGAATCGCTTTCTGAAACACAAATCATGCACTGTAGCAGTCAAACTAGACAACAACACAGGCCTTTTCACGACCAACGCATAACTGTAAGTATGGGTCTGAACTATATCTTATTTTAGTGTATCTTTCAGAAAAATGTGCTTATGGTTGGGATTAAACTCTCTAGGAATTAAATATGTTATGAATCTCATATGGGAAGAAGCGGCTAAAGGTAACCAAGAGCAACATCACATTCAAGAGGAGGAAGTTCTCTAGACACCCTGGTTAGAGCAGCTCTGAAGCCCTAGACTTCAGATCAAAAATGGCAAAGGTTAACACTTTTGTAGCTATTTGGTTTTCCCAGATTCATTCAGGTCTCTTGGAGATGTCACATCAGTACAGCTGTAATGCTGGGAAGGAGCCAGGTCAACATTCTCAAGGATTTTGTCCTGGTTTGAGGTAAAACAGAACTAATTTTCTGTTCAGTAATTTTACTTTTTTAGCTGGGCCTCTTCTAACTAAACAAACTCTGAAATTAACAGCATATTGTTCAGAAACTGTTCACTCTCACAGCGATAAGACCTGATTATACCAAGGAACGGTGTGCAGCGAGGCCCTTGCTTATACTTATTGCTACAACAACCCAGGTCAGGTAACTTTGTCATTTGCCCCATTAGAGGGTCAGAAGCGGAAAAGCGTAGAGGGGTCCCACCTGTGGGAAGGAACGGACAGGAGAGTTGACCCAAACCAGACCGACAGGGTATTCTATCCCATCCGCATCACGCTCAGTATAAAAGCTGAGGGATCAAAGGGTCAACTCTCTTTCTTCAATGGCCCATGTCCCAAGAGGACCCCGTCTGTTCGTCTGCCTTTGATCCCAATGCGAGCATTCCTGACTCCAGATCCAGAATCTAGCACCGAGTCCAGTCCGGGACTTCTTCCCTGTGCCTACTGGTGAATGCCATCCTGGGAGCTTGATAGGGTTTTGTATATACTGTATACATTTTTTTTTCCTTTTTTATTATTTTATTATTATCATTAATTATTTCATTATTTATTAATAAAGTAGTTTAGTTTTTTTCCTAAACTCATAAATCTCTTCCTCTACTCTCTTTTTCTTAGAGGGGGAGGGAAGCACCATCTGTCACTCCAAATTGTCAATCCAGTCAAAACCACAACAGATTTTATTGGCGCCCAACATGGGGCTCAACTGTGGTACAACTAGAGCTCTGGTAGATTGTCTGAATAGTTTGAATTCCAGCCTGCTCAGAGATTAAAACAGCTCACATTGTGTTTTTAGACAGAATATTGTTATATACAATACTCACTGAAGGGAGTCTGAGTTGTGGTACGAGGTCCAGAAATTGTTTCAGATTCAAGATAAAATAGCACGATAGACATAAAAGCTGTGAGCCTTGAGACAGCAGTTGAATTCAAAGAGGAAGATACCACAGAACTACAAATCGAACGGTGGAAATGACAGAGCCTTGAAGGACATACTACACATTTAGCCCATAGTACATACTATAAAACGGTAGAACCAAAGATAACACCCCAAGTAAAAATTAAGAAAATACAAAATGAGAATCTTTCAAGCCCGTTACTACAAAATATAGCAATCTAAATGTGAAAGAAGAACATTTTTAACAAGTACAAAAGAGGGAAGATGAAGAAAAAAATCTTAGAAGAACTCTGTATCAGGTCTCATGCGGATGTTCCATGCTGCCCTTAACAGTAACATTCAATCCAAGTGTCTTTTCAATATATTAAAGGAAGCATATTTGGAGTTAACACTGTTAACTCCAAATTAAAGTTAAGACCAAGTGGTCAAAATTCCTCAAATTATAATTTCCTTGTATCATAAGCTCTAAGAGAATTTTTTACACCAGCTAAAAAATGACCACTGTGCTTTTCATTGCATCCTTTCCTCCAAGTGAAACAAATTTTGCAAGCTAATCATCATCAGTTGGCCATCCTTTCAGCATGAGAAAGGACAGCTGGCAAGGGAAGAAAAAAAAAAAAAAGATTAAAAGGAGAAAACCGGTAATAAGCCATTACCATTGCTGCGCCACTGCCAAGCATTTAAGTGTGGAAAATAATTTGAATTCTTTAAATGCAATTTTATTTTAATTTTGCATTTCAGAACAAACAGCCAAAGGAAAAAACCTTGCTACCAAATTATGCAGTAACACATACCCTCATCATTAATTTGAGAAAACAAACTGCACTGTAATAAGTATCAAAGAACAAAGCAAGTGGCAATAAAAAAAAAAATATTAATCCTTTTGTTTCCCTACAGGTTGTCAAATCAGTCTGTTAAACAGGATGGAAGAAACTGTGTGAATACTCCAAACAAATACAGCAGCAGCTACATGAATAGCAATCACTAACGTTACCTGGCACAGTAATGCTTGTCCTGAGCAACAAGCTGAGGTCATGCCTGTCTCTTCTTACAAAGTCCCATGAAATCTTTGGTTTGTACCCAAATTCTCCCCCAGGGCAGATCATAGTTTAGTTTCAGCTGGATAAGCAATAATACTTCTTCCAGTTACCTAAAAACAAATAAACTGTGCCTTTTAAACACTAGTGATGCTTAAAAATACTGTCCGTAATTAAAAATATGACATGGCTTTCCATACTCAGGATAAACTCCTATCTAGGAATTATTTACATGCTATTATATAAAAGTTGTCCAACAACTGGGAAAAAAAAATCCCCTTTATAATATGGGTGCACTCCAACAGGGTACAGAGAAACGAATGACAGTAGAATTAACTTTTAATGTGCTATTCTACACTGTTCACGGGACAGAAATATCTGAGGAAGCACAGCTCAGTGTTAGATTAGGGTACAGACAAATCCTCCCCCTTTTGGAAAAAGGAAAGCAGTTTAACCTCTGTCAGTGGCTATTACACCTCTGCCGCTGATAGAATAGATCAGGTGATGTAAGTGCTCTGCATCTGCCTCACTGCAAACTCACATGTAGTAGCCATTTAAGCAACCCAGATGACTTTCTGATGGACGGTCCAAAGGGTATGTATGCAGTCTGCTTGCCAGCTTGGTGTTAGTTACAAGCAACGCTGGAGGTCATTTCTTGCACTGTTCCAGCTAAATATGTAGCGACGGTCTGCCTGTGCTGTCAGAATCTCACAGAAATAAACAGAAGATAAGGGAAAGCCATGACTGGGGAAAGCCACAACGCTTCACAAGATGAAATCTGGGTAACAGCAGCTTATACCCAAACTTTGGACATAATACTTTCACAAAGCATAAAAACATAAGAGCTAGAGTCCCTTCCAACTGAACTCCTCAGAAAAGCAGGCCAGTGGAGAACTATTCGTGGACTACAGAAAGGAGCAGCAGCCAGAGGGGATCTGCTGCTCTGAACCATCTCAGCAAAGCGTCACTGGACTGCCCTGACCATGTGGGAATCCAATCGGCTTCTATGAAGTGGTTTTGGTATTCAGTCCATCATACTTTACTATCCACTGATGTACAGTGGCCTGAGAGCTTTAAAGTAAAAAGACGACCAGACATTTCTAGTGCAATCACTCCAATTTCAAGCGCAAAAAACTCCAGTTTCCCTCCTCAGTCCTTCTCAGTAGCGCAAAAAGTTGTGTTGACGTTGTGCAATGTTTGCAACGTGAGCAAACCTGAATGCTACGTGACAAAACCACCTTTTCCCCCACCCGGGTGTGTGTGTATCAGGTTCCTCTCTCACAAGTATGGTATTATTGCAGATTAAGCTGAGCAATACTCACAGAAAGCTTGGCTGCTCTTCCTTAGTTATATACTCACTTCTTTTATATTTTTTCAAGATTTAATAAAGCTTTACAGCAAATTTACAAAGCAAATCATTTTATTTCATCTGCTACCCCAAAGCATTCACAATTCTAATGTCAACTCCTGTGATAATGAAGTTTCTCACACTTTAAGGAGATGTTAAGAAAGCCAGTGAAATGGAAAACATTACCTTGACTGAAATCTTTTTAATTCTCTACTAGCTGTTTGACATAGCCTGCTTTAAGCTGCAGTTTCTGAAAAGAATCTTTCCTTTTAATTACTATGGTTCTTTTGCACCTAAAGAAAAACCACTGCTGTCTCTAGGATACTATGATACCTGGCTTGTCCATATTGGAAGGAAAAAGACCTCCACAAGTAATTATCTAGGGGTGTTTTTGATGTTTTTAAACAGCAATAGAAGGATGGAATACATAAGGTATGAAAAAGACTGCAGTCCACTGAGAAATATCTGTATCTGTTTCTCTCCTCTGAAGCTTTTTTTTCCTAACTCTGTCAAATTGGACTCAAGAATCCCTTTTCCTAAATTACTGCCCTGAAAAAACAGCCTATAGCTGATCTATATCCTAGCTTGCTCCTTTGGATTCTGGTTTCAAACGTTTGCTAAGGCCATCTCTGCTTTTAGACCAAGCCATGGATCATCTCAGTAGTATAAGACCTATGCTCACATACATATTTTCTACAGAACAGTGTCTGACATGATGGGTCTGCACAGAGGGCTGAAATACTCCTTAATTCTAGTCTCAGTCCTCACAGGACTGTGTCAAAATCACTGCAGCCTACCACCAATCTCCTTGACAACTTAGGAATTTAGGCAGTATTGACTTTAAAAATTGCCTAACACTGTCAGCACCAAATAATAGCTCCATGAGCTATCAATGTCCACTCAGCCACACATAAATATTTTAATTATCTTTTAAATTGAATCCGCACTGAACCAAAGCATTAAGCTGCACAGACAGACAGCTTAGATGTCATCTTAAGTCTCCAACAATAAAGGGAACATCAGCTATATCCTGGTAAAAACACCAATGCGACAAGTCCTGTTATGAGCAAAAGCAGCTGCTTTAGCTGTATTTAGCTGTTACGGGGTACACAGGGCTTTGCTATTTTTCCACTTTGCCTGTCTTCACAGAATCACAGAATGAAATGGGGTCCAAAGGGACCTCTGGAGATCATCTAGTCCAAACCCCCTGCCAAAGCAGGTCCACCTAGAGCAGGTTGCACAGGAACATGTCCAGGCTGGTCTTGATTTTTGAGTTTTTGCTCCATCTGCTACACATGGAGATATCAAAGAACAGTTTTGGAGGCCTATATGTTTAGACAAAATTGAAAACTGTATTGGAACTTAGGTGATCTGAAAAGCAGAATGCAATAGCTACATTACACACAAGTAAAAGGACCTGACAGGGAACAAGATCACATTATGCTGTTATCTAAACAACAAGGGCAATCCACAATGAGTTACAGGCTAATTAGAAATGAAACACAAACATAACAGACAACATGCAGCAAGATGAAAAAGTAGGATAAAGTATGGATAATTCCTTACATTGTGCATCAAGGATTTTTCCCACAGAAGTGCTACAGTGCTCAATAAGCAGACAAAGATACTGCCAACACTTGTATTGACTGATGTGATCATCACACGCTTTCCCCAAAGCTGTAGTGAAATCATGACAAATTTCAAAAAAGTCATAAGAAACTGTGTTCTACTCCACAAGAGCTCTCCTGCTACATCAGATCTAAAGAAATTTAAGGAATTGTCCACTTTCCGACTGCAAATCTGTCATATTGCAATTGCTTCTGTTAAGCTTCACACATAAGCTTTTTACTTATCTACTTGGTATTAGAGCACATAGTTTGGTGGTTTAGAAAATAATTCTGCCTTCTTAACAGACCCTGATAATTTTCCTCTCAAGGGCAACAGCCGGAGAATGTTCTGCAACATATTAATTAAAATCCCCAAACAACAAGATGTGTTCTTTCAGGTTAGACAGGCTGTTCCTGCTTTTCAGCTCACCCACCATGAAATATGGATAAGCCTTCAAAAGGAGAAACCGCCCCAGATGACAAAAGGTTCAGAGAAGCATAGCATGTCCACGATGAACTCCAGCCTGGAGTTCGAGGTCTCTACGAGAACACTAATGGACTGTCATAAGACTGGATTCTATACTTGATAGACTTGGCCTAAGCTGCCAGGCTTTTCACTACAGAATTCCTTGAGGTTACATTGTTCTATTCAGCAACACAAGGCCAGAAATGGCTGAAGAATTTAACTCTCTTTAGAACTGGCTGAGGTATTTAATTTGTAACATCTCACTTATTTAAGAAATTTGGGGTTTCTGACATGAAACACTTCTGAAAATGTCAAAAACCAGAGCATCCAATTACCTTAAGAAATGTGAAGCCACCCATTTTGGTATTTTTCCACAGTTCGTAGGGAGTCTCCCATCCAAGCGTGCATTTTGCCTACACCCAAACGCACTGGATCTAGCTGGCTCTAACCTTTCAACTACAATCATTTTGTCTTACTTCTGAAATCTTTTGTTGAAAGTTTTCCAAAATGGCTACAGAGTCAGAGAGGGTTCCACTATAATCTGTAAAGATGTCTGGCTGATATTTAGGTTTGCAGCACCATTTGGTTGTAGTCTTGGTCTGACTGCAATAAGAAAGGAAAAAAGTAGAACTGAATGAAGCCTTTTCCCATCTCTAGACAATGTTTTTCCATGTTTTTATGGAAGCACAAACTTTATCATGCTGGTATATATACACTCGGTACAGAAAGCCATGTGTGTGCTCTTTAATTCTTCAGCTTGATGGGCACAACCCCCTCCATCAATTTTCTAATCCCTATCTCTCTGTCCTCTGGGTGGCATTTCAAACTTAGTTTATAGAGAAGAATATTGCTCCAAGACACAAACCAACACTATTCTGTTGCAGTAAAAGAGTTGTTACTAAAGTATATATATCTATAAATGAAGAAAAAAAAAAAAAACCACAGTAAAATATTTGGCAACACAGAGATAAATCTCAGCTTTTGTTGAAATAAATTAAATAAATTCAGCATGATATTGTCTATAATAAATTAATTAGTCTTTTAGGTGAGAAATAGTGGGTATGAGAAACATGGGTCAATCACAAATCTAATTCAGAAGATGTGATCACCCCAATGCTTCTCTTGCTTGAGACTAGAGATGTTGATCAGAAAAATACAGTTACAACGTATTAAATATGAAACAGATGGTACAGAAGAACTCTAGGATTTATATGGAAAAAAAGCCAATTGTGGGTCCCTTGAGATTCACTGTAGCAATTCGAGCTACAAGTTATTGAAAAAAGATGCAACTCGTCTCAGAGAAAAGGAGTTTCATGCATTGTGGAACCAGTCAGTTTAAATTCCATGAAAACTGTCTTTGGTTTAACACATTGTTTTTTATTAAACTATGCAAGTTTCAAAGGCATAACGTTTTTCTGTGTTAACAGACATGAGTTAGGAGTGCTTAATGAGGAAATGAAAAGGGTAAGTTAAGCTATACCACTTTTTTTCATCCATTAGCACCACTGCAGATGCATCCTGCAACCTCCAGCAAGGACACAGAGCTTACCAAGAACCCCAGCCACGCTATTTATGTACCCGCTACTCTGCATTATTCATCAACCTCAATGTTCAAAGTGTCAACCATATACTTCCTATCAATGTGGCTCAGTTGTTCCCTAACCTGAAATCACTTGTTCATGTCAGTGATCCCAGATTTCAACAAGCAGCATTTCTTTTAAACGTCCCATACTCAAATAACGCAGCAGTACATCAGCTAAAGATGGTACTAGATGACTAAAAGACTTACTATATCTTTCATTGATTCAAGCCTCAATATTTTGCAGTTCTAACAATAAATTACAGGATACCAAGGAGAAAAGTGATGGGCACAATCACTCATCAGCCATGTTCCAAAGCTGAGCCACTGTATTCTTTTTCCTTCTTCTGGAGCCCTTCTTTGGGCTGCTCGTTCTCACGTTCTCTAGAAAACACATTCTTTTGCACTGGAGAGATCACAGAGAAAATTGAGAAACAGCAGTTCTGTAGTATCAACTCACAAGTACTTCAACTCGTAACTCTGAAAATATTCTCCCTCAAAGACCCAAACCACAAACTCTCCATCCAGTTATCAAAGGAACAGAGATTTCAACTGCACCATGTGCATGAATTCAGACTTGAGCGGTGGATTGAGGGGACATGAGCTCTGGTGGTTTGGTTTCTTCTCAGTTAAAACACAAATATATGCTGAGAGATCTTTAAGCAACCTAAATAAAAGCTCAGCAAACCAAACTGGAGAACATTAGAAAACTTTGCATCAAATTTGTTAAGTACAGCCTACAAGACATTGCCTTAACATCAGTAGCTCCCGAATCAGTTGTCACTTTTTGAAAAACATCCCTATGATGATAAAACACTTCTAAATGGAAGGAAGAGTTAAATTTTTTAATGGAAGTCCAAACTGTCAGTGTATCTCAGCCTTCATCTCCAGAGCTTGTACACGCTGTGTTTTTACAGAGCAATCGGTTACAGCTTCAACTTTCAGCTTCGCTTTTACTTGGGTGGTTTTTCTCCCCCCACGATCTGTTTCTCTCGGGACTCTGTATTAAGGGTATATAAACAATGCACCTATGTGTCTCCAACATTAAAGAACTTCATTCATGCCTAGAGGAATGAGGTTGTGGCTTTAGCAATTAATGACCCAACTGATACTGTCCCTTTAGAAAAATCACTAATAAAAATTTTAAATCTGTTTTGTATATCAGATATATGACAAGTTTTAATAAGACACAACAGGGAAGTCACTGAATGTATCTTGAACTTAGTTTATTTAAGGGAACTGACCTCTCTAGTAACCTCTGGTCCACCCTGCACATAAGTCTAGCAGGAATTAATAGCTGATCTCTTACGTATCCAGCAGAGCCAAATGCACATACATGTGTTTGTGTGTTCAGTCTACTACTTACAATCTTTCAAACTATTTAGTGGACCTTCTTTTCCTGTTTTATTTAATCAGGCTTCAGAGACACATGGCAAATATTTCAGAGGGCAAACAGATAAGGCAACTTCACTGTGCTCAGCAATGATGGAAAAAATTGCAAAGCTGCTGCTGCTTCTCCAGTCTATTTTTTTTTAATGGAGTGCAGCTGAAATGCAGCTGGAACACAGCTGTCAGCTTTTATTTCCCAAATCTGCACTAAAATAACAACTACAGCTTGATCATATGATAATTACCTCTGAATTAGAGCCCTGGGTTTGAGACATTACACACAATTAGAAATTAGCCAAGAGCCTGAGGATGACAATAAACACAAGGCTGAAAAGCTTGGGGTTTTGGACAGATTCCTCTTCAACATTTGTTAGTTCAGTGCATTCTTCCATGAGGTAAACACCTCAGGAACAACACTAATGCTTTGCTCTTCCTCAGTGCTTTCAAAATACTGTCCTCAAATAAAAACTTTGGATATACGCATATACGCTTCAATGTGAAGTAGGTACGTACATGAAAAGTGATATCTGAAGTTGAAGGGAGCCTTAGGCTAAATTTTAAAAGGCAGTGAAATTCAGTTTCCACTGGCTAGTTGTTTTGTCTTTAGAAACTACAGATTTCTCAAGGAAGTTATGAACAGAAAGCAGCTAACACCCTCTCCTTCTGCTACCTACTAAATACACTGCTTTAATGCAAGACACAGAAAATATGTTGAGACAGACAAATATAAAGGTTCACTTTAAAATACTTTTTTAAAAATGAACAGGTTTGTTAGTTTTATACAATCTTTCTGCTCAGAGATATGTATTTATCAACTAGGTTCAGGAAAGCAAATTAAGTTTCGTACCACCCCAACTTACTTCAGTGAACTGTTTCCCAAGAGCTGAATTTGGTGAGCACAAAGCAGCTGACTACAGCAAAAGCATATCTGCACCTATCTCAAAAGGAAGAAGTGAGATCTGTAACTTATTCTGTGACTTGAACATTTCTTCGCATTCTTCATAATCTTTTCCCGTAACCTTATCTCATCTAGCATTACTTGTTACAACTTTACAACCTATAAACATGAATCTAACTCCAGAAATTAGAGACAAAAAATAATAAAATATACCAAACCCCTCTCACACTTCACTGAACCACTCTGATCATGAAATTCATTAAACATCCCCAGCAAGTAATTTTTAAATACTCTATCACAAGTAAGCACAGCAGAAATGAGGTGACAATGACAAATTCTACATATGTTAATATAAACCACCACTTCATGGAAGAAACTGATTTAGAAAAAAATATTTTGAGATGAAACACATTTTTGGCAGATTTAAGATCTGAGCAGAATGAACTTCACATTGATATGCAAAGGAGCAAGAAAAGTTTGATGACCTCATAGCAAATGCACTATCCCATTACAGAGTACATTAGCTAATAGCTATTTAATAGCATACTTTATTAAAGAGGATGCCAGTGACCCATTTTACCCAAGACAAAAGCAAGCCTGAAGAAACCATTTTGCAATGATCCCTTAGCCTCTAAACAAAACTTTGGGGGGAGAACTTCAGCTCAAGGATCTGCCACTGATTTCATGTGGCAGTCAGTCATTAATCAAACAACCAATATGCTAAGATATCTCTTTTAAACATCAGAATACTGAAAAGTTCACTACACGAATCCTGAATACTCCTCCTTTTAAAATAGGTGGGGTTAAAAAGCCAGAGGAGAAAACCTATTTAAGAAGGGAAGCAGGGGGTTGTTTACAAAAAGGTTTCTTTTTCACATACTAAATTCAAACACAGTAGGATTCTGTTAGTTTCAATGACACTGGTGTTAATTTTCAATCTAATTATTTGCCATTGTAAAAAAAACTTACTTCAAGATACCTAGACTTAATTTTGACGATTTCTCTTTAACATTCATATCCGCTGATATTATCCCACAGTGTCAAAACAGACTTCTTGATTAAGCATCACACTTGTTCCCACCCAGCATAACATCCAAATTATTAATACCAGGCTCCAGCCAGCTCTTCTCCAGCAGCTGTGCTGCACTTCTTTCTTACGTAACTCCCCAAAATCAGTTCAAGTTCTCCCTGTGAGAATGACTGTAAAGAACTAATTTTCTCTTGCTTTAGAGGTATAGTCAAGATTTAATACAAGCACGTCAAGCTTCAGTCTGAAACCAGTTGCCTTTTTCACAGCCTTTTTCTCCCAAGTGAAAAACAAAAAAGTGTAATGCTAGTTTAAGAAAGAGAGGTAATTTACAGCACCATTTTGAACTGACAGTGAAGAACAGACAAAGAACAGAGAAAAAACATAAGAATACAGGGCCAGAGGAGTTTTTTGCCACAATGTAGAAAGCATCTAGAAGCAATCAGCACAATAAAACCAAAATTATTTTACCCTAACACCTTTTGTACATTTTCTAAGAAATACAAAAGCAAAGCCCATTCATAAATGTGCACCTGGACTGCAAGGCTCTGGCAGAAGGAAAACAGGATTCTGTGTGGGGTTTCTCCATGCAGATATGGGACAAAGTTCTTCAGTGAATCAGTTCCTAACTTGAAAATCCTGTGAACAAGTATCTCTAGCAAAATTCTGAAACCGCCTGAAAAAGCAGAGTGAGTAAGACTACACTGAAAAACAAATTAAATAAAAGTCAGTGAATTTGTTTTCTATGCTTAGACATAAAACAAATCCAAGCTGAAAAACCATATCCTGTGAAAAGGAGCTTGACAGAGTATAAGAGGAAGTTTAACGTGTGCCTGAGTTGATGAGGAATCCAGCAATTCAGATAATCAAACACATTCAAAGTGCCTGTTAAGCAGAATATTAAAAAATACATGCATATAATCTGTTAATAGCTTAAAAGACTGGAAAACGTCAGAAACTAGGATTATTGACCTAAAGTTCTCCAAGGTGTATTCTTTTATGCTGACAGTATTCAGCAGTTTAGGTTGCCACAGCAAGGTCTGCCAACATGAGTCTCCCTGTCCCCCCAGTTCCGAAGCCGGGGCAGCAGAGGAGCTGGCTGGTGCAAGGGCACCCAACCAGCTGCATTCCCTCCGTCACCCCAAGTCCACCATTGAAATTAGCACTTAGAAGAGGAAATGCAGATCTAAGACATGAATGTGACCTTTATTTCACTCTCATGGCCCCATACTTTAGATCCCAATAAAGACTGACTACTGTTCCCTGAGGACACTGGGACAAAGGTAGCAAGCCTGAAGCAACAACTCAAACTCTTAGAGTTACGGAATACATTTTTGTGAACGGAGATGGACTCCCAGTGACAGTTGCAGAGGCTGGTAACAGACTCAGGCCAGCAGAGCAGTGGAACTCCCCATGGAGGAAGTGTTTTAAGAACCCTCTTCAGACTCCCTTAATGCCTTTTCTCTACATTGGACTAGGCACCTTTGAAAAATGAGAATTCAGAGCCGCCACCTGCAATTTGCCCAGGCTCAGTACCCAGACAAGACTATTCTGGCACAGTTAAGAATCAAGTGCAGGAAAAACTGAGCTTTTCTTCCATGTATGAACTCCAGCTTTTGATCAAAATGTGGCAAATGTTTCTTCCTTGAAGGAGAACATAAGTGAGATAGATAGATATAAAATGCTCTAATAATAGGGTACAAACCAAAACACAATCCTGGGTACAGCCCTAGAGAGTTCCTTTTACATGAGTAATCTCAAACTAGTTATAAAAAATGAGATTGTGGGCCTTAATTCATTTGTTTTGATGTTCTCTCTCTCATTTTGTGTATACAAATATAAAAAACAACTACTTATTAAGCAGGAAGTTTAAAAGCAAACAGTTTAATGAACCTTAATGATCACCAGAGACAGCAAAATAATGCTGCATGAACAGCTTTGCTTTACTCTTTCTAAGAGCACATCTCATATTTTTTTCTGGGCCTTTGGATGTATTCTTATGATACATAGGTTTCATGTAACAGCAAGCTTCAAAAACATGGGCTGAGTCTGAACTTCACATCTCTGGAGGGTCTTCATACCCCTGGTGGCAGCTCTTCCATGCCTGATGAACATAGTGGGACTCTGCTTCTTATCGTCATAAAAATGGCAGTTTCCCACATTTACACAGCTGTTCAATTCACAGGACAGATCTTGAAATGTTTTCGAACACTGCTCTGAAGTTTCCTTAACTTCTGTGTTCTAATTAAATATGTTTTTCTGCAGGCATCAAAAGCCATGGCTAAAAGTCACAGCAATTTTCTTAACAAACACTTTCAAGAGCTATTGCTTCCCATTGCACGAGGCCAAGAGCCAGACGTGCAGTTCCATTACAAGCACCCTACAGAAATGTATAAAAACACCCATAAAAATGCATCTGTTTATACGGCAAAGAGATATGAATGGATTAATACTCTACACAGAAACTACCACAGTATTATTAGAGTTTATTCAACCTGCAAGAATTTTATCGAATCTTAAATCACGTCCCTTTCCTTCTTTCCTCCCCACATGCATCAATGGACTCTTGTGTTTTGGTTTGCAAATATTTAAAGTGGTGTGTCAAGTCCCACTGCAGAAGCCCGATGGTCATGCCATGCTATGAATAACAGACTAAAAGCAGGGAAAACAGTTCCTAAATCAAATTACGACTCTTGGGGATAAACACATTTCCAAATGATGTAATTATAACAATATGTCACACTCTGCTGAAGACCTCATATAACATTAAAATAAAGAATGAGTGGGTAGGAAATATAAGCAAAGGATGACATAATATTGTTCCATGCCAGTTTCTGTCTGTTTTCAATCAGGCCAGACGTCAGAAAGTGACTTGGGAGGAAAAAAAAAAAATCTCACTAACAATCAAGGGAATTTCTGTTTAAGTCAGAGGCCTGTGCACCAAGATCACATTTGACCTTGTAATATAAATAAAGTACCCCTAATGAAGTGTGTACAGAGCCTGGGAAAGACAAGCCCCCCTGCCTGCCCCCTCATACTGAGTCCCAAATAAACACACCAATATGACTTAAGACACGCTTGCAGGAGAGTTTATTATTTTATTTTCACCCCTGTATATATTCCATGCCAGTAAAAACTGCTGCATCACAAGCTCTTAATTTAGTCCCTTTTAGACACAAGAAGACCTTGGATGGTTGATCCTAAACATGCCCGCACTAAATAACTCCTAAATGAGCTGACAGAAAACACGTATCTCAAACTCAGTCAAACGCTTTGTACGCACAAGGGAAACAAGTTGTATCTGGTTCAGACCTGAAGCCTTGGTACGGCTGTAAATCGCATTATCAGCCTACAAAGTGAAGTCACTTGATTCTATCAAAACTGAATACACTCCATTGTGGCTTTGCTACAATCCCCTTACGACAACTGTGTGCATCATTATTTACCCAACTGTTATGTGGGTGGAAAGAGGAGACGTTTACCTCTGGCAAATATGTGTGCAACTTCTCTCAAGTCAATACAGTTGCACCTGCTTATACCAGCAATGAAGCTTGTCTCTGATGCCAACAGTGATATTACCTAGAGATAAAACAGTTCCTGTTTTGTCTGAAAAATGAAACACCTCAAAATATGTCAAGTCACTTGCAAATCCTGCCCATGAAGGAAAGAGGAAAAGCTTAAAAAGAATTACTTCCATAAAACAAGTAGCTTCTGGGGCCAGAAATCCTGAAGAGATTGACATCCTTCCTGCACTTCCCTCCCGCTAGGAATCTTCCATGACAGCTCTGGAGCCTGCCAAGCCCTGGCTCTTGACTGGACAACAATAGCGTCCTTATTGGGAGCCCAGAAGTGCTAAAGACAACTGTCAGGCAAAAAATAAGCAGTTTTCTGACTATTTACCTGCACGTTGCCAGGTGCTGTGAGTGATCAACAAGACTGAAAGAAATCACTGCTCACTAGAAGAGGAAAAGGGAGGGAAAGTGATGACAAACCAAGCACATTTCCTGTGCCAGTCCTCCTTACAGAATCAGCCATTCTCACAGTCCTCTGCCTTCAGACCTCCTTCTTCACCTCCATCACTCCTAGCCTCATCTAAAGCTCTTTTTTCTTTTGTCAATATGCCTGAAGTTTCTCCCCAATCTGACCACTCTCATATACAAAAAAAATATAATAATATCAAAAACCCAAACCCCAGAAAAATATAAAACCTGCTTTACCTGCAGTTACCTACTTATCACGATTTCAGTTTTGTTTTTTAACTATCCTTATATTCACTGCATATTTATATTTTCTCTACCTTTCACATAGCTGAGTTATTTTTCATAGTAAGGACTTCAAAACACGTAGTACATTTTGGGTACTACAACTGTATAATTATCTGTTTTAAAGATGACCACAGTTAGGATTATGAAGAAGCCATAAACCCAAGTTTCCCCTCGGGTGAAATTACCTCCTTCCAACCAGTTTATCAAAGGAACGCAGTCAGCCCAAAGCTCCCACTGCTACTACTAAAGACTGCTAATCTACCAGAATTTCCATTCATGCAGGAATAGAAGCTTCCCTTTAAATGGGACCTGGCAAGAAATACTGGGACTTCTACACTTCTTGACCTTAAATATACCAATTAAAAATTGCAGGAACTAATTCTGCTGACGTCACTGGCTTGTGTTTCTGTGACTTGTCTCAGTTTTAATGGAGCACTTGCCCCCGTTTTAATGAACTGTTGTCCAATGAGCATGTGATTGACCAGTCTGGAAGCCTTGCCCAGCTCACTGTGATTTAAGACAGGTTGGGCAAGGAATCTGTGCTGTAGTGCTGGCAGCAGAAAAGGGCACACAATGAAATCTCTAGTTAACATTTCTGGAAACATATGATACTTTTTTATCATTATTTTTATATGATCAACTATATGAGCCACAAGCAGGAACCACTTTCCCTGTGTGAGACACACTGTATCTGCAGAGAAATACAGCCATACCACAACAGGCAATTTGTGACGAGGATGGGAGAAAGGTACACAGCAGAGCTTCTTTAATTAGTTGCTGAAATTGGAGCACAGATATTTGGACATTATCACTGATGTTACTGAAACTTTGCCAAGATTGTGTTCATCCTTCCTCCCTGTACAGAATACAAATTCACTGAATCCTATGAAATTAAGCATAATCACTGAAATCAGATCCCTGAAGATTAGTGACTGACTGGGAGGAGCCAATTAACTCCATCTGGTCCTTAATCCTCAGGAAATTTGCTACAGTCAAGTGAATGCTGTTACAAAATTAATAATCAGTTTAGATTATAAAATTTGTATTTGTTTTGTTGCACCTTCTACAGAATGTCTAGTCATCTTACATGAAAAGTACTGAAACTTACTTTTAGTTGCATTCAGCACCAGCCAAGCGCTTGTTTCTTAACAGTGTAAACCAAACAACCCTACCTGTAATTCCTTAAGATTCCATAAGATTTTTCATGCCAATGCTCTTTGTTCACAAGAAGATCTACCCTGCACCTTAGGATATAGAGTTTCATATTGCATCTAATTAAGTTGAAGAGGGAATGTGAAGAGCTGAAACCTGTACAAAGTACCAAGATTTTAAATGTTGCTGATCTTACATAAATATTCCCAGGTTCTTTATTTACTTTTAAATGGTAAATATCTCACACCTGCCATAGAATTAAACAGAAACCCATCTAAAAATTGTGCTAGTGTGACTTAAACAGGAGGTATTTAATGTTACCCAACTGCAGTGAATGTTCAAAACCTACAGCCTGATCTATGCGAACTTCTACCATTTAAGTAGTGATTCCCCCTCCCAGTTTTCATTAACATAATTTCCTTTTTTATGTGTGTTTTGCTTTAAGTCCCTGGCCTAAAAATTAAATTCAGTTAAAGTAATTGAATGACACAGGTCACACTAACAGTTCTAAGAAACCCAGATTTTAAAATGCAGGTCAACATCAAGATATTTTTGTCACTGAAGTCATGTGAAGTTACTAATTCCTCTGACTTTGTGGGTGAATTAAGCCATACACTATCTACCCAGCATATGTTAAATAAGAGAGCTGGTAAAAGGAAGAGGGAAGTTTTTGGAATAGAGTAAAATGTCTTTTTCTTTTGAATTGCATAAAATACAGTTGAGCCAAACTAACTGCTTTTCTTCTCTCTTTACACTCTAAGTGAAATGTTGTATTGCCTTACTCCACATGAATTTAATCACCTTTAAAAGATATAGGCTTTCATCTATGTATATATAATCTATCCAGCTCAAACCCTATGTTTCCCACTTCTATTTACATTGAAGAAATCTCCCCTGCAAAGGACACTTCATTTACATTTCACTCTTTCAGATGCTTGTTGAGTAAGCTGTCATACTTCAATTAAATCAGTTCTTCTCATTCAACTGGCAGCTAGTAAGGCAAGAAACCAAGAACTCTTCCAGTTGATTGAGTTCCCTCAATAGGAGAGCTGGCATTTCCTCACACAACTCCATTTAAGTGGAACAATAACAAGATCAGATTCCCTTCTAACAATAGCTCCAGTGTTATTTGGCATTGCTGTCAAACGTCTCAAGATTAAGACAAACTTGAGAATTCATGGAGATCTCCCGAGAATGTTTTTTATTCAGAAAAAAAAATAAATCCAAGAATAATAACAGTAACTCTTACAAACACCCCTTTAACATAACTACCTTTCTGCTATCACATACTTAAGAATTCAGCCAGTGTCACCAGCATTATTATTTTAGAGTTGAGAATACTGAAACTAAAAGGATAAATATTTCAGTCGGCTTTGAAAAATGACTAAACTACAAGTAAAATCCTGAATTTAAGAATCTTAGTTTTCAGATCCTTGCTACCACACAGATTCTACTAGAAGTTCATGCCAACTTAATCCAAGAATTTGATCTGATTTCAGCTACTGAACTGAGTACACTACAATGTCTGAGCAATACTTAACCTTTACTGACCAATACGTTCTCATTCACCTGTTACAGGGGAAATTCTGATACAAAGCAGCCTTACGGTCAGTAACAGCAAGGAGTTACACTGGGTCTGGACAGAATGGAGTTTGTTTTCTTCATAGCAGCCCATACAGTGCTGTGTTTTAGGCTGGTGAGCAGAACACTGCAGAGGCAGCGCTGAGCACTGCTTACAGAGCATCAAGGCCATCTCCGTTTCTCACTTTGCCACCCTTGTTAGGTTGGGAGGGGACACAGTTGGGGCAGCTGACTGGAATCAACCAAAGAGCTATTCCAAACCACCTGACATCATGCTCAGCCAGAAAACAGGGCGGTGGTCTGGTGGGGAGGGCATGGGAGTGAGTTCTTCCCAAGTAGCCATTGCTCGGGTACTGACTGGACATCTGTCTGCTGGTGGTGACTGCCCTTGCCTCACTTGTTGGGGGAGAATATGTGGGGGTATGGTTGCGGTGGTGTTTCCCCCCCTCCTTTCACGTAAGCTGTTTTTGTCTGGACCCACATTTATTTTCTTGCTGTTGCCCTTCCAATTCTCTCCCCCATCCCTCTGCAGAGAGAGCGAACAAGCGAACTGCCAGCTGGGCTCAATCCACCACTACAGTGCAGGAAGCGTACAATTACCCTTCAAAGGTACTTTTTCTCCTGAAAAGAGTATGCAACGGCTGCTAATAATATCATGGATATCCTGGTGGACAAGAACCTTTACAAGTAATGAAGCAGAACTGTGGTTTCTACAGGTCCCACCCTTCAAGCGGGACAGCACAATGCACACTCCCTAGCACACAGCTGGTCTCTGCACCCACTCTGCAAGAAACTTCAATCCCAATTCTTTCCCAGCCTCCTACTGGATGGTCTGACCACAAAGTCCTTCTCTAGGCTTGTCAGTAATGGGGGAACAACCTTATTGAGAGGGAAAACGAGAATTCTGATCACTGAAGTTGATAGATGACATACAGTGGGGTGCTAGCACAGGTTACAGCTTGGTAGCTTTACACTGCACACAAAATGGCAGAATAAAATAGTGCTGCCTAAAATGATATGGTAAATGGCACTAACGTCTACATGACCTATCCTAAAAAAGGACACAGCTTCAGCTCTGAAGCCTGCACATAATACTGGGGAGAATAGAAGAGCACTGATAAAACAAAATTAATCAGCTGGTTTTGACTGGGCAATATATTATTATGTCATTGAACATGTTCTACCACACAGCAAGTATAAATGAGATTATCGCAAAAATATAGACTTTTGGGTTATGCACAGTATATTACTGATCAGCATTCAAAACTCCAACGTAATGCTGTTACAGATTTCTGCTAGCAATATTGTAAAGCACAACAGGATAGAGCTGCAGTGGACTAAGCACTTTCTTTTCTACCAATCCCCCCCCAGGGTTACCCCAAATATATTTAAGTTTCTGCCAGAGGGATAATCACTACAAACTGGAGCCTCTTAACCACCAGGGAGAAGGATTCTTAGGGCTCTGTGGGGAAAACTTAAGGAAAAATGTGTTTGCCATGCCTACTACACCTGTTAGTCTCATGAGCTTAGTTCTCGATGTAAACTAAAGTATTTCTCCAAAGACAGTTGACAGCAGAAGATGTCACAAGCCTCCCAATGTAACAGGCTGTGCCATCCTACCAGCCACAGAGCTCTGTGGCCAACAGGCAGGCAATTGTCCCAAGTGCTGAAGTAACTGTTACATGTTGTAGACAAAAATGGAGAACTGACACCCCATGAAAATGAACCTGCATCAACAGTCCTGTAAATTATTATTTAATCTTAAAGCATTTAGCATCATTAAGATTAACCAGTTAATAATGCCAATGCATCCACAGACGTCAGGACAAGGGCTGTATGTTCTTACATAGGAGGCGGCAGAATTCATTTCAGCTCTTCCTTCTCAGCAGCAGAAGTAGCTGATAAGAAAGAGAAGGCACAGGGTGAAGGGACAAGGGTGAATTCTACCCAGCAAGTTCACCAAAGCAGCAGTCACCTGTAGAGATTCCGCTGTACAGAAAAGTAGTGGGTATCTGGCTGCAAAACACTTCACCATCAGAGTGTTACTGTCTTCTAACACTCAAGGGGAAGCCAAAGGGAGATAAAGCGTATCATCAGTAAAGTGGAAAGACAATCTCTGAGCCCCACGATCACCTTTTGGGTAGAGGCCAAAGATTGCTGCAATATCACCACACACTGGGGAAACAAACAAACAAAACCCAGAAAACTGAGCCCAAGAGAACAGAAAGGCAGCTGAAAACCATCCTTCCGATGGATCTTTCTCCTCCTCTGAATTCAACTCATTCTGACTGTAGATGGAAAACTGAGATATTACCTTCTGTTAAATTATGATGAATACATACGTTTCTCTGGTTCTTCAAAACCACTGAAAGAGGCAAACAATAGACTGTATTATTCCATTTTACTCCACTGACATGTACAAAGTTCCTCACAACCACAAATATTTACGACTAAAAGCTTTGTGAAAGTTTATTAGACAGACTTTGCACTCCTTAACAGTTCAATTAGTGCAATACATAAACTGGAATCTCAATAGCGTACAGCTCACCATTTGCTACATCAAACTTTTAAACATTGATTGGGTCTACTGTTGAGGTTGGATATCACAGTAAGAAAAAAAAAAAAGGTCTTTCTCCATTATTGTTACTCCTTTTCTTTTAAATGCTAATCTAGATGCTTAAATATTACCTCTCTCACAATGAGAACTTTGGTCATCTAAAACACATTAGAAAAAAAATAATTTCCGAAACCTTAGCAGTTGCTACTCAGCATTGTCCCATTTCCTTCAAGCAAGTCACAGTGATTTAAACTAATATACCGAGAAGCTAGAAAAAAATTAAGCATAAACAAATCTGTTAGAAACCAGATTTAAATCTGAATTTAACTCACACTGACCCCCATTTCTAAAGGCAGCCACAGCCAAGATCTAGGAGAGCTTTGTAAGATCAATAGCAATAAGCTTAGCTCAAAAATACTGAAAAACACCACAGGCTGCTTATGCCAGAGTTCATTGCTCTTCACATACCTATATGCTTCACAAATGTTGAAGAATGAACTATGTCCTTTAGCCAAATTACATGCTTTGAGGTTGAGGAACATCAGCCAAAAGCCTCATTTTTGAGCAAAGATTAGCAGCATCGCTTGTTGTAAAAAAAAAAATATTCAAACACACTGGCCCAGATACAACTCTCCAGACATGTGACTTCTAATAAAGTATGTTATCCATGCACTGCTAGACAGCAAATGTCTCAAACAGTTGCCATTTGAACCAGGAAAACAACGCTGATGGATGTTTGTTATTTTCAACTCCTACAGGCACCCCACACTACAAAAAAGGAGCAATGTGATGTTTTTCATATTTATGTAATTTGTTAATCTGTTACTCCAGAAACAGGTTACTCGTCAAGACAGTCCAAAGAAAGCAGAAAAAAATGAAGCATAAAAAGCAACTTCCAGCAGCTTACTAACACTGTGTAAAGGTGCCCAAATAGATCTGTTCCATCAAGAGGCTGTTTGAAACTTCATTAATTGCTTTATCTCAAATTACTACATTTTAAGTCTTCAATGCAAGGAAGGATGCCTGGTAAAAATAGGTAGTGGCAGGCAGAGGAAGGTGCCAGCCTTCAAGCCAGGCCATTAGAAGTAGAGAGGACTAAAACAAAACACGTGAAAAGGCTAAAGAGGGATCTACCTCGTCCCTCCCCTCAGCCCCACAGGAGCAACCTTTTCCAAAAAGGTGCTAATGAGTCATAAAAGATGAGCTGGGAATGTGTTACATGTTCCAACAGACAAACATACAACCAACACTTCCATGTTCTGAACCCTATTTTACCTGGTCTTCACCTCCCAACTGATCCAAAGAGCAAAGCTAATCAGCACTGAATAGAACATAGGTTGGGCAGCAAAGTTCATAAAAACCAAACCAAGGAATATTTCAATAAAAAGAAAAAAAAAAGCCACCACTCTGTTGGCTTCAAAATCTGTATGCTAATACTTAAAATGGCATAAAGCAACAAAAACATTTCAATCTGTAGAGCCAAAGGTCATCACTGCACAGAAATACAAAGAGAAAAGCAACACTAACGTGGTTCTCTCTCCATTTTAATATTTCAATTAGGAACAATAAAAAGCCAGCTGCCATAGCCAAATGATTCATAGGCTTAGTTGCCCCCATGGCTTCTACTGCTGCATGGGCAGAGCAGCCAAAGCTCAGCTCTGAAGAAATTAAAGCATATCAGAAACCGAAAAAAATTTAAATTAGACAAAAATTCAAAAGTGCCAGCATGCAAACAGAGGCAGATGCAGCAACATGAGAACACTTACAAAACATGGGAGGAGGAAGAAAAAAAAAGTAAGCTTTGGGTGAGGAAAAAACCCATCTTTTTCCAGCTGCAGTACTTTGAGACAGTAAAACACTCATTTTCCATCACCCTGGAAATCCAGGGTTCAAATGAAATGCAGAGTTGAAATGGCACTTTTCACTTCTTTTACAACCTTGTTTCTTTGTAGAAGGGAGCAAACTTACACTCTTGTTGAGTAGGGAGGTATAATCCCTATTTCACAGCAGAGACATGCTGTGGCTTGTCTATATTAAGAATAAGTCTAGGACAAAGCCAGGAACAGATTTCAGACCTTGTGACTTCCCCTCTTAAGACTGTCACCACAAGACTACCTCTATTTACTGTAAATGCAGCTATTACCTGTGGAATGCCCCTCAAATCGTTGTTCTGAGATTATACTTAAATTTACATCTAATAAAAGATTCAAAGAACTAAGAGATAGTAGGCAGATTCAAGGCAGATATTAAATCATCAATTCAACAGGGTGCACGTAGGCAGGAAACACGAACAGTCTTACAGAAAAGCTTTAGCTTTAGTTTCTCCAACAAAAACCAAGGAAGAATCATCCCTAACAGGGTATCAACAGGACAGCCAGTGCAGAAGAGGTAACATTGCACTGCTGACATGCACAATTAACACTACATTGCTCATTCTTGATCCTATTCTGTGGTACTTCAACAGAACTGTGGCTTGTTTGTGCTTTTTGAAGGAAACTTCTGACAGAAGTCATACACAGAGGCTAATTCCATATGCTTATGTTTATAAACACATAGATAAACCTGTGAAGTTTAAATACTGACCCCAAAAGATTACTTATCATGTGTTATCATTTGTGTAAATGCTTACTGAGACATACAACAATGCTTACTGAGACACATATAACTCTGGAGCATGGAAATCCTCTATACTTGGACATACAAGAAAATGAAATAATGAAAAGTGATAATGAAAAGACAGGGTCACAGCAGCAAGGCCAGAATACAGTATAATGCAGGCTCAGCGCTTGAACTACAAAGGTGGAGGAGTACGTTAAAATCCTGGCTTAAGATAGTCAACCAAGGTCATTTTTACACCTTAAAAGGTGTATATGCAATTAGGTGATCAGTGAAAGGCAGAGTCTCTTGATCGTTTTCTATCCTGCCTTGGAATAAAAAGAAAAAGCTAAGCCTGGCAGCATGAGCTCAAGTACTCCTCCAGCACATTGCAAAGGCAATCAATAGCTCTGGGAACACCTGGTATTCACATGCACTAAAGACCAGCAAGCCTCTCAGGCTCTCCGCGCTTTTTACTTCCAGCTTAAGAGCTTTAGGATAAACACAGTGTACCCAATAGTATATTTTAAATGATTCTAAGTATATGTATTTTTTTTGTAAGCAGCAAAAGTCTGTGCCTGCAGATGATGAAAGAATTCTGGATCGCCTAAGGAGACAGACGTTGCATATTCCTTTGGTACAGTTACAGCACATGTGGCAGAACTTTGCTATTTATCCTAGTCCAGGAAGGACTGTGGCATGAATGTGTCTGCAAGGGCCAGCACCAGGGCACATACACTGGTTTTGTGCTGCAACACAATATCCACAATATGGCCAACTGAATTAATCTCATACAATGGTAGAATACCAGCAAATGAGAAATACAAGCTTTGAAAGTAATAGGTTTCTCCTGTTTACCAACAAGACTTCTTTCAAAAAGTCAAAGTCATTCACCCTACCAGCAGAAAGTTTGTTATTCCCAGCTGACAGAGTAAATAATTGTTGGTAGGACTGAACTATTTTCTAGTCATCACTTTTCTCAGGTAGTCCCACCTCTCTGAACATACTGAGTATTTTACAGACCAGCATTTTGAAATCTAGACCAATATAACGCAGTCAGATGCTAAGGTACAATAAGAGGAGCTCAGCTGAGCTGATGGAACAGATCAACTGCTGCCAAAACCAGGTCCAGTACTCCCTCCTCTCCTTAGCATTCCCCTTTCCAGCCACACATTCCTGATGCTTTTCTTGTATCAGCTCTGATATTCATGTGATCCTTCAGTGAGTCAATTCACTGGCAGAAAGCTAATCTATCCAGAATGAACCTTTTGCAAGTTGGTAACCTCAATCAACTTACCAAGGGAGCAGATGAACATCAGAAGCGAGGGAGGAAAAAGAAGCAGGACTACTCCCAGCAGCAACAAAACACTAATTTGGCTTGGCTGTCTCTTCAAATCTGATCTTCAATCTCTCATGAACATCACAGAGTGATAACTTCATAATGACTTATTAATGTATTTTCTTACCTAAAAGGATTCCATCCTATTTCAGAACTCAGCATGAGATTCATATGTCTTAGTTTTCTGCAACTGTATCAGTTCTGTCAATGGAAGACTAATGTTGTATATTAAGAATAATATTGTATATTCACTATCTGCAATCCTTACTCATGTTAAGCAGTAGCTTTTTTCTGCAAATAGCATCACTGAAGCTGATACAACTGTTTTCAGAACATGGTATCAGTTTATCGAAAGGTAGGAAAATCTGGTCTGGGGATTCAACTATCACCTCTCCCTAATACAACTACTATTTAATCTTCTCTATGTAAGTCACAGAATCATAGAATCGTAGTGTTTCCACACAGAGAATGCACAGAAGGCAGAGCTGCTGGGTAATCTGTAGCTAGTTTGCCATTTTTCTTGCAGTGTCTGTAACATAATTATAATGAATTTGTCTTCAGGATAAAGTAATTTATCATTGTTCGTCATGGTTCATGTTGCCTCGTCACTCAGTTGGTTAACAACACGTTATTTAAATTAATACCCTGATTTGCTGCATACTTTCATCAACATCATTTTTCCCATGAGAAATTGATTTGCCATTCAACTTGCACCTAAGGAACGAGGTAAGCATTCTTCCCAGCTAACGTTTATGCTTATGTATGCAAAACACATAACTCCTATTAATTAAAAAAAGTTATCAATGATGCAGTACGATCTGAAAGAGTCTCTCATGCTACTACTTAATTTCAAGCAAAGGACAAAAAATATACCAAAAAGACATATTGTTATTCAGAGAGAAAACTTGCATGGTTATTGCTTGCATAACAAGACTATGCCAAAATATTATGCTCACAAACATCAACGTTATGAAGTTCTTCATTTTGTTATATGAAAAAGGCCTTTTTTTTTTTTTGGTGATCCCTAGAACATGAAAACATGAATTCTGTCCTTCCCTCAGGACGTAGACTCCCTGATTTCTGAACAGAAGTGTACTCAATTTCCTGAACCTTCCCCCCAAAACTGGATAAAACGTCACAAGCTGGAAGTCTCCTTCTGAACTCCAAACACCTCCCATTTCCGGAGGAGCTTGATATAGCCCCTAATCCCTACAGCCCTTAGCCACTGATGTGGGTACAGCCAGAGGGGCCCACAAGCACGTGCATCAAAGCAAAGGACTAAGGAGTTGGGCAAAATACTTTTGTTCTAAGCCTTTAAAAGGTTCATTTCAAAGACAGGCACAGTAACAGCTGCTGCTTTTGAGTGTCACTACACACCAGTATAACCAGTGAGCTCTGTACAGTCATCAGCAAGCTTTTCACACTGGAAGCTCTAAGGCAAGAGCTATAGGCACCCTAATTTGTTACACATGAAGCACTTGAGCCCTCCTTAGTTCACAAATTATGTGCATATAGTTCCAAAGGGGTATGTCATTCTTCACTAGAGACAGCTTAAACAGAAAGTTATCAATATCATCAATACTCCAAGAATAATAGTTTAGACTTGAGTTCATAAGAGGACATTCAGACCAACGAAAAGGGCGTCACCGACCGACCAAATGCCAGTCCATTCTTTCACCAAGATAAAGAAATTATATTACCAACACCAGCAGGAAAAACAAATATTAAGATTTCAGGATCAATGTGATACTCAGTTTAAAACAAAACAAGAAAAAACAACAAAAAAAAAACCAACAAAAAAAAACCCTCACACCACAAACCAAAGCAACAAACAAAACCCAACAAAAACCATTCAAGCACATGCAGTGCTCAAATAAAGCAATCCTTTGTGTTAGGGGAACATCAAACTGCTGTTTATTTAACCTAGAGACTGTTCCCAAAGCAGGACTCAATTTAACAAACTCAAAGCTTCCACCTTGTTACAGGAATATACTGGCATTCCCCATGCTTTCACCACAGCCTGCCTTTTCCAATAAGCATGACTTCAGTCAGCAGAGAAGGAGCTCTGCTCTTCTTCCGCAACAACCCCATGAAACACCATGCGATGAAGTACGAGCTGCAGCAGAGATCCAAAAATTCAAGCCCTCAACTTTCCATGGGCTTCTACAAATACATCTTTCTTAGGTGCAGCATTGGGAGGTACTGACTGACTGTGTGCTGATGGCAGGAAATCTGGAGCCAGGTCTCCCAGGCTTCATTTTAGGCAGCTTTTGATTTGCTATGTGATTTGCAAGTCACTTCCCATTATTTATTTATAAGTTACATCTAATTATCTAGAAGGCCTAATTAGCTCATCTGGAAAGTGATTTGAAATGCACAGATGAAAGATAGTGTGTGTTTCTCAACTCTTGTCATCTGTGCCAATAAAATACTTATTTCACAACAATTAGATCTAATTGTATTTTTGATAGCTGCTGCCTCATCCCTAGAAATTCCAGCTCTGGAAGTCACAAATAGAAAGACTCATCGGGATACAATGTTAATGAGGTGGTATGTGAAACATCTATAGATAAGGCTAATATTCTAAAAGCCTTTTTTGCAATCACTCAACATACAGTGAAACATTTTACCCAGTTGGGTTTCCACTCAAATGGAAACTTAAGAGATTTATTTTTAAACGTCTCCCATCTCTATCACAGTATAAGCATTTCCAGCACTGTTTAGGTTTGTCTGAGAAAAAATTGGCCTAAGAAACTAAATCTAATCTTGACTAAAATATTCTAGAAAGCTTTAGTAATTATGTCTTACTACTTCATGTAGAAGCCCTATATTCACTTTCTGAATATTTGAAAAACATTAATCAGACCCTCAGACCAGACAGAAAGCTTGACCTTGGGACAGGGTCTGAAGTCAATCAGAGGCAATGTGAAGCGCTTTGGGGGTTACACACCCCAATGCTGTAAGTCAGGAGCCAGCCCAGGAGAAAGATTCCAATTGACCACAGACAAGAGAAGGGAGGCTTTCCTGAACCCAACTACTTTCTCTGACTGAGTCTAGTGTCCTGGCTCTGCAGGATGTTTCAGCCAGAAACATATGAAATTATATAGGAAACTGCTATGGAGTAATCAATTCAGCATGCAAATCTCTTGTTAAAGAAATCAAAGTTAAGAGCACGTCCTGAAACACATACAGCCATCTGTTAAGGTTTTCTATATTCTAATCCTGACTATTTTTAACCAAGTATTTTTTCTTTTGCTGTATGAATTGGGATTTCAAAACAAGCCCAAATTTCAACATTCATTGTGACTGTAAGCATTGTGTCCCAAACCACTTCATCTTGTGCATATTTACTGTACACACATTAGTCTAATGTGTTCCCAGCCTTAGTCACATCCTACCAGCCTACATACTCCTGGAGTAAAGAAATTTAAATATAAAAGTGGGTATAGTCAGCCCACTTGGCATGAGTGATATTTTTTTGAAGCCAAATTATTTTCAAACACACACATCATTTTAAATAACACAAAACACACTACTTTAAATAAGAAAACAGCACAACTTTTAATACAGCACGACCAAGACAAAGTCATATGGTTTACAATTTCCTCTGGATGAGGGCCCATCTCAACACTTCATTCAGACAAAAGAAAAAAAAAAATATCTTGCTTCGATTTGCTCTGTCCCGGGTTGCTGCTGGTAAACAGAGCTGCTCTCAGCTTCTTGGAAGATGATCTCCCACAGAATCAGGGAGGTGCTGCTGTTGAACAGGGAGGTGGCTGCGGCTGCTGCAAAGCCAGCTCTCAAAGTAGCAGAGAAATCTGGCATCATCAGCAAGTGAAGATCAGGACAAAGGAGGGGGTGAAGAAAGGGAACCTGTGACTGACTCAACTGCACAAACACTACAGACATGGTCAAACCAACTGACCGTCTTTGTGCCTTTCTTCCCCGTACTTGTCTGCACTTCTGGTGCTTATGTTTCCCATCATGTTACTCCAGAGACGAAAAAGGAAATTAGACAATTTTTTTTTGTTGTTGGATACAACCCAAGCAAAAAATACATCATTTTCCCCTCCCCTGCTAGACTCCATAGTCTCTCATTCCCTAATTTCAACTACATCCATGTTTTCTCACCAAGTCACATGTTAGGGAAAAAGATGCTGCTATTCAAATCATTGGTCCTATTATAGCTTAATAGAGTCAATTTTGGCTTAGCACACAGGTTTGGCAAGATAGATAATTCTCCTCATTATTGTCCCTTTTTTTAAACAAAAAAGAGAACAGTTTTTATTAAAAAAAAAAAACTTTTTTTTTTTTATAAAAACTGCAACACACTGCACACACCCCTGCCCAGTACAGCATAACTCTCATCAGTAACAAGTGATCAGTGTTTCTTTCAAATACAGGTATTAAGGAGACAGTACTTTATTCTCTGAATTTCTCAGACGTGGCAGGAATCTGTTACAGCCAAAGAAAATTAAAATTAAATGTGGGAATCTGCATGAAATTTTTTGTACAGAAGGGACACAGAGTGCAGACCAGCACTGGTGTCACACCAACATGCTGCTCAGCCACATAAATAGCCAGGGAAACAGGGCAGCCATCAGACCATTCCATGTCCCTCCCTGCCACACAACCCTACTAGGAGTAGGTGCACCTAATACAGATGTACAAAAAAAAGTCTGGATGCTTTTCTGTCTGCAACCTTAACAACACCTACCAACAAAGAAGAGCATTTTCAAGGAAAAACTTCTGTCTTTGCCAACTTATCAGGCACTTGAGACCCCAGGCAAAGGGCAAAAGTAGAATATGGTGCTTCTGGGTGATACACATGATGTATGAGTAAAGTTTACACCTGCAGCATGAGCCATCCAAACAGATGTTTGCTTCTGTGTACTAGTCTGAAAATAAAACCTATTAAAAATTGCTAACATGCTTCCATTGACCAAAATGAGCAGACCACAAGAAAGCACAATGCAGATAAAATTGTCTTAAATTATTAAACAATATTTCACTGTTTGTAAGTGGTTACCAGTAGCAGAGGAAAGCTAATATTTTGTCAAAATATATGTATTTTTACCTAATATCTTACAAAATAACAAGGAGACAGACTTCTATGTTTTCACTTTACAAGCAGCAAAAACTGGCTGGAGGGCCAAGTCCAAAAAGTGGTAGTGAATGGAGTTAAATCCAGTGGGCAGATGGTCACAACTGGTGTTCCCCAGGGCTCACTACTGGGACCAGCTCTGTTTAATATATTTACCAATGATCTGGATGAGGGGATCGAGTGCACCCTCAGTAAGTTTGCAGATGACACCAAGTTGGGTAGGAGTGTCAACCTGCTTGAGGGATTTGGACAGGCTGGACTGATGGGCTGAGGCCAATGGGATGAGGTTTAACAAAGCCAAGTGCCGGGTCCTGCGCTTGGGGTCACAACAACCCTATGCAGCACTACAGCTTCAGAGAAGAATGGCTGGAAAGCTGCCTGATGGAAAAGGACCTGAGGGTGTTGGTCAACTGTTGGCTGAACATGAGCCAGCAGTGTGCCCAGGTGGCCAACAGCATCTTGGCCTGTATCAGGAACAGTGTGTGGCCAACAGAACTAGGGAAGCATTCGTCCCCCTGTACTCGGCACTGGGGAGGCCCTGCCTGAAATGCTGTGTTCCATTTTGGGTCCCTCACTACAAGAAAGACACTGAAGGTTCACAGAAGGGCAATGAAGCTGGTGAGGGCTCTGGAGAACGAGTCTGATGAGGAGCAGCTGAGGGAGCTGGGGTTGTTTAGTGGGGAGAACAGGAGGCTGAGTAGAGACCTTATAGCTCTCTACATCTACTCAAAAGGAGGTTGTAGTGAGGCAGATATTGGTCTCTTCTCCCAAGTAACAAATGATAGGACAAGAAGAAATGGCCTTTCTTCACCAAAAGGGGAGTCAAGCATCAGAACAGGCTGCCACAGGAAGTGGTTGAGTCACGATCCCTGGAGCTATTTAAAAGACATGTAGATGTGGTGCTTAGGGACATGGTTTAGTGTTGGATTTGGCAGTGCTTGGCCTAAACCTATGTTAAGGCTACTGGGGTGAGGTGAACACATGGCAGAAAAGAAATAGACTGAAGAAGTAGTAGTTAAAAAAGCAGTGATGCTCAATCAAAATTTAGCCCTATGGTATTACTTTGTTCCCAAAGTTTCTTCAGTATTTACAGAACATTTATATTACATTTATAAAATTAATGAACAAGGAGGCTGCTCCAGACATGAATTCAAGTCTCCTATTATCAGAGTTGCAATGAAATACAGTATTTTCCTCAAGCTGGCCAAAGCCCATTTAAAAGCCGTTTAAATTCTTGTCCCCGTCAACACCATGAGCAGATTTACAACTAAGTGCTAACTGATGACATAACCAATTCTAATTTCCACAATAAGCATAACTTACTGGTATTTTTTTTTTTGTACTGTCAGAGAAGTTCACCTCTCCCACAAAGGGAAACCGCCTATCTTCCTATGCCACCATATCTTTAACTTGGTACAGTAAACAAGCAAAGGTCTTTCAGTGTCCTCTCAAAAGAGAGCAACTCCAAGCCCAACTTGTATAGAACTGCATTTGGATGATATATTTGAAATTTCTGTGGTTTAGTTTGTAGGAGGTAAGAAGCTGATTATTTTTTAAAAAAGAAAAAAACATCACCTCTTCAGCATGATTTCCTACAGAATTACTTAATATATATTTCAGAGTGCAAAGCCCAAGACCAGCTTGAAATATGTTTAGCATTTTACATTTCTCCAAATGAAAAGGGCAAGACTCATAAATATTATGTCCCCAGTCCTAAAAGTACTTATTCAGAAATTTAACTTTAAGCATGTGAGCAGTGCAGGAATTAAAACACCTGCAAGTGTTTGCTGGATCTAAGCCTAAAGCAGAAAACTGGGATTTAAAATTCCTGGGGTTTTATTCCTGGCTCTTATTAAGGGCTCTCTTTGCAATGTTTTGTGTTGGACTTGGTTATATTTCTCCCATCTGCAAACAGGGAATATAATCAATCCATAACAGAGGGACATACAAAGCTTAATTGAATGGTATTAAAGTGCTTTGAAATCTTTAGATGAGAGGTGCTACATAAGAGTAAAACAGAATTATTGTTATTTTCATTTCTGTAGCACATCTTAATAGTAAATATTTCTAATATTTCTTTCACCCTCATGCCCTGTACATACTAGAGACCTGTCTCAGAACAATATAGAGCTACAGGGTGGGCTCAGGAGATGCTAAAATATTTGGTTGGCCAGTGCAGACAAACTTCACCGTATGGGAACTGTGATTTTTTTTTTTTTAAAATCAAGCCTATAAATAGATGCGCTAACCTAGAGCAATCTATAACATGACTAAGTTCTCTTTCCTACCTTAACTTAGAAAGCTACATAAGGACCTTCTGAACATTAATAAATATTAAATCATATTTGATGATCTCATTAATAGTCAGAGTTCCAATCAACATTCACCACATTTGTTCTCTTTCAAAAGTGCTATAGAAAAATCCCTCGATCTTTACCAGGAAGCTTCCAGACAGTATTTTATCACTCACTGTTCATGCACGGTGTTATACATCTTTCTAGACAATGACTTAAGCACAAAATACCTCTTTCTCCAGTTAAGCTGCCCAACATAGCAGCAGAAGCAATGAGCTGAAAGAGCAAAGCCAACTGCATGGCCAGGAGGTTTACCTCCACCTTACTCTTCTACACTGACACACAGGTGACTGCCTGTAACTGCTGCCCAGCTGCAGGAACCAACGTGGGTTACAAGTACAGCCTTTACATGTGGTCCGTTCTTCCTCAAGGAAAAGACAGCAGGACACAAAGTGTTCCATGGATCTAGCCCATGAACTACCAGCTGGAACAGATCAATGCATAAATGCAAGTGAAAAAAACCTCCCACCCCTCAAAATGCCAAAATAACAAGAAAAAGATGACAAGTTTATAAAAAAAAAAAAAAAAAGCACTGTACCCAAAACAAATAACAGCTTGTAACAAATCTCTATTTCATCACAATAAACCTATGGCAAAAAACCCAACTGATTTTTTAACCACTGTGAATGAAAACAAGATGCAACAATTTTCTAGACTCACTAACATCAAAAGGACTCTTTTATGGTCTCTTTCTATATTTGATCAATATTCCTACATTAATTGGAAAGGCTCCAGTTATTCCATAGGTTTTTTCCTGGAGCATAAAATCAATTCTTCAAAGAGAACTCATTGTCGTTCTTCCAAAGGTTTTAAAGGCAGAATAGGCTGTACTACACTTGGAGTATTTTGCTTGTTTGTTTGCAATAGGATAAGAACTCTGAGGACCTGTTGAATCTTCTTACATGGTTAGGGGCACCTACAGTTTTTCCTCACCTTCTTAAGCTGGTCATCTGCTTTCCCCACATTTCTCAAAACTTTTTTTTAATCTTTTGTCAAATCTGGCTGAAACTGGCCAGAACTTCAAAGGCTGTTTTGCATACATATTCATGAGCACATGCACGTGATCCTGTGTCTTTGATTACAGTAACACGAGTTCAAGCTATAAAGTTGAAGTTTGGGGAACATAGCTCTTAGAATACAAAAAAGTATCAAAAAATAGTGAAAACCCTCCTACCCATTCCAGTTTTTCACCTTTAGAAACTTGATATATGGCTTTCAGTCCATTTACCATCATCTTTTTCATAATTTTCATACCATAAAAGTATGCAGCACCAGTAAGCGGGATAAATCAATCTATCAAATAACCCCGAGAGTATGGGTACCAGCAAGCCAGTCATGAAATCAAACCCATTTTGCAAACAGACCTCTCTCTACAGGTCTCTCTCTCATGTGGTTGGGTTCCCTCATTTCTCATTCTCATTTTCTGTTGAGCTTTCAGTATTAGCAGGAAGAGAACGTGTCCGTTCCAGTTTTCAAAATCTTGTGCACGCTGCTAAGCCTGCGTATTCAAAAGGCCTTGATAACACTCGCACAACTGAAGAGATTAAATTCACTGCACAGATGACACGGGTGTTTCTAAGTATTATTGACTGGCTCATCCACAGAATTATATTTCCAGACACTATAGAAAATTCATTACAGGCTTTTAGACATGGGAAACATGCCAAAACACTAGTCATCTCCTGAAGCGTAAGCCCCCACCAGTTGCAGGGTGTGATTAAACATTTAGAGAACGCTGCCTGCCATTCAGAACAGATCTCCAAGACCAGCCAGTCATGCTTCACACTCATAGATATGAAAGCACTGCTGCACATTGAGAACTTGGCTTTTGTCACAGTTTAAAAAAAAAAACAACAAACAAAACAATCAAAATACTAGAGCAGCTAATCCCTGGAAGGCCTTGTGATCGCATTCCTTGACATGTTTGATAAATATGGAAATAGTGAAAACGTTCTGACTTGTTAAATTTGCAGGCTCTCTAATGCATTTCTTGTCCCCGGCACGCACAGGCTGCTGACTTGGCACGCCTGGGGGACCTTTGCTCACCTTTCTCAATAGACCCACGCTGATAAGCCTGAGTTTCCCCAAGAGCAGAACAAAGTCATGCTTATTAAAATGTTTACTCAATTCATAAAGTAGAGCAGCTCTCTCATGAAATGAGACGTTGGAGCAAGAGGAAAAATCTGTAGAGGCACATGTATGCAACTATAGACAATAAAAGAAATTCAACTGGAATTTGAATGACAGTCATTCTTTCAAAACAGACTAGACTAAAATGCCTTTAGGTTTTATGGAATATTGACCTGTAAGGAGTATCACCTGCTTATGCATGCTGAGGAAAGGGATTGTGTTAGCAGAAGCCAAGTGTATAAAATTTAACCCTCTATTATCATTTTTACCCTACTGTATAATTCACTAGCCATGGGTTCATGTGATAATGAACAAAGCATGTGTCCAGGTAGCTTAGAACATTCCATATAATTAATTTTGCATAAATATGCATAAAAGTACTTATCAGGTTTAAGACTATTACAGTATGCATGAGTTCTACAGTATCTTGTACCTTTCTGCACCCAATTTACTTTTTCATACTCAGCAAAACAGATAGTTTCAGCTGCAGAAATAAAAGATAGCAATATAAAAAGGGTGGGAGAGAAAACTCCAGTGCCTACATACTACTGACTACTACTTATTTTGAAAAAAGAAACAACTAACCATAGATTAATAAAAGTTCTGCAAACTAAGCTGTTTTCCACGGGAGGTGTCAAGAACAGTTGATTGTGTCAGCCCAGCTTTCACCTGTCCTATTTGAAAAACAAAACACACTTTTGCCACTTATAGATTATGTGCTTTTGAAAGCTCATTTACAGCAGCTCAAAGTGGAAAATTGTTTCCATGAAACAAGATAATGTTATTTAAAGGATCATGCACAATCTAGTCACTTCTCCAGGCAATGTCTGAAAATTAATCTTTTAACAAACTGAACTTGCACAGCTGTATGTGTTTTCTCATTTACAAAATGAGAAAGACTATTCTGTACATCATCCCAGGACACAGACGTCTGTCAATTATTACAGCTGAGATTATGTAAGCTTATGAATTATAATATAATAACATATTTATAACATTATAATTTATATTTACAATCTCAATTATGTCCTTACACAAATAACACTGGGGATGTGAAATCAGTCCAACTCCACTTTAGCCATCTCCTCAAACTACCCCAAATTTACCCTAGCATTCAGCCCTCCTCTCCCAGAAGTACAAATTTCCTTTGAATTCAGCACCTTTGCATTAAAGAACATAAAATAAAATTACATAAATATATAACAACTTTTAAGTATTAAAGCAGTTATCTCAATTATTAACTATATGATATTGGCACATGATTTTGTATTAAGATGATAATTTATATTAGAAAATATTCCAAACATAAATTAAAGATGATCAAGTATTTTTTTCAAATACACCAGTAATTCTGGAAAATATTTGTTTCTTATTATAGATTTTCCAATAACCAAAACTACAAAAAAAACCCAAACAAGCATGGCAAAACATCACCTACAGGATTACTTAAACTGATGAGGCTTTTTACCTATAAAACCATGAATAAATGAGACTGAATAATACACCACAGTTTGCTAAGACAAGATTAACATGAAACCATTTAAAAATACATTTGCAATAGGAGCAATACAGAAGGGCTTCAAATTTCAAGTTTATTCTAGTTAATAATAGTGTGCAATATGGTCACAATCACTCCTGTAAATGTTATGAACAGAAGGGTGCCTTTATTATTTTTAACTTGAATGCTTGGTTTTAATTTTGAGACCTTTTATACAACAGCAGAAAGAAGCATAACAAAGCAAAAGTTAAAGGAATTTGACTACATAGAAAACAGAAACAGGTCAGTTTATTCTCATCACTCAAGCCAAATTAAAAGCAAAATGAAACAAAGGCAGACATGCAGATTTTATTCTTAAAAATGCTAGTTTTACCCCAATAAACCACAATTTTTTTAGACATCCCTACTGTGGGAAAACTCTATGTGTAAATGTAAAACATAGAGAGGAAAGAAGAAAAAAAACAGGAAAGGAGGGACAACAAGACAAGGCCATAAGTAACGCAGTCATGGAGATAACCTGATAGGCAAAAACCATATACCCTCAGTATAATCTGTTCTTGTTTGCTTAAGCATCACAGAAGCAGCAACTCAAAAATGAAACACCTAAAATCAGAGGTGACTCTTTGTATTTAAAATCCAGGATGCTCTTTGAGATAGACATAACAAACTTCAGAAACATAGTCTCTATTTCTACAACAATCAGTTCTATAAAATTGCATCATCCAAATAGACTACTGTTTTCTGGAAAAAAATGAGAACTAACGTAATCAAAACCAAGATGTCTTATTTTCATGAAAATCTTCAATCAAATCTAAGATAAATATCTATGGATACTTCAAAATCTTCCTTTTCATATGTAAACGTACAGAGAAAAGATAAAATATGTTCAACTATGAACAAATTCCCACTCTAATTCTGTGTCAGGGTGATGGTGTCCGAACTGGTAAGCTGGAGCAGAAAACAAGTTTCCTCTGATTTCAGCCTATTGCTTGCTCCTGTGGGCTTTCTGTAGTTCTGAGCACCAACAGTGAGCAACGCACACCAAGTTCTCGCCCTTTCCAAGTGCTGTTTTACTGCAGTAACACAATTTTGCTCTGTAAACTTACTGTGGACACACTAACATTCCTGGAGAAGAATTTGTATGTACAGTACACATCTAGTACAAAAGAGGCAATTTTAATTAAAGCTATTGAACCCTGCCTTCCCTGTCTCCATATTGCCCAAGAGAGCCAGCTTTACAGACTGTAAGAAACAAAAGTGTTCTGGTTATTTAGTGAAATATATTTTTACCTATTTTTTGATCTCTGCTAGCTGATCAGAAGCCTATCAATAAAGGTGCCAACTATTGCTGACTGTAACAGGTTTATCTGACACAACTGCGCGGTATTAAACTTAAGACCCACATACTATGAAGCAGCTCATAACTTTAAAAGATCCAACTTTAAAAGCATATTTATACTCTCTCTCTTTGGACTTTCAGAGTAGCAAGATCCTCCTGCAGGGAATGAAAACTAGACCATAGCCTGGTCTGGTTTATAGATTATGAGAGATGGCATTGTGTATTTACAGACAGAAATTTTAGGACAGCTTAAGTAATCACTGAAATATAGACCGCTTCATGGATTACAGGTAAACCCAGGAGAGCAACTACTAGATTGCAGATATTTGATTAAAGCACTCCCTGTCTACAAACAGGGTAAAAAGTAAAAGAAATATGCATATCAGGCTTTTACAATTACAACAAATAAATCTGCCAGTTCAATTTGGAAAAAGTTCCAGCATCAATGTAAACTTTAAGCAGGTTGCCCACGGATGGGTAAAAACAAGGCAAACAGAAAATGTGCCCTTCAGTAGGTGAGAGACGGTGCAACAGCCCAAAGCAAGGGCAACGCGCCCCATGTTACTGGGGAGAAAAGAGAATGAGGGTTTGAGAGTTTTGAATTAATGGAGAAAAACTTGGTTATTTCTACACTCCTAGACGAAGTATATTCTACATATGGAACCAGATTCCAGTGAATCTGATTATACTATTAACTTGAATACTGACAAGATATGCAAACAAATACTCAGCAGCACACATGATTACAAAGGCAATTCATATGCCAACCAGCAGGGACTAAGTAAATACAAACACAAACAAAAGCCTCAGAGAAGAGAACAAACATTACAAAGCAGCATAGTCAAGTAAAAATAAACACGGAAGGAATAAAGAAGTAAAGTTTAAAAACCAAAGACAAAAAAAACCCAAAAACCAGCAAGACCCATACCCCATGATGTGACATCTATATAAATACAGAAAAAATCCAGAATTCAAGGAAAGCTATAGGGCACTATGAAGGACTCACGTATTTTACATTTATATTACAACAAGCAGAATAATACATCATGAATGCAGATACGCATATTTAATTTACAAAGAAAGGAAAAACTCTTTTCATGCATGCATTGAAAGATGCTACCCTTAAGCCATTAATTCACTGAGCATTAAGTATTTATGAATGGTCTACATGCAAATACAAAATCAACATACTTCTAAGCAAAAAAGAGAACCAAAAGAAAATAAAGCAGAAAGAAAATACAGAGCATGGAAGGGCAAGGATGAGATCAAAAACCTCTAGATAATTGATTTTGAGACTGAGCTATACAGACTGCCCAACAAATAAAATCTTCTGGTACAATGAAAGCAAGATCTGTAGCCTTCAATTTACACACACTAGAATCCTTGACACAAGCAGGGATACACAACTGGGTACCAATTGATTCATTGTTTTTTTTTCAGACATGATTATGAAAGAGCTGTTTCTTGAGGACACCTTGACTACAAGGCCAACCTAAATTAGCCTAGACCGTTTGTATGAATAGAGCAAACCCAAATACACACAGATGCTCTGAAGCACTGTAAAATCTCTGCTTCACCCCCTCTCTCAGAAGTCCTTCCACAACTTGAGAGCCAACTCTGCAAGTGAAACACCCTGCCACAGAGCAAGCCTTCTGAAGGATGAAGGACAGCACAGAGGACAGAAGTTGAAAGATTTTAAGCCTGTACTGCCATCAAGGGTATTAACATTTACACAAAGTGGGCTATGTTTTCTATACAGGCTTCAAATGAAACACTGAAAGCTTCTCAGTTACAAAGTTATGAGATTGAGTTGCAATCTGAAACATTTCTTAGAAGAGCTCCTAGATTGGCTAAAAAAGTGAACACATAGATTAAAAATATAATAGTGAATATAATAGTGTAAACGAGGCTCCAAATACGCCACTATTTTTTTCCTTTACTTTCTCTATGAGTGTAACTTCAAAGCATAAAGAGATCATAAGCACCATCAAAACTGTCCAGAACACAGATAGAACACTGTCACCAAGGAAACAAGTAGCTCTATCAAGAAGTACACCTAGTGAAGGCAAAATCATGTAGTTGGATGTAGCTGGACAACACAGAGTACAACTGCATGATTCACATTCCTAATAAAGACATTGGTTGGTCTGGAAAGAGTAGCAGTTTAGCAGAAATAATATTGTTACCTATATATAATTATCAAGTTATAGCAGCTCCATGAGCACCAGCAGGATTAAGATCAAGATGAAAATAGTGGAAAAGAACTCATGAATGGCATTCAACATGATTAACTGGCAGTAAGGACATGGATAAGTTTAAAAAAAGAAAAGAAAATAAAAGCTGTGAACTTTGATAAAGATTCCACTGCAGACAAAATATGGCACCTCATACGTATTCCTGATTACCGAAGGGAGATGCAATTTAGTTATTAGCTGCAGTATCTGATGAAGGTTATCTGAGAAATTGTCTAAGGATAGAATTAAGCAGCTAGAAGAAAAAAAAAAAAAAAAAGAAAAAATCCAGGTTGACATAAAATAAAAGTTTAAGTATTGTCTCCAAGTTAATGTTTTCCTAGCTAGCAGGAACCTTCACACCTCAATTATGTTAATGTATGTTAATGTCAGTCACAAGTAGAGAGGCTTCTATCAGAGGACTAACACAAGTTTCAGCCTCTTCCAGTTTGGAAAGTTGAAATCTTTCAATGCCCTGACTGCTTAACACAACAATAAGATCACCCAGCTCTATTACCCTGAGGATCTTAATAGATAGTAAACATAGTCATTATAATGTAATAATCAAAGTAATTAGAGTTCCCTTTGGTGGCCTGGTAACTTCAGGATCAGTTAAGACAGACAACATATAGAGGCAGAACATAGGTGTACACAGAAGAAAAGTGTGCAACTTTTGCCTCTGCTGTGATACAGAACATTAAGTTTTTCTTTTTTTTTTCTCTCAGAGAAAAACATGATTTCCCGTTGCTTGACATTTCTCCTCTGGAACAAGACAACAGCGAGGGCAACAAGGAGTGCAACTTGCTAGAGAACACACAAAACACAAAAAGACACACGTGACCTCCTGAGGAGTTAAAGCAGAATGGGGAAGAAGAGAGAAAAGAGTAGATGAACTGCTGAGTATTCTGCAAAACAGAGTTAGATCAACAGGATCAAAATGAACTGTTTCAGCAGTTAAGACCGATGGACAGAAGGCAGCCCATCCTAGGACCTGCAATCTCAGGTGGACTTCCCTCCATGTAGCTCACACTTCTGTGATGCAAAGATGCTCAAATAGATTTAAAAACCTAACTCTATCCTATGGGCTCACAAGGAAAGAAGAACAAGAATACAGATAGAACACAATTCCACTTCCTGTGACACTACACTGATTAGTTTTATTGTGACATCTATTTGTACAGATGATTATGAATTCCTAGTGTACTTTGATTACTGCAATAGCAGCTGGACTACTTCCTTTCTCTTAGCACTTATCTGTGTTCTTGATTAACAAATGGTACATGAAAGCTTGTGGAACAAGTACAGGAAGATCAAACAAAAGCAATGGTTTCCTTTTAGACCACTATATTACATATAACCTGCCAACAGAAGACCAGTTAGTCTCTGACTTGCAGCAGCTGGGAGTAGCTGGATTGCAGATGGCATGAGAAACGTGCTTTTGTATGGCTCTTGTCTTATTTGTACCAACCTGACATGAAAATAAAATAAAAAATAAAATAAAAAATAAAAAATAAAATAAAAAATAAAATAAAAAATAAAATAAAAAATAAAATAAAAAATAAAATAAAAAATAAAAT
>JAOQGH010000040.1:29340204-29377572 GCA_025769975.1 Gallinago jamesoni
TAAAAAATAAAATAAAAAATAAAATAAAAAATAAAATAAAAAATAAAATAAAAAATAAAATAAAAAATAAAATAAAAAATAAAATAAAATATCAGAGCAAACTGTTTGGGCAGCTCCACGATAGATGGCATCTCCAAACACTGGAAATTTCCACTCATCCAGCACCTGTATGATGTGGTGCTACCACTCAGCGCATGAGATCTATCAGGTCTATCCTTACAGAAACATCATGACAATTGACACCTGAATTTACTTCCACTACACTAAAACGAATACATACAGTCTGCATGCCGTTGGCATCTCAAGATAAGCCATTACAAAATAGTCTATCATATCTTCTATTCTGGATTCTTAAGTTTCAGAAGGAAATAATTTGGAAATAAGAAATTATTCGAGTCATTATTTGAAGGTTTCCTATGTGCTTATGCTATAGCATGTATGATTTACTATGTTAACCAGAAGAGCAACCCAGAAGTCAGCACACACCTCACTTAAAATATTTTTATTTACAAACTTGACAGATTAGTGAAATTCTATATGTAAGGCTGAGAATGGCCTGGAATGTTTCCCCACATTACACTGCAAAACAGTTCACAGAACAATTCAGAACTAAAATCTTGAATTTTTCTCCCCAAAATCCTCTTTTCAAACCTGAAGCAGGAGTTAGGCTGCCACTGCATTTGGCCTTGGCTAATGCAGGTATCAAATATGTGCAGTAAAAGATACATCAGGACAAGTTTAGGATAAATGGTAAATTATAGACAACTTCAGTAATAACTTTAGGGCAACATCAGCATACTTTCCAGCATTTTCATGTTCTCCTGCCCCCACCATTACAGTGCTTTGTAGATGGTTTAATATAAGTTGCTAACTGCCTACAAACCTCATCTTAACAACAGCTATTAGAAAATACCACTGGATTACACTTGATGCAATGGGAGGCTGCTAACTACAGGAACATTTCTAACCATCCTCTGTCAAAAAAGTTCATTATATGCATCAAATTTTCAGAAAGGGACAAGCTTACATTAACTCCTTTTCTCAGCACTCAAGCAAGATCCCAGAACCACAAGACTCCTTTGTGCCACAAGGCTTTTCCACTTAGGAAAATGCTGTCTCCCTGACAATGTGTATCAGGGCCCTGTATCTAAGTTACTACGGATGGGAGTCTCAGCTTCCTTTACTATCTGTAACTACTTCCATAATAATTCATTTTCAGTCCTGTAGAACATCATTGAAGTTGACCTATTTTGTTTTAAATTTCCAGGATCAGACTCCAAACAAGGCTATAAAAAGACAATTACACATGTGCAGGATGGCTCTCAAGAAGAAATTAGTCATTTTGTTTTCTCTTCATTCTGAAGCTTGTAATCCAAGCCCTCACCTAGAGCACACTTCTGAGGTTCTGTTCTGAGCACCAAATTACTCTCTTTTTTAGTGACTGAAACCTACATTAAGTGCTTCAACAGCTGCTTTGCCTTCAGAATATCTCTGTCTTGAGAAAGGGATTCATCCCATTTACAGATAAGGAATGCGCCCACAGACAGATTAATGTAAAGAGTTTTGGGGGCCTGTTTTGAGCCACAAAGGACTTGATTGCTCAGTTTAATATGGCTTGCACTAATATTTAATTTGTTAAAAGAACAGCCTCTATTAAATGTAGCTGTAGAACCAAGCACTTCACTTTTAATCTCACAAAACAAGCATCCAGAAAGTGAGAAAATTAATGATCGGCTCTGAAAAATCTGCTTATAATGATTTAGTCACCCTTAAGTATACTTCTGTATGTTTATCTAACCAAAGGCATATCTGATATCTGATTCTCCAGGGAAGAATTCAGCTGTCTTGATTAGGTCTTATTCACCTCAGAAAATCAATTTTTGGAGTCAATGAGGCAATGAATCTTGCAAACAGTCTCCTTCAGCAAACAGTCCCATTCCCTGAACAGATTGAGGCAGAGATACCGCGTAAATATTTATCTCATAATACCAAAAGGGAAAAACTAAGGTTGCATATAAAAATTCAATCATCTTGACTCTCCATCATATTACCCTCAATAATGTTTTGGTATTTTTAAACAGGGTTTTATGTCTTTTTTCACATAGCTTCTAGTAAGATTACTAAAGATTATCCATTATTCAGCTTCATCTGAGCTCATGGTCTAGGTATGAATAGCTGACTTTCAGGTGAAAAGCTCAATGTTCTTTAACCAGCAACCGGAGATTGCTTTAGTTGGGGAGCTCTTTTCATAATGTATCTATGGTGCTCTCTATATTTACATTTTCTCCTTTAAAAATCTGTCAATCAACAAATATGGTTTGCACCAGTTGGATTATTCTCACTTTAAAAAAAAAAAAAGTCTTTTTGCTATCTGAAGTTACTATCTTGGAACAAAAGAAAATTATATATATACCTCTGCTGCAAGATACCAAAAACAAAAGCTGAAAATGAAATAATGTGTTCCTCATGAAGCACACTTGTTTCTTCTGTAACACCAGACTGTACTGCTTTCTGACACACCAAATAACAGAAATACCATCTGTAATTCACAATAAAGAATATTTATGTAAGAAATACATTTGTTTGACATTTAACTCAACATTTTATTACCTCGGCTCTAGTGTAGCATTGTAATTTAGATGTATGGGCACAATTGCTTTAATTAGTTCCAAATACTTCCGTAAATTCCTGAGAATACTTTTTTTTTAAGCTTCTATAATCACACCTTAAGAATTAGAAACTTCAATCCATAAAAAAATGTTTCTTTCCATTTGTATCAATGTATTTCAACAGAGATTTTTCCTGCAGGGTGATTTATGAGTTCAAAGCAGTAAATGCAGCAGTTGAATTTACTCACTTAAGAGCACTGCTAACATACTTCAGGCCATTAGAGCAGATTATGAAGCTCCAGCAGCAGTTCCAGAAAGTTTTATGTATTTGTCTTTAAATTAAAAAACAAATTACAACATATGATTATGATTTTTTTCTTTTTTTTTATTGGTTGGACTAGATGATCTTAAAAGGTCCCTTCCAGCCTAGGTGATTCTGGGATTCTGTGACATTTATGCACAAGTGAAAAAGTTGGTCTCATTTTAAACATTACATACTTCATACAATGGTTTGGGCTGAAAGGGACCCTAAAGATCATCTAGTTCCAACGCCCCTGCCAAGGGCCAAGGCACCTCCCACTGGACCAAGTTGCTCAAAGCCCCATGCAGCCTGGCCTTGAACACCTCCAGGGATGTGGCATCCACAGGTTCTCTGGGCAACCTCTTCCACCCTCAGAGGAAAGATTTTCTTCCTAATATCTAATCTAAATCTCCCCTCTTTCAGTTTAAAACTGTTACCTCTTGTCCTATCAATACACTCGCTGATCAAGAGTCCCTCCCCATATTTCCTGTATGTGCCCTTCAGATATTGGAAGGCCATTATAAGGTCTCCCTGGAACCTTCTCTTCTCCAGGGTAAACAATCCCAACTCTATCAGCCTGTCTTAGTAGCAGAGGTGCCCCATCCCTCTGATCATCTTCGTGGCCCTCCTCTGGACTCAGTTCAAAAGGTCCATGTCCTTCTTATGTTGGGGCGTCCAGAGCTGATTGCAGTACTCCAGGTGGGATCTCAGCAAAGCAGAGGGGTAGAATCACCTCCCTTGACCTGTTGGCCACACTTCTTTTGACGCAAGCCAGGATGCTGTTGGCCTTCTCAGCTGTGAGTGCACATTGCCAGGTCATGTTGAGCTTCTCATCAACCAACACCTTCAAGTCCTTCTTGGCAGGGCTGTTCTCAATCCCAAGGTCCAGCATGGCACTTCTCCTCATTGGCTCCTCTATCACTTGGAGAAGGAATTTATCATCAATGCATTCTAGGAACCTCCTGAATTACTTATGCCCCGCTATGTTGCCCATACAACAAATATCAGGGTGGTTAAGTCCCCCATGAGGACCAGGGCTTGTGAACATCAAGCAGCTCCTATCTGATTGTAGGGGACCTCATCTGCACAGTCTTCCTGGTCAGGTGACCTGTAGCAGACTCCCACTGTAATGTCACCTGTCCCTGCCTTCCCTTTAATCCTGACGTATAAACTCTCAGTTGGCTCCTTGTCCTTATCCCCAGGCAGAGCTCCATGAACACCAGCTGGTCATTGACAGAGATGGTGACATCATCATCTCCTCTTCCTGAACAGTCTGTATCCTTCCATTACAACACTCCTGTCATAGAAGTCATCCCACCATGTCTCCAGGATGCCAATGACCCTGCCAGTGTGCGCATGTCTAGCTCCTCTTGTTTATTCCCTGTGCCACGTGAGAGACAAAGATTTCCTGGCATGAAGTGATTTGGCATGATCACTTCATACTGCATGTGGTCTCACTGCTGACCTGAGATTCAAATTTTCTGACATCCCCAACTATTTCATCGATGCTGGGTCTGCCAATGACTCACTTAATAATCATTGAAGTACTCTCCATGCTTTGGTTACTTATCCATTGAATAATTTATTTTATATCAAATGGATTTTTAGAGGAATGTTTACTTGCCATGTGCTTTGAGACTCTAAGATAAAATATTGAAAGCTTTCAGAACATTTCAAGTCTTGCTTGACAAGGTCAGGACCCATATGGCCTTCCTGTCCAAATGAGATGCGAGTATTATTATCATCCCTAAACTTCACTAAACTCTATAAGGAACAAAAATTAGGCCACAGTGTCCTGTAACTTACATTACCTTGTAGTGCCTGTCAGCAAATGATAGAAACAAACTTTGCCATGTCCTCACAAGGGTCTGAAAGCTTGCTTGAAAAAGAACATGGTCTTCAAGGGCTAAGAGTATCTCCAGGTGTCTGCACAGATATGCTTATTTGTTTACTGAGATTCAAGACAACTCAAAATGACCAATAAAACATTTAGCATTTAGAACCTCCAGTCTCAACACTTTGCAAGAAACTTTGTATTATTCTTGGCAAAAAACTGTGGAACCTGGTAAGAAAATAGTCAGGATACCTCTGGATGTCAGTGAACGGAATTTTTCACAGAACAGTTTCTCTTGTAAATTTGTCTGCACCTAGTTTAATCAACAAAATTTGCAGCTGTTAACAGGTTGTGCTTCCATACACTACCACATATAAATACATTTCTTAATCAAGACAGAAGCTGGTTCAGAGTCCAATTGTTTTAATTGGACTTGGTACAAAAATAGCATAAGTAATGAAGTTAACCATCAAAAGAAGTACAATCAAGTGTAGGTTACAGGAAAACTGCTTTCCTCTGAGTTAAGACTGTGTAAGCACAAGGAGCAAGGAGGTTGCTCGGCTTTGCTCGCATACACAGCATAGCCAAGAGCTGCAGTTTAGGCTTCCTGATCTCAGGAGAAACATACTTCCCCACACTTAGGGCAAAGTAATTGGGGTCATGGTGGGTAGAGCACATTTAAGATACTTTCAGCAAAGCTTGAGGTAATTAATGTAACCTTAATGGAATACACTGCGTAGTCACAGTGGACAAAACATCTTTATAAAGGCTGTTACTTCAACAAGGTGCTTCAGATTATTTCAGAGGCTTCACTTTGTTATTCACGTTTCTCATTGCCAGCAACCTCCACCCCATCTTTCAAAAAAAGGGAGGGGAACAAACTTGCCTGTAAGAATTTCTTAACTTTTTAGGAAGGGACTTTTGCTGAAGGCCTGCATCATTTGTCCTGTTAATTCCACTTGGTTGTTTCAGACTAATTAGATACAGGGCGGGGGCATGGGAATGTACTTTGCACTATTGTTTGCTTTCTACATCACATTCATTATTTCACATCAACTAGAACGATGAACAAGCTGGTGCAAAAACATTGAAACATCTGGAATTTACCAGAATCTGGGATTAAAAATGGAAGTTTATATGATCTATAGGGAAAATGCCTTCAAGGCTTTTCCTTCAAATCCCTGAATAAACACATACAAAAAGGAATCCTCTAATTGGCAAGAACTTTAACATTTTTAACAGGGACTTTAAAAGGTTTCTGATTAATGGTGGCATCACCAAGCTCTCTGTTGGCACTAACTGCATTGCTGACCTCATCTGTGACATCATCAGTCTCCGAGGAACACTCAAAGGTTGTAAACACAGGATATTCTTACCAAGAAGCAGCTTCATCGTTATGGAAAAAGATTGTATTAACTATTCTACTTTTAAAAAACCCAAACAACTAGCCATGTGCATTTCAGTACTACACAGAAGCAGAAGAAAGCCTTGGACCTACTACATTCTTAATCAGTGCCTGGTGAAGTAAAACCACTAACCCACCTACTAACCCCGATGCTAAAATTGAACAGATAGAAAAGATAAGGGATAGGGTGATGCAAGTGGTGGAATGACACATCTGCATTATCAGGTCCTCTCCTATTACCTCTGAGGTCACACCAGACAAGTGGCAAAACACAAGTGTCATCCAATTCCCAGCCAACAGCCTGATCCATTTAATGGACATTCTCAATGATTGATTATTAGCAATTAAATAAGTATTACTGGTTGGACAATTAAAGTAACTTTTTTAAAATTCTGAGGGTGTTTATTTACATTTTTCCCTGTAAATGTAGATTAGAGAAATGAAGTATTGAGAGTCCTGTAGTATATTCTTTTAGATCTTTTTTTACTGTTTGGCTCTCTTCAATGGTGCATCCTTTTCAAACCTACTTTTCTGATACTGTCTTTAGCTTCCTCCCCCTACTTTTCCCTGAAGCACATGCACACAGCTCCCCATCACACATCCTACTGAGCTTTCCCGATTCCTAGTAAGCATCTGTAACTAGATTTTATGCTCTCCCTGTTTTACATTCTTCTCAGTGTTTCTGAAGTCACTTGTCCATTCCTTGCAGATGATGCTCCTGTCTAGGAAACACTCCTCTTTTGTACTTTTGTACTACTCTATTTCACCAAGAGACAAATCTTTCTTCCACAATAACATATTTATCATGCACATAGAAATTAAGGAAATATATTGAACGACAACAGAGGGAAAAACTACAACATCTTAGCAGGGCATAAGTTCCTTGAAATATAGTCATAATGGTCATTAAGAGCCACACATCCTAAAGATTCTGTCTGAGGAATGCACAATCTAAAAAAAGATGAGGCTGGGATCTTTAGAACAAAGATCTGGTTTTTACTTCCAATTTTGTGAAACCTTAAATATTTCATGTTTGGTGAAAAATGGAAATGCAACTTTATTGCTGTTAGGCAGCTACAAGGAATTCTGTCTTTAAAGTTGTCATGTTGCCTTTTCCTTGTAAGTCATACTAGTTCTTCAGTGTCACGTCAGCCCATGTTTATATACATCACAAGAAAAAGTACACATCCCAACAACATTTCTGATGAGTTCTTCCAGTCATATGTGACAGGCCAGTTTACAGATTCGGTCTGACTATAATGATCAGAGGGAAACAACTCTGTCACTGATTTCTGCTCCAAAGCTGGAGATAGGGTCAAAGATTTTTAGTGACAGGATATATGCAACGCTCCTAAAGCATCCATCACTGACACTGGAGTAAGGCAACCATGTTGAATGAAATAATAAACATCTGGCACAACTTAAAGAGGAAAATCTGGAGCAGTCTCCTGAGGTCCTCTTTAGGTTCAAACAGTTTTGACTTGCATCCAAACCCTGAATCTAAAATCACCCTACCTATGATAAAACTGTTATCAGTATCTGATCTTTACAAGCTAATCTCGGATTTAACATAAAAATAGTAATTTCCCCTTCTATTTATTCTGAATAAACTATAAGGATAAACATGACTGAAAACATGGCCAGACCATAGAGTGGCTTGTCTACAGCCAAACTGCAAAATAATCATTACTTCAAACACATTTCCTCTAACTCCAACCAATTGCAGTTAAACTTCAGATCATCAGCTGGCAGATACGAGGCCACTATACGTAACCACTAATTTTCTGCAAGCAGGGATAGAATTTGCATGGGCTAGATCCTGCTTCCAAGGAGGAGGAAATAAAGTGAAAGAGCACATAAAAAGTGAGGCCTAGAATTAAATATTTAATTTAGATTTAAATATGCAAGTGCAAAGGAGTATAAAGACAAATGACTCCAAGAAAAATGAAGCCTAATTTACCAACTCACCTACAGTAAATAGGAAGGAAGTGCTATGTAACTACTCACCCATGGATCGTTCCCTTTGACAAGTCTGTGACCAGGAATTAAGATACCTTCTATAATAGTTACTGTGTTTTGGCATGGCCATCATTATTTATAATGAACAGTTTTCTCAGAATGGATGGCCCATGAAATTGTCCAAACTGGATAGTTTATCTGCTGGAGTTTAATACCTTCTTGATCATTTTCATTCCTGTTAGTATTTTCCCCTTCTATGCACAAAACACTCTTGCATGCACACAAGACTAATGTGACAGTCCATCAATACAGCTTTTTCCTACCATTTCACCTGGCTTTCTCCCTAAATTTAAAAAAAATAAATTACAGGAGTCTCTCTTTCAGGACCAGTTAGTGTTTTTTATTATTCTATCTCATAAATTTATATCCTCCCTTTGTAAAATAGAGTAATACACAAATATGTTGATTATATGCTACAAAATTACCTCATTTTAAAATTTTCACATTTCCTGCATACCCTGAGCAAGTGCTGTTGAACAAAACAGTTAAATCTACTGTCCTCTGTGTTTATTTTAAAGCAAAAGTGAGTTACTCAAACATATTCAGATTTCAAATGTCTTACCAGTAATGATGTTGCACATTGGCCATAACTGTTCCTGGGCCAGGATTTATCTTATTCAAGCTTACTGACAATTCCATAACTTTTTGTTTCTGTGAGGACATGCATTTTCCTTGGAGCTAAGCCCAAACCTGCAGTCCAAGCTCAGCTGTTATCAGAGTTGCAGTAGTCTAGTATTCTCTAGTTCAGATTTTGTAGTATGTCTTGTGCCCACTAGGATAAAAGAAAAAGCAAAAAGCAGTACAGACATGGTTTAGAAACACAACATAACCCAGCAACTTGAAATCCCCAGGAGTAGTAGCTTCATATGCTTTGCCCATGCTGGATTGGCACAGCTCTTAACAGCAGGGACAAACCTTGATACCCAGTGCCAAAGGCCTGACTAAAGCACAGGGAAAATGAAGCCTCGGTTGCTTAAGCAGTCACATAGCCCAAGACAAGGAAATCTCAAGTCTTTGTATGACACAACCAGAAGTAACCCTCAAGAAGAGAAGAACATTCAAATAAGAAGCAACTGTAGAGTTTAAAAAACAAGGAGGTGGAAGAGCAGCAGGTTTTAGATTGCCAGTGATTGTTAACCAAACAAACTAGAGCAGACTGCAGAAACTCATTAAAATTTGAATCCTGAATTAAAGAAGTTAAGATGAGCTGGGGAGCACGAAGAATCAGCTGCCCTTAGGTCACCCATGCAAATCAAATGGGAGATAAGGAACATGAACACTGCCTAGGTGAGAAAAGCCTCCAAGCTTAAACTGTTGATGGACAGGTCTACTCAGAACCACACAATCTATACACACAACCAGCTATATAATTTATAATTTAATTTACAAAAAAGTCTCAATGCTGTCATCGCCACAGGAAGTTACAAAGCAGTAGTAGTTACAAAGCCTCCTTAAAATGCATGAGGTCTTCCTTTAAATACAGCCAATGTTTATAGAGTATTTTCATCACCAAGTCAGTCACCCAGACATTTTTTTGAAAAGGTATCAGCAAAAATCTACGGGAATCCATTTAAATTGTTGATGCAACACTGCTGGCATCATTTGTCTTTAAACATTTTTTAAAGAACTGTGAGGAAACTTAAGACAGGATGATCTATCAACTGAACCTGTGCAGATAAAGTTAAAATAGCTTTCATCAGAAAACTACCAATTTCTCAGATATATAATTTTCTTCTTCCAACACTTCTCAAGAAATAAAAATTGTAGAGGCTTTTCTGCTAAAAACTGTGAGTTACTAGCCAAATGCTCCCTCCCTCCCCCTTATTTCAAAACGACCCTGTTTTACTGGCACACACATAGCAATGTTCGATAGCAGTCATATGAACACCACCATGAAGATGTAAAGCTCAGAATTCTGACATGAGCATTCAGGTAAGCATCCTAATCTTCAGGGCTTCTACTCAGACCAGAGAGATTTCTTGGTGCACAGAACTCCTGACAAGGCACTAATTTTAGTACCATGAAGCTGCTGTTCTAGACGCAAGAAAGTTTGGAAACTTTTAAGATAACCATGGCGATAGAGAGATGGTTGTTCAAAGCTGTTATCAGACTGGTTTGCAGAGCAAATTCATAAAAAGTATCCTTTTCTTCTCAAGTGCTGTCTTTATGGTAAAGTTTTGCTTTTCACTCCCTTCCCTAGTTTTTGGCTTTTCTCCTCTTATCCTTTCTGTACAAAAACCCCATGACCAACGCTTGCAGTCATTCATTTACATGGAGATAGAGTGTTTAAAGTAAAAAAGAAAAAAAAAGTGTGTGTTTCTTCCTTATTTTTCCTGATTCTGTATTCTGGAAAAAGCAGTTGCTTCATAGTGCTGGGGAGGAGGGAAGGCCCTTTTATAGCAGTATTACATTTAACAAATACTTTGCAGTAGTATTTGTTAGGCCTCTGGCCTTGCATATGCTCATTTAACAAAAATATTCATTTTTAAATCCATTCCTTGGAAGAAGAAACAAGTCTATGTACCTGAGAAAGAGAGCTCTCAGGCTCCTTTTGGTATCTTACAGATACCAAAGGCTTACTTCTGGTAAGTTTAAGGTAGCTGAGGTACCCTGAGAGTACACCAACAGGATGTAATGCAGTTTGTGCTTGATGATGCATCTACAACTTCTTCCAATACCTCACAGTGCTAAGGGTTTCCAAAATACTGTTTTAAAATTACACAAAACCTGCATATGCTACCCAGTCTCATTAGATAAGTGAGGCACTATACAGTGATCAACTCATTAAATTATATCCACGTACATCTGTGATTTCTGTAGATGAAGGATGAATGTCCCAAAACACCTGCATCTCTCCAAACTCAAGACAAGCAAGCGCTCAGCACAGTGTCACCAGTAAAAGACCTTTCCACAAGAACCTCTGGAATACAATGGTTACCTCAATCTCTGACACGTGTGTCTTCAGGACAAATAAGTACAACCATTGCAGCAACATATATTTGTCTCTTACTTACAGCTTTAAAGCACATCACAGATGTGCTGAGTTTATTCAAACCTATGGAGTCAGCAGTTCAGAAGCAACACTACAACTATCAGACACAAAATGGCCACATCACTAGGTGTTGCAACTGAAAAAAAAAAGGATATTAAACAATCAAAAAGGATAGGCCTTCATGTTAGTTGCAGGCTCAACAATGATGGAGTACAGGTTTTTTTTTTTACAAAAAAAGCGGACAACCACAAACTTGTCAATACAAAGATGGTAACAGCTGAATTGGCAACAGCTTAACAGTAAAACCCAGGTCTCTCTGACACCATTCACTTAATTATTTTCTTTATTGTAAATCTTTAGACTTTATAACAGCTTGAACTTGGGGGAGCTCCTGTTTTCTGTCATTTGGCAACTCATAACCTGCAGGGCTGTTTCATTTAGAATAAAATGCTAGAAAAGTGATCAACAGTAAATCACTGCACTGTGCACTTAAAAATCTCATAAAGTGAAGAGTTGGAAAGCAGAGACAATCCATGTAAAAACAGAGGGGAGGAGATGATTTGCTGCTTACGGCACAGCACTGTAAGTTAATACATCTGGGTTCCATTCCATACATTAAATGGGAATACCACCATGTGCTTCACAGAAGTGAAAGGAGGTTTTATTCATCAACATTTGTAAAACATTTTGAGATCCCAAGACGAAATATTTTAGCAAAACAGAAATTATTATTAGGGTGTTACTTTACTTTGCAAAATATTTTATGGAGCAAAACAACAGTTTAATAAAAATACAGCACCCTACTCTGTTGAAGGCTGTGAAAACTGACAGGAGTGGATACATGAATATCAGCATCTTGATTTTCTGAGCAGAGAACACACAGACTTCAAGTCTTTTAATTCAAAGATTGATCTTACATATTTTGATTTGAAAATGCCAGTTTTAAGGTGGCAAATTTCAAGACTGACACTCCCAAAGAAACTTTTTGCAGAAGGAAAGCACGTAATTCAGAAAGATGTCCCACTAACATACCTCAAATGAAACCTAAAATGTCCAAAGGAAGCCAACTTTGCTTCAGCAAATCAGCAAGTTTTCCTTTTAATGTAAGCTGAGAAATTTCTGTGGTGTGAATGCTAACCACAAAGAAACTAGTCTGTAACTTACCAAAAAATACCGTAATGACTCAACACTCAAATAGGAAAACACATTCATCTTTCTACCTATCACATCTGCTTTTAAATTAATGGCCTACAAATCAGTGCCTCTCCATTTCACCCTTTCGACTTTGGCAGTAGAGTCCTATCCTGATACTTTTTATCTGTGTGGGACTTCAGAGGAAAATTCAAGTTTGACGGTACAGTAATACTATGAAAACATCAAATGGCCTCAAATACCTCATCTCAGTCTGACTGATCTAGGCTCTCATTATTTGTATGTGCTGCTATCAGGGAAGTGAGGTGTCCATCCTAACGTCCCAGTAAGGTCAGTCAGAGCTGTGTACTGGGTCTGGCTGTTGCTTGGATGCTGGCTGGGCAGCAGTTTTGCTATTCCAGTTCTCTCCCCCACCCCAGAGGGGAAGGAAGCAAGCAGCTGGTGGGTGTTTGGCTGCTGGGCTGGGTCAACCCACCACAAAATGGCATGAGGAAAAGGCACAGAAGGCATTTTACTGGTACATCAGTGTCTGAGAAATAACCACATTCTGCCTTCAACTGACCTTACAAGATTAAAAAACAAGTCTTCTTGCCAATTTTGAAGACACTGAATAGTTACTCACATACAAAGACAGACTGCTGCCCTCGCTGCATTGCTTCCAAGCGTGACCCAAAGCTGGCTCACCTAACTGGAAGTATCAACAAATTATACACCAGATCCACTAGAACCTGAAGTTCACAGAGCAAAAGTCTGTGTGCTGGGAGAACTTTTAGCTTGCATTGCGGACTCACATCCAAACCAAAATGTATTAGTTTTATGCACAACTCAACTTGCTCACATGTTCTAAGAAAAAAGATTTACAACACTTTTCCTGCTTTCCCAGAAAACGGCCAAAGCAGAAATGTAAGTTCTGAACAATACAGACATCCAACGGGACTCTACTAATAGGGTTATTTCAATGGTAAATATTTTCTGATATAGCATTTTAAAAGCTAGGCATTTTTGTAACTGTTCAAGGCAAGAAAAATCCTGGTTTGCACCTGTTATTTTTCGTAAAACAATAAAACAGCAAATCATCCTGTTACAAAGGTATTCTCTTAAACACTGCTGTTGCAATCAATTAGTTCTAGGAAAGGGGCTGGCACAACCTGCTAGGTGGCACAGCAGCCTGTGAATCCCTTGATCTGCTTTCTGAAGGCAGACTGATACCAGCAAGGTGAGAGGAAATGACACTTAGTTGTCTTTTCAGAGTCTACAGCACTACTTCAAAGAAAAAAATATAATCCTTTAACTTCCCGAGTGGACACATCTGCTCCCACAATCACTGGAAAATACTGTAAAATGCTAGTTTCTTTGTAATCAATTAATTAAGCGTCATTCAAGTTTGGCATTATATTTTGGTTTTATGCAAAGGAAGTCTAAAACCAATCACAGGCTTCTAAACACTGCTCAAAAACTAAAGCTTTAGGAGAATCCAAGAAGGAATTCAAATGATTTGCTGATAGTTGTTTTGAACAGGTACGTGTATGTGCTCACGAGGAAAAAAATAACAAATAGAAATAAACAGAAATAGAAGTTCCAGAGAGAATCTGAAACTGCTAGAGACAGAATTTTGGGGTTAAGGATTGACTGACAGTAGCTCTGAAGTATTAGCAAAGAAACTGTTTGTCTGATTCTGCTGGCACTGACACAAGAAAAACTTGGTACACCACTCATAAATAAGCAGGTGAACATCAAAAAAATATGTCTCAATTTCTCTTATGTAAGTATCACCCTTCAAAAACCTGGTTTTGGATAAAAAAGTATTTTTGGTCTGTAAATTTAAACTAAATTTGCACAGTTACTCTAACTCCCTGTTTTAAAAGTATTTAATCTATTCCCAGACAAGGTTGGGCACTGCTACCTATCTGCAGCCTGGAAATTCTCAAATTAATAAAAATAAGTGCTTTATAGCTCATTACTCTAGTAAGAATATCAATAATTTGCTAAAAATCACTTAAATGCATCACTATTTGAAAAGGACACTGACAACTAGCCAACACACAGAGGAATAAGAATTAACAGAGAACAGGAAGTCAAAAGCAACCTGCCTGGAAAAGTACTGAAATTACTGCGTTAAAGAAGGCAAATTAAAGGATCTGGAGATACAGTCTTATCCAAAAACATCATGCCTGAACTCCTGCAGAGATTTCAAAGGAACTATGAACAACCACAAAAAAATAATCACTTTTTCCCCTACATGATTTCTACAGTCTTGTTGATGCTAAATATTTAGTTATTCTGGATACTGTTTGCAAAACATCCCATTTCACAACTGTTCTTCTTAATAAAGCAGACAGCTTTGCAATAAAAAAAAAGCCTATCGTAACACCTTGCTTTTTGTGTATCAGAATTACTTTTACATTGAGATTTTTCTGTAGTTCACAAAACATAGTGACAAATAAATTCAAGATATTGTTTCTTCCCAGACTGAAGTAGGCAAACCTAATAAACAGACTCAAATCCTCACCTCTGTCTTAACAGGTGCACTGAGTCCATCAGTCTTTCCTTTCCTGCCCTTTTGGAGACTAAAGGCCCTTTCTTCTTTTTCTAGTACAGTCTAGAACAAAAGTCTTAATCTAAGGGCTAACTTTCCAACATTCCCAGATCACTACTGGTATACTCTCCTTTCCCTCTGTCATTTACTTCTATCTATTATGAGTCAGTCCAGGATTTCTTCAACTTTAGAAACAACCTACCCAAGCCATCTTCCTCTTCCCAGTTCACATGGTTTTCTTCTGAAACACTTGGGGATGTAGATAGAAGGCAGGATCCCAAGGGAGAAGACGTGGGTGCAATTCAGGGATAGGATCCACAGCACAATATGCTACACCAAGACCCAGCCTTCTCAGACAGTGTCCCCACAAGCTTTCAGATCCACTGCAATGGGCCAGCATTCAAGATGTGAGATAAACACAGATTAACAACCAGTTTCTAGGGGACTGAATATTTTCCTTCAGAGCCCTTTCTGACTGTCCAGCAAATAGCAGCCACTATTTTTTTGTTACATAAATGGCCAAACATCATATTTATTTAAAGAGCCAAAACATTTCATTTCCTGAGCACAAGGTAGTATTATAAAAACCTCTCATACCCTTTCCCCCATCCTTCTTTATTAAAAATGTAAATTCAATATCAAACAAGCTGCATTTAATTGATGTTAAGGCTCTGAAACAAACTCACAACTGTCTAGGAAATCCAGAGCCCTAAATCCAATGCAACTTCATCCCAAATCACTGTTTTTAGGAGAACTTCTTCTTTACAGTCACAGAAATTAGAAGATACCAGTGATTTCTTTTCCAACTTGGTTTATATCCATTAAGAAAAAAACCCAAAACAACAAAACCCAACAAAACCCAAACCAACCAACAAAAAAATCCCAAACAAACCCAACACCTCCCCCCCCAAACACGAAAGCAAACAAACAAAAACAGTCCAGCAAAAATCCCACTACACATAAGAGCATCAAAGTACACAACTCTAAACAGTCCATAAAAATAAGAAGTGGCAAAAGAGACAGAGGGGAATATTACAGCAAACTGCACTTTAAGATTCAAAAGAGCAAGGCCAGAGCTCAGCTACAAGGTAGTTTTAACTAAGCCAGTATCACACATTTCAATCCACACTGAATGCTGCCTCTGGCCATGCAATGCCATTCATCACATTTGGTACTCTCAGGAAAATTTACTGTTGATTAAAAAGATCTTCCAGGTGCTGTTTTGAATGATAAGAAACTCATGACTAAGTCATTCACAAACAGGTAATTTGTTCACAGGAGTGCCAGGTTTGGGTTTTGGGCTGAGGTATCCAAATGATGTGCCTTGCCTGTCTTTATGATGGGAGAGAAGACACAGGTTTCTGCTCAGCCACCACCCTCTCTACAAAGGTAGGCGGAAAAGAGAGAAATCTCACTTAGGACTGGATACGCGGCACCTCAACTCAAAGAACTCCAGCAACTGAGACATGTCATTCTCCCATCCAAGTTAATTTTCTGTGTCACACACACACCTATGAGAAGATCTTAAGGTACCCACCACTTCATTTGGAATTAGACATAAAAGGTCTCAGAAGAATACACTGAAAGCATTTTCTGGAGGCCCCAGAAGTTGAATAATGTTACCTTGGAAGGATGCAAGGAGTTCCAGACAGATGTGTTACAGATGTTCAGGATATTGCCAGCTTTTGAACTTTGTGTGTGGGCAGGGAGGAGGGTAGAGGAGAAAGCACCTTAAAAGGAACAGATACATGCAATATAGTAGTAAAACATGGCTATGTCTTAATTCACACTCATGCCATCACAGACTGGTTCAGAAAGCCTTTGGTGAGAGGTCACCAGAGCTTTCTCTCCACCCACTGTACCTGCAACAAGCTAAGATAGTGATGTTAATTATTCAGCCATTTACAAGAAAAAGAACAGAACTTGCCTTCAGCAAGGACATGTGAAACTCTAGGTTTGCTTAAGATGAGAAGATTCGTTTCTCAGAAATGCCATTTCTGTATTTGACACCTGGAGCTCATCATTAACGATGTATTTTCAAGGTGGAAAATGCCTAAAGGAAGTGTGCTGTCAGAGCTGGCATCTTTCCTGCCCCCCCTAACCTGAGGTGCCAACAGTGAAGGTCATACTCACTGATGACAACAGAAGGCAACACACAGTAATACTGACTCAAGAAGCAAACCACGAGTTACAAGACAGTAAGACCCCATGCAGATATCCCATCTTATACTAGTATAAACATATTTTAATTGGATTAATTCCTCAAAGCCATAAAGATCAGAGGAGCAAGGCAAAGTAAATGTTGCAGACGACATCCTTACAGGGACGCCTTTCCCCTAAACTGTATCCTGGTTTTTACTGTGAACAGCATTTTATCCCATGATTTTGTTGGCACTAAACATCTGAATGAGCTCACCTTCTTCTTTTGGGAAATTAGGAGACACATTAAGCAGGGTTCTTTACACATTTCACAGATTAAGGACTTGCAAACTTCTTCCTTGGATGTTAGGTTATCCAATGTGGTAGGGGATCCAAGAGTCTCATCATTTCCTGAAACAGTCTCAGCACTTGTGAGGTAATACTTGAATCCCAATGAACTTGAAACACTACTTTAGGACAAAGAAAATCTTTCAGGCAGGCTGCTAGCATGAAACAGAATGAGCAAGCGGTATTGGAACGAAACAATGTACGTCTATATGACCTTTTGCAGGCAGAGGACAAGGCTGTGCCCCCAACAGACCCAAAGCTTGTTCTATCTGTAACCCAAGCAGATCAGAAAGTGGCACCAAGTCCAAGCTAAGAAATGCTCCTAAGTTACCTAAAAGATAAATGCATGAAAAAAAAGTTTCCGTGTTGCCTGAAAACCCAAAGCGCTAGCAGTATCAAAGTTTACTTTCTTACAGCTCTATCATGCTGCACTTCTGCCAGATAATCAAATCATTTCTTCTAGGAAAGTAGAACAAATATATTAATATATTTAACTATTGTTTTTTATTTAGGTTTAAATAAATGAAACTGGTAGAGTGTTTAACCTGGGATTCAGATTAAAATAACCATACTTTGCTCAAGATAGTTAAGTAAAGGAACATCTACAAAAGGGAGGTATTTCGTACCTGTTTGTTAAAGTTACTCATTTCCACGGCCAATAGACCCTCCCCTGGTCTCTAAAAAGTCAAATTCTTTCAGAAATGCTTATGTATCCTCTAAACAAAGCACATCACTATCTGACATATCTTTTCTTTTTAGCAACATCTAGAACAGGAGTTTTCCCTCAATTCTCTATTGTAAGTAACAAGAATTTTTCTGAAACTGTAGGCACATGTCAAGTTCTGCATCTTTTTGGTAATCTTTGTGATTTATATTTAAATATAACATAGCAGCTGAGATCAAAATAATTCTTGAAAAGAATCTCTCATTTCTGAAATACCCGATATTATAAGAAGATATGACAACCAGGGCTATCCTAGCTCCATAACCCAATAGATTTATGAACAATCCTACTCATCAGGAAGGCTGAAAAGTTTGCATGGCTTTTGATAAAAAAAAATATTGTGTTTTCTGTTACTAATTAGGCATTGCACTTAGGTTAGTGCATCCACTGGGACAGCATCACCAGAAGATTTTTCAAACCAACGTAAATCTCAAGTAAATAACCAGTACACTTAAGCATAACAAATAACACCATATCTTCAAAACATGATCAGATGATGCTGAGCTGGTCTGACAAAGATGTATGGGTCATTTAAAATAGACATCTATTTTAAATTCCTCCATCATTGTTTCTGAATTTTTTGCCACTTCCAAGTTCCATTTGAATGGTAAGTGAATGATTCTCTGTTGGTACATACAGTCTTATGGTTTTGATTAAAAAAACCAAACACTAATATGGATTGTGAATTAGTATAAAATATGTTCATTGATTCATTAATTGTTTTCCAAGTTTAAAAGGAAACTAAACATGAAAAAAAGTCATTACTTAAAATTGCATCTCATATAATAATTTTCTGCTGCTATGTTCTGGGATCTTACCCTCCATTTGCAATGGATACCAATTCTAAACCATATTGTATATAATCAATGCCTCACCAACGAGGTGAGGTTCACCTCCCAAAGCTACTACACAACTCAGCCAGACTAGAGATCAACAACCAGGACCTTTATCTTGACTGCATCCCCTTAACAAGGGGTGACCCAGTGATTAAAATGCATCTGCTTCAGAAAAAGAGCTCCTGATGGGAAGAGCAATATATTTTAAATTCTAACTTAATACGATGATAGTGCAGTTTTTGGAGAGTGACACCTAAAGCACATATGCGTCGCTAAGGCAGACGTCTGACCATTCAACAGTTAAGGTTTTAAGTACACCAAATAATCCAGTCAAGAAACACAAGGTATCTTTTATTTTTGCTTCCCCAAGGAAGATTTTGACAGCTGTCCTTATTTTTCTCAGAAGTTAAACAGATGACCTACCTAAGAAAAATACCATTAAATTTGTGATTTTATATGTATCTTCTAGTAGAATCTCTGAACAACTGAAAGGTGCCTTGTATTCACTGATAAAGTAATCACTTTAAGGAGAGAAAACACTACTGCTCATTATCAAAGGAAAGTGCCCAAAGACTACATCAAAACCCAAAAAGCCTCATGTTATTAACACAGCAGAAATCATAACCTGGCCATATATGCACATGTGTGTTTGCATATATGTTTCCCAGAAAAAAACCCAAACTGCTTAGTATCATATGCAGTTCAAGAATACAAAATCACATAACTTTTAAAAGTTAGTCAAAATTGTGAGCTATGAGAACCCTAAACCGGAATGTATTTCCCTGCCCTCATTTCTAAAATGACAGTTAATTAAAACACTTTTTCATTAACACATACTAAGATGTTGAACAATGCAAAGATAAGAGGCCTGTGAAACTCCTCATCTATCTAAAATATAGACATATATTCCATATCCTTCTACTTTCGTCAAAGTGGCTACAAGCATAACCCTGCAGCACTGTAGGGATCACACCACATGAACTGCTCATTATTTAATACTTGAACTGCTCTGGTTCCCTCTCCCACTTTCTGCTTTCTAAGCTACAGGCTTAGAGCCAGTCCTGCAAACCTGCTGCAGGGAACATTTCTGGAATAAATCATTTCATATGGCATTACTTCTCATTGAGACAATAAAATACAGCTCCCAGATTTCCTCTGGGGACTAAGTTCATACTTATTTGCGATCACGAAGAAGGTGCACATCTGTAAGAGTCTAGTGTTACATATACTTTATTTACCTGAAGGCTTTTTAACAGAGATGATTTTAAATGCTTCATCTACTGGTGTGTAACATTTTCCTTTTACTAGGTCACTATCATCTACTTAGCTATATATCTGGTTGAGTAACTATAAAAGATGCAGTTCTAGCCTATATGAGGTTTTATAGCAATGAAAGACAATGGAAATTTCTGAATAATTAGTTTGATGTATTTACAGTGACCAAGGCCAAAACCCAAATGTATTTAAGTTCCTGCACCAACCAAGACAAATAGAAACATATTTTATTACATTTCTTACCAAAGAAGCTGGAAATCTGCTTTGTTAGATACCCAGTTATATGTACTTGTTTAATAAAAACAGAGACTTCAACACGCCTGTGATCCATGAAAACAACAACACAAGTTTTCCAGAAAACACAAAATTAAGGTAGGCAGCTTCTCTGCCGAAACAGAGAAAGTGTTTAGAAATAACTCTCTCGATAGACATGAGGCTGGTGACTACAGGAAAAATAAGCACCCAAATACATTTAACATCACATTCAGAACAGGCTGAATCACAGTGCAGCAGCAGGTGAAGATGCAGCTCTTTTTTATTACTTGAGAAAAGCAAGCATTCTTTTCCCATGCACATTGTTCAGCTGACTACCAACTGATTTCCTACAAGGAGTTTCTTTAAAGTTTAGGATTTACACTTTAGAACTGCAGACACACTGTTGTTATTTTTATCATGACAGGCTGCCAATGGCATCCTGCCCATTTCAACTCCAGCCACACTACAGATATTCCCCCTCAACCCCCTTCCACAAGGAGTCAGTGCTGGTCTTACAGACAAAGGGTAACTGTCCAGAAAGATACTGAGGAAAAGCTGAGACTCTTTACCCTGGAGAAGAGAAGGGCTGAGGGGAGACCTTATAATGCTTATAAATATCTAAAGGGTGGGTTGAAGGAGGGTGGAGCCAGACTTTTCAGTGGTTCCCAGTTATAGGACAGTGGGCAATGGGCATAAGCTGGAACATGGGAAGTTCCATTCAAATATGAGGAAAAACTCCTTTACGGTGAGGGTGACAGAGCACTGGAACAGGCTGCCCAGGGAGGTTGTGAAGTCCCCTTCTCTGGAGATCTTCAAGACCCACCTGGATGCAAGTCCTGAGTGATGTGCTCTGGGCAATCCTGCTTTAGCAGGGGACTTGGACTAGATGAGCTCTAGAGGTCACTTCCAACTCTGACAATTGTGTTATTCCGCGAATGGTATCTGGACTGGCAAAACTCAGCACAACCCACATCAACCAAAACCCTACCTTAATAGAAGGGCTCTCAAGAATACTGTTGTTCTAGCTGACCAGCTGACCTTTGTTGGTTTTTTTTTTTAAGGTAAGAAAAACATTTTAAAAAAAGATTCACAGCCATAATTACAACACTTTCACAGATGGATCAGAAGTAACATTTGGAGCTCACTAGCAATACTGTCAGGACTTGACTATAAAGTGCTGAGGGGTCAACAAGACATTTGTTATCTTTATCACCTCAAAACTGACGTGTACCTTGTAACCAGACTACCCACATTAGATTTACGAGTTTAAAAATAGCCTTCCTTTACTTTAGCATACATAAAATATACCTATGGCAGTTGAATATATGCTTACTGCAATAAATAAAAGCCTCAAATGGATTACGATCAAACACATATTTCAATGTAAAGTAAAATCACTATAACTTAAGCTTTAGGGTCAAGTTATTGGGTGACGGTATTCTAGCAAAGGAAGAGAAATCATTTTCAACAAGCAAATGAGAAGTTAAAGGATCTGGCACCACTTACAACAAAATCTTAATATTCTTCCCCTTTTAGTTTGCTGCTAAAAGATGCAAATTGTACTCAGATTTGAAAAGAAATTACATTGCCCTGTAACTTCAGGGCAGGTCACAATATTTAGGCTGCCCCCCATTTCAAACTCCATTCAATAATAATTTTATTTCTGAATATCTACCTTTATATAAGCTAAAGGCCACACATTTGTCTCAGATGTACTTTTTTTTTTGCCCGTTCCTATAATCTTCAAATTATTTTGTATTTAAAAAAAGAAACAACAACCACCTGTGTTGGCTCTCTCTTAAACAGAATAGTATTTTTAAGAGATTAAACATTGATGTGAAACATCCAAACTCACATTTTAAATATTAGAGACTTGATTTTCTTGCATGATGAGCACTTACAACCTTTTTGTAACTTAGATAGCCAAGATAAAGTTATGTTAAAAGAAATAGTGTTTAACAGACGACTGTTTCACTCTGTGCTATTCTCTATGAAATCCATCCTACTATTTGAAATTCTCAAACTCACAACACCCATTAGTCAAACATAGCAAAGTACCACTTAAAACATTCAGTAAACCAATGATGTTTACTTTGAGGTTCACCTTCAAATGAATACAGAATCCATACACCATTTATTTTGGTTATCTTTGTTATGAAGCATTTTCAGGGTTCAGCCCACTGAGCATGCTGAAGTCATAAATCATCTTTGGCTATACAAAACCAAACCTCACAGATTCAAATGCCTACAGGGAAAATAGCATTTACCTAAAGCAGCACAACTTTTTGTACCTTCCTTTAGGTTTTAATCCTTGGCAAATTCTGCTTTAATATTTGTAAAGTCCACATCTTTGACAAGTAAATAAACATACACCCTTTGTCTCCCACCCCCTTACCTATCCTCCCCAGACTTTCCACCCAGTCAGTCTTTATGGCTTGAATATTAAAGTCTCAGGATACATGACAAAATACAAAAAGATCTCCTTTGTAGTTCAAAAAGCAGAGGGGGAAAATCTAGTGCCTTTTTGTTATTGTTCTTAAATCTCCCATCAATATTTGCATTTCAAAACAAGAAGAGTATATGATACTTCAAAATGAAAACTGCATTTCCATTCTCTTTCATTCCTTCTCCATTTACTAGCTGATACCTAACTAGATTTACAAGCCAAGTGTTGTCATTCCATTAAACACTACAGGGAATGACCTGCATCTCTCTGCCTCAGGTTTCAAATACTTAGACTTTCTGGAACCTCAGCTTCAATCTACAGCAGCATGCAGAGGAAAACAAGTGGAGTTTAATTCAATTTAACTTCTGAAGATCTTTCAGATGAGACTTAAAAAAATTAAGTTTCCTCTACCGACTGGATAACAGTCTCATGGCATTTCTAATGAAACCAATACAGGTGGTCAAATCATTGGTCATATTTTTGTGCACTGCTGTCTTATCTTAGAGATATGATTGCATGACTGTAACTGTACAGTATCTGTATGAGCTGACCCATGTATTTGTAGCTAAGATCAAATGGGTGGAGAAAATTCACCTACCTTTGCCAATTAACTTCAACAAGTTAATGACATTCATTACCTAGTGAAGACAAGCACTTACTCAATAGCATCTTACATTAGTAGAACAGTTCCTCCTTTAATGACAGTTACTGAGGTACTCATGCAAGGCTTGATAAAGCCACCATGACAGAAATAAATGTGATCTATTTGACATTATATATACCATAACATAAATCTATTTAAAGACACTGCACTTATTAAACAGGAAAAAAAAAACACAGGACTTCCTTTCCATAAATATTAAGCTTCTAAGAACTCACATAGACAACTTGTTCCCCACCAAAACAACTATGCTACTGATACACACCACCTGCATGTATTGCAGAATCTAAGCTAATAAATTTAACTGAAAAGCACAGGATTCATTACAGTCACCAGATCCAGCAAAAGCAGAGAATGGGAAGGTGTATTAAGAGAACAGAACCAGGGCTCAGAAAGAGCACATGGAGAAAAAAAAAACACCCAAACAACCACAAAAAACAAACAACCACCAAACAAAAACACTCAACAGAAAACCCACACAACACACACCATGGTTTTGCTACCATGAAAATGGAACCGCTGAGCAATTCCTGCTTCTTTACATCAACTATGCCATAATTTCTGCTAAGGAGGCTCTCATTTCCAACCCCTCAATCTTAAAATTATTCATCTTATGCGAGTTAAAAGCTCTATTTAAGGTTTTCCTTCTGTCAGTTTTGAATTATTTCCTCCCCCCATCCCCACAAATACATTGCTGTGTCCTCCATTAATTAAACAAGCTTTGCGTTTAATTTGCATGGAGCTAAGAAAAGCTATGAAATCTACACTTAGTCATTGTTTTCAAAACAGAATGTTCTAAAAGTTATGTCATATGAAAAGTAACATATGGATATTGTTCTACACCAGTCAGAAAAAAATTGTCTTCAAATTTTATTTTTTTTTTTTTTTACAAAAATTGTTCTGCCTATACAGGTCTTCAAAATTCTTGCCCATGAAATCCTATACTGCAGCATATTCATGAAACAAACTAATGGCTCTCCAAGAGTAGACAGCGATAAACAAATTACTGGGGAAACAGTTTATTCCTTAAATAATTAGTTTACTTTTTTTTTATTTCCTTCTAACTTACTCCACAATGGATCCAACAGAAAGAATGCAGAAATTTATATATACCATGAATGAGATAGATTGATCACTTTATCCAAACAATGTGAAATTTCTCTTTATTTTGGAAAAATCTCAATTTCTGGTATTTCTGATAAATCTCCATTATCACTCAGAGTTCAGTTCAGACTTCTGTGTCTCACTAAAGTGATTTCTCTACAAGACAAAACAAAATATCAATGTAACTGTTCCTCAATCCTTGCTTTTTTGAAACCTAGAATGAAACCAACTCACTTAGTGTTGCAACTATGAATTTTTATTTAAACCAGGAAAATGCTATCCTGCATGTGTTTTACAAAAAATAAATCAAGTACTCAAGATACTGACACGCAATTCACAATGCAGTACTTCACAACCTCCTTAGACCCAAAACAGCTGCAATTTTTTCCTTGCTTTCTCTATTTCCAATGTGCTGGAATAATTAATTTTATTTTCAGGATCATGGGGGATTTGTTTCAATTTTAATGCTTAGAATACGGAATAAAGACTTTACAAAAGCCAAGCAGTCAAAATTAATTTTGTATTTGTACCTTTGTGTAAATAAATACTTGTTTAACCATTCTTATTTCTCCCAGAAATGGTGGAGCTCCTTTTGAAGTCCCCACATTCTGCTTGCAAGCCTCTTATCTCATTGCTTTCTAGAAAGCTTGTAAGACAGTCAAAACTACACTCCAAGAAACTGCAGGTTCTTCAAGGACCTGAGGTCAAACCTATGGCAGACCGCAAGTTCAAAAGAAAAACTGTGAATAGAATACTTATAGACTACAAAGCTTTGTAGTAATATGCCTAATAAATTCATATTACTGCAGGGATGGATAACTAATAATCCAGAGCAGAATCAACGGATTGGTAAGCAACTGGAAAATAACCTTCAAGATGGAAGCTTTTAATTATTTTTTAAGTTCCTACTGTGATGGAATGGTCAACAATCCAAAATATTTATTGCTTTATCAGGGCTGAACCCGCTCATCTGACTATTATCTTCACTTCTTGATTTCAAGTTTAAATAGAACAAATACAATCTGGGCATATTTTATCCCCGTCTTTAACGCTGTGTTCAAAGATTTCTGGCCACAAAGGATATGTTTACATGCAGTTTTCCAAGAAAGGCTTTCACACCTATATTTGATCTAATCAGCTTTTATTCAAAAAGATAAGATATAAGGCAAGGCAGAGTAGAATTTTTTTGCACCGTGGAAAACTGGGAGGAATCCCACTCTTACCTTCCTCCTGTCTTAAGCCTTACCCCACTCAAGTCTTGGACATTATCACATACCGCCAGCTCCTCACTACTCACACTATCATCTGTATTTCAAATTACCAGAGATACTGGGAAGGCCTCAGTCCAAATAGCTTTAGTTACTTCTCTCCAAGCTCTCCTACAACCTAGAGGACTGAAATTCTTTAAAATCAGCCACAAAGTGTCACTTGATTATTAGATATGGATTATGAGATCCCTTGAGGAAGCAACGGTCTGAAATATTCTATGATAAACCAACAGTCATTTCCATATGCAAGATGTTGAGAGATGTCATTTTATGCTTATGTTAGAGCTTTTCTAATATGATTTTATTTGATTTGGAACCACATTCAAAAGTTTTACCTCGGTGTCAACTCTTGGGAGCCACCACCATAAGAATAGCTTTGATGTCAATGACAAATCCCAGCTTAAGCAGTCAAGAGTAATTGTCAGAACTGGTGAAATAAACGCCTAAGTTGTGTTCAGCAGACACCACAAACAACAGTTTAATGGAAAATCTGATGTGGCCTAGCACTTGTGAAAAATACAACATGGATATGAATTCTAAAAATACTGAGCCAGTATTCTTGGTAATTATCACCAATTTCATCACTGCTCTTCAGAATCTCAAGAAAGATCTGGTTTACCACTAGAAACTCTGCCCTAACTAGGACAAGAAAAAAAATCTCAAAAAAAAATCTCAAAAAAAATCAAAACCAAAACCAACCTTAAATCAAAGACAAAGAGCATAAAAAGGTTATATATATATATACTTATACTATTTAAGGTATATACTCATGTTTTTAAAATACTGGATACTTGGTTCTCCCCACCTGCTTTTGAGATACATTTTCATTAGGTTCTGTTTGCTTGCTTAAGGGCTATAAAAACCTGAAATTTCATCATTTGAAGGAGAAAAATATACTTGCTATATTTCCACCTAATATCCCACTATACCATGAAATCACAGAAGACTAGAACTGATTAGGCTTTTCATTGTAATTATCAAAGCTGAGATGTGTAGTACCCGAGAGTAAACATCAGTTATGAAAGTTAAATTCAACTACATTTGAGAAGAATTCCTCCACAACTCCTTCCTATTTTGTGAATTCAAAACATAAGATAGAACTAGATAACCAACTACTTTAAAGAAACCCACAAACCTAATTTTAACCTTGTAACACTGCTCCTAAAGTAAATAGCAACTAGCTAAAAATCACAAATAAGGCAAAGCACCAGGCAAGGTCTTCTTCCATTCACCTACTACCAGTTCCACTGGCCACAGGGCAGCTGCCTTGTTGATTCTCAGGGACTGTAACAAACAGGAAACACAAAGGAGGGGCACTGAAAAGCTAGCAGGAATATATACATTGCAGTAGGAAGAAAAAAGAAATAGGTAGCAGTATCATTGATTGGGCATATTTTCATGGAAAAATCAGTAGCAGATTCTCCTTCACTTGAAGAAATAAAAAAAAAAAAAAGACTGACTGGCTGCCAAAAAGAAATCACAACTACAGCATGTATCCATAAGCATTTTTGTGCACTGAACTGTATCAGAAGCTCCAAACACTTTCTGCTTATTTATAAAATATAACAGGGCATATGTCCACTCAGGAGTCTAACAGTAACATAGCTTAGATGAATTCTAAAATATCCAACTCCTAGAAGCAAAGTTCAAATCCTGGTAACGTCAATATAAAGTTTTGTTTTTCCAAAGCAGATACACCAGGTTCCTATGCTATTTACCATATTTGCCCAGCAGCTTTTTGGCAGGAATTTTTTTTGGATAAGACTTCAAAAACTGAAGTCTTATTTGTTTTATGTCGATATTAATGTTTTCATAACTTTTCTTCAAGAAATCATGGTTGGCTTGATGCTTCTGACTTAAATTGCCATTCTCTTTCTAAAGCTGGTAGTTTCTTTCCATCAAAGAGGACCTGTGCAACAACCATAGACTGTTATTGTGATAACAAGGGGATAAAATACCAGAACCTGCTAGAAAAACAAAGAATATTTATCATTAATATAACCACAGGAGACTTTAGGATGCTTAAACATCCAACTTGCAAATACAGCATATGTGAAAACACCCTTGTGTTGCATCACAAAAGCAACACAGTGACAAACTGAGACACAGCATATATTACCGTAGGAAAAGGGAATTCAGATGCCAAGGTAGAAACAAAAAAAGGATTTTCAAATAAGAGCTAAAATTAGCTGGTTCATGCAGCAAAGCGGAGAAGTGCAAGGAGTCTATTCCAGTTGGAAACAGCAACAAAGATAGCTCTTCCAATAAATGAGAAGTCACATGGAAGGAATGGGACTGATTCATAATGAAAGAGACAACCTAACAAAGATGCCTGAGGTGCATTTCTAAAAGTTAAACAATTCTCAACTACATCTTAAAGTGAAAGGAAAATTGGTAAAGATGTTTGATGAAGAAAGTAGACTGGAAGGCGAGAATGGAAGAAAAGAGAGGATAGGAGAAATGGAAAGAATCCCAGTAGAAAATAGGAAACAGGAGTGACAGCCAAAACCTTCCCTAACCAAATAGAAAACAGATAGCATAAACAATATTCTTCATCTCCTCTACAGGCTGAGAAGGAGAAGAGTTAAGCAATATACTGTGGCAGGTTGTTGATTCAAATCTCAAAATTTAAATTGAGAGACTAGATCAAAGGAAGACTAATTAAAACAAAAATCAAGTACAGGGTGTGCAATTCCCCTCCTTAATTACTCCAACTGTAAACCCCAGGGCTTCACTAAGTACTTCACTTTCAAATTTCCAGATTAGCTCACTTCTTCCAGAGCTGAGCTGTTCCAAAGGCAGCAGCAAAGGGATGGTTGCCTGGAATTAAAATGAAATGCCTGTGAGTTCCAGGATAGCCTTTGTAAGTGGATGTGGGCTTTCTCCAACTGGCAAAGCAAAAAGGTACCTCCTGCTGGGGAGTCTCGGTCAAAGAGGAAAAAGATGGCTTTTTGGAAGGGAAAAACATTCACAAAACTGACTAGCTGCTCAAAGGATTTAATTACTCTCTAACCTGAATGGAGCATCTTGAATTACAGGCAGATGCAGCTAAAACATCAGAGGACTTGTCCTAATCATGAGATGAAGAAACCATGCTAGTGGGCAGCTACAATCATTTACACCCTCAAATAAAGTTCCCTATACTTTTCTCCTAGTTTTTACATTTCGGTCCAGTACACATCCATATAACCAATCAGAAACAGCTGTATTGAGAGATGAAACTCACTGGCAAATACTCAAAGCAAAAGAAACCAAGGGGTAAACTCCCTGCACAGTCACACTGGTCAACCTCAGTGGCAGGTAAACACCTATTTAACATGCAGCAGTTTTTTTCCAAGTAACATTAGTAAAGCACACACAAATATTTCTACCTATTTCTACCTACTTTACAAACATTGGTTAGGCAAAGTGAAGGATACAGCTAGAACTCATCTAGTAAATAAACATTTTTTGGCCTTCAAACATAAAACAACACAGGAAGAACATAAATTAAGTTAGTTTCTGGGTTCAAGTCCAGTAGCATCTCCACTAAAATAAGTTTTATAAGAGCATCAACAGCAAGGCTAAAGAATGAATCATGAACTGAGTCTGACTACACCTTATCAACTCAGCAATAAGCATTAGTGCCAAGTCATAGTGACAGGATATTACTGGGGAAGTCTGTATTGTCATTTAGCTTTCAGGACCATCAACTCACCATCTAATGCCAGTATTGAAAATGTTGAGAATAAACAAGTTACCAGACAGTACTGTCCAAGGGTACAGCACCAAACATAGCATGAGGTAACCACTCTGGAACACTCCAAATCATATATTTACATTTTGATTAGCAAAACAACCAAGGCTAAGAGTATACCAGTAATCAGACTTCGCCACAGTAAGGAAGGTAGTATTCAAACTGTTCTCATAATAAAATGATATTGTTCAAAATCTACTTTACTAGCAGATTTTTATCCTTCATCTGCTATCAGAGGTCACATCACAAATAGTTCGATGAAGTAAACAAGACTAGAAAAAAATAAATGAAGAAACTGTATTAGAGAATGTGGTAAACAACAGATTACAAACCCAAACACTGGCAACATGTTTAAAGGCAATCTGGCACTACATGTTTGTGGTTCAGGTTGATCATGTCCTGCCCACTTGTCTTTTTAAAAATTCAGCAAACTCAAGGATTTGCAGAGGACCTGCTTGTACTGAAAAAGAATTTGTGCATGTTTTACTTTCTTCTAGGACTATGTAACTGAAAGCAAAAGCTTTGAGGCTGCTCCTTCAATAAAACGTACCTATTCCTACAAACGGCCAGCTCTGTAACCGAGTTTGGCTTTCATTCCTACATCATAAAATTAATGACTCAAGTGCCATCTACTGTGTCTGCACTCAAGTGCAGTATTTCTACATACAACAAATGGAAGGTAGGGCCAAAAATATCAAACAGAAATAACTCATCAATTTTCTGCCCAATTTGATACCATACCTTCTAGTATTGTCCTCCATGCAGACTAACACACATGCTATGCTCAGAAGACTAGACAATCACCTTTGAGGTATGGAATACAAATTAATATAATGATCTAAAGCAGATCTTCAAATTTTCAATTAAGTTAAAACAAACGAAAAAAAAACACACCCCAAAAAAATCCCAACCACAACAAAGAATTAGCCTGTTTCCCCTCTCATCTTAATTATGCTCTTATCATAACATCCTGTTTTCTTTCACAAGATCAAGGAAATCAGATATGGAAAAAAAACCTTACAGCAAACACCAGAAAAACAGCATTTTCCAAGAGCCACCAGATAACTGTCATGGAAATAACACCGCATCTTGCTACACAGGGATGTGGAATAGAAAAGACATGGTATCTCAAAAAATCACTGGATTATCAAATCTCATCTTCTAAGTGCATTGCTTTATTAGGGGAGAATTCCAACACTTCTCTTGGAGGAAAGCTTCTTTTAGAAGAACAAACACCACAAGTAGAACATAACAGAAAAAATATAGATAGGAGTTACAGCTGTGTGTTTCATTAATATCTCATACAATATCTGCTACTTCATGACAAAGAACTTTGCATCAAAATTGCTTCACTTCAGCAGTTAAAATACTGAAGGCAGGTGTTCTTGCAATGCTGCATTAAAGTTTGCTGGTGGATTCCATTCAGCTTTCTGTTACATCCTTTTCCATCACATTCTATTAAAGAGGGCTCATAGAAACTCACCCCTTTTTCCTCCCCAAGCCCATCAGCACTCAGAGAAAGGTAAGATTTGGAGCCAGAATTACCACCACATGCGTTATTAACTGCAGGCCACGTGAGCAGTTTTGCTGGGATGTTAGGGGTAGGGAGCAGCAAATCAGCTTCTAATACTTGCTTATTCTGCTGTAAACACAGATATGTGGGAAGTGAACGAAACAAGGCCAGGGCCACAGAGCTATAACCTCTCCCTGCAAACACGGCTCCCTTCCCTTGTAATAAAAGGGAACAAACAGAAAAAGCTGCTTCTTTAATGTGAATGTTGCTCTTTCCAAAATAGTTCCCCCTCTAGCTCCACTGGCACATAAAGAAGAATGATACACAATCCTTTAAAAACAAAATAGCCACTCTATCACTATCACCACGGTGAACCACAAACACCCAAAGAGTTTGGGTGTCCAAGAGAATCCAAGCCTGGAGCAGATGACAGGCCGTATTCAAGTACAATCCATGTTTCAGCATTCCTTTGAATATCGATTTTTTTTTTTTAGTTGGAACTTATACATGGTTATCAAGTAACAGGGAGAATTCATCTAGACTAATAAAACATAAAAGGTTGCCTCCTACTTATTGGTTCCAAAATAAACACCACAATCAGCATGTGTGATTAAATTAAACTTCGTTTCCAAACTAAACACTGTGTCATGCACACAATGAAAGGTTCAGAATACCACAAATATTCTGAAGGGGTCACAAGGCACATAAAGGCAAACACAAGACCAATTTACAGCAGGAAATTTGGCAGAGAGGTATAAGGGGCGGGGGTAGTCGAGGCTTGCTACTCTGGAGGGAAAGCAGTACAATGTGGTGCACACCTGGTTCTCCTTCAGCACTGATTGCTGCTGAATCTGAAAATGCACACAGCCAGGAAGAGGTTCCTGCACAGATCTCAAAACCAAATTATTCTGATGCACTCCAATGTCTGTTTGTAAAAACACCATGATATGAATACTCAAGTGTTCAGTTTGAGCTTACAACAGCCCTTTCCCCTATCAGCTGTGTTTTGGATTTCATGCTCATTGCCAGAGGGTTCACAGCTGGGAATTACATATAGGTCACGTGAAAAAAAAAAAAATAATCTTTCTTTTAATACTATTGTTCTCAGGTCTTATTTTGCAATAGAGGGTAATATTTCAGAACATTTTCTAACTGCCTCATCTTCAACAGAATTCCCCTTAAAACTGTAATGTAACTAAAAGAGAATTGTCAATGCCATGCCAGGTCGCTGTCAGCCAGCCCCCAGACTGCACAGCACTTGCCTAAAGCACTCCTCATTCTTCTACTTTCAGGCTCCTGCATCGTTCCACCACAGTGCCCAAGCCTGACATGCAAAAGTTGTGGCAACTCTAGGTCTGATTTCACAGGATGCTCTGGCAGTACACAGCCTCCCCAGCCTGCACAACTTCAGTATTCCAGGCCCAATCTTTTCATGATCCTGCCAACACAGCTCAGTTATGATTGCCAAGCCACTGTCTCTCTCTTCTAGGTCTGAACTTCGGAGCATCACGATCAGTTTCTAACCATGAAGGCTGGAAAGAACAGAGATTGATAGCGTTCACTCTATCCTTTTCTCCCTGAATATAGTCACCTCAGTATCTGAGCTTTCCATTTCTGCCAAGCAACAGGCCAAAAGCCAACATGAACTTCGTAAAGCAAAGTTCCTTCCCCTTTCGGGTGATGAAAAGGCACCACCTTGTGGATGTTTCTCAGAAAAAGGTTTCACCAACTGGCAGAAAAAATTCCAATTCAGCTAATTCCCAGTTATGTCAATGGGAGCATCAAAGGTTTGTATAATTAAAAAATTGACACTAAATAATATGTATCGGAGCATGTTTCAGCTAACAATGCATTCTGCCTAACTAAAGCAGGTAATTAAGGCTTTATTATATTTAATCTCAAAGTGAATACTTAAATTCTTAAGTTAAACCTACTGTGCAAAATCTTAACAAGGGTAGAAATTAACTTGTAATATGTTTCTCCACTATTCCACCTATATTCATTATTTCTCCAGCAAACACCAATTAGCCACTTATTGCAAAGATCTAAATTAACATAACTGATTTTGTGCATAGAAATGAGATCATTTTTCCATAAGCAATAGCCAAATAGCAGTCAGTAGTCAGTCAAAAGCAAATTTAATCAGGCACTGTGCAAAATACACACCTATTACCCTTGAAATAAAATACCCAAAATTGCTACAGGAAAGTGTTGGAAATTAGAATAACAATATTGTACTTACTTCAGTTGGCAAGTAAACAATATTTGCCACAAATAGAATCTTTCATCCACAGGCCTTCTCATTAAAGCTTCTTTTTCCTTCACATGTTAAACTTGGGCCAGGGGAGAATCAGACAACACAGCTAAGAACAGAATCCAAACACCTTCTACTTCAATGTCTGGCTACTAGAAAATATATTCTCCTGTCAAGAGACCATAAACATTCTGAAAAGTGACTTGATGGAATGCAAAATTAATGACAATGGGATGATGGAATACAAAATGAATAATAAAATACACTTCAGAATATCTATATAATCAGTATTTGGAAAGTATGGAAAGCAGAAAATGCCTGTGATTCCTCTTTTAAAAGCCAGCAGATTCCTTCATCATCTCCATATTCCACCAACATTACCAGAGCGTTTATGTATTTTACACACTATGAGCAACCAAAAAACCCACAAGAATATAAAATCTGCAGGCAGTTCTTGCAAATGTTTTCATAGTTAGTAATTTTATGTAAATGCTAATATTTCGATGTCTAAAATTGAGAAAAAATGGATTGCAAGAACTTGCAGCAGATTAATTATTTTATCTTCAAGTTCTGATGACTGAAAAGTCAGTGCCTGGAATTTCAGTATAATTAGAGACCCTGAATGATATTATTTGCTTACAAATCTCCTGCCATCCCTATAATTTATTATATTAATACAGAAAATAAACCTAAGAATTAGTACATTTAAGTTTAGTCTTAACCCATACAGCTGAAAAACACAACTGTTGTCCAATTACTACATTCTAGTGAGAGGAACAGATAAACCACCACGTTATCTTCAGTAGCAACACTGAAGTCACCTGCATCATTCAAAAAAATTGTTTATGCATCAGCACCATAAATGGAAGGAACTGACTATGACAAGACCGAATTAGCCTTCAAGAAGGTATCACAAAGACTGGAGAAATACTTGCAAAAATGAAAAAAAAAAAAAAAAGATAGAGGGGGGAGATGCAATTCAAGAAAGCATAAGCTGCTAGTTACAAGGATAACCAAGTTTTAAAACAAAGACCAATTAGCAACATGTGTGTTCTTTACAAAAGGATGTATGGGTTTATAGTGGAAATTGACTACTGTTGTAAAGAATGTGGACAAGATCTCTTTAGCCTTGAACAGATAAAATGAAGAATACACAAGAGGGGAGTGGAAAAACAGATCACTAGCAAGAAATTAACATAAAGGGGTGTAACTAATTCATGCTGCTGTTTTCTTCACCATTTCCAAGGAAAACTCACTCCTGATATTGAAATCAGATTTAATATTGTGACTGGTATAACAAGATGGTAGATTTTCAGGTGTCTTTAAACGGGATTCTTATCACCTTATCCTAATAGAGGATAAGAGAAAGAAATAAACCAGTGTAGGATAATCACCTGCAAACGAAGACTCCATTTGGAGATAGCTCAAGTATGAGGTACAGGCTGAAGCAAAGGAAAAAGAAAACCTTTAGGAGCAAGACAGATGTTCTCAGCTGCTACATACAATAGCTGAAACACCAAAGATACATATCAACCATGGGGATCACAGCAAAAATTCAAGAGAGGTTCAAATGGTGTCAGTTTTCACTTCCAATTGTTTTAAAATTTGGTGCAGGAAGAGGGAGGAGTGTCAGCTTTCTGCTTCCATTTCAGTACCATCAAAACAAACTAAAGCAGCCTGCTCTACAAAAGGTCTTACAAGAATTTCTTTATAACAACAAAAAAAATAATCTACTGTCTCTACTCTTCTGTTAGAATTTCCACATGCCTATGCTAGAAGAGTGGATCCCCCAAAATATTCATTAATTCCAAATGATCAGGCATATCAGTACTGCATCTTCACTAGATCCCTCACATACAAAGGGATGCAAACAACCACAAGCATTTGGCATCTTACAGTATGTTACAAAACTACAATTTAAACATAAAATATTTTCAGGTTAAATGACACTCACAGAAAAACTAGGAAAGCTTATCAGCAACTTTTCAAACTCTAAACTACAGGAGGGAAAGTTTACAGGCAGAAATATTCTCCTTTACTAGGCCAACTGACAAGTAGGTTTTCCCAAGCACCTCTTCAGGTTTCTAGTGAAAAGCTCTCCCTTTTCCTGACTGAATCAGTTGAGCTAATAAAAAACTTTCATACCACTCCCTATCAACCTTTCTTCAATTTATCCTTACCTCATCAGCTACAACTCTGAACTAGGAAGCAGATTTACTGAAGCTGGGAAAAAAGAGCTGTAGTAATCAAAATACTCTGAGGTTGTAGACTGCATCAGTATATGGATTACTAAAAAACTTCAGCATTGCTAAAAAAACCATAACATTGTAATTCCATCTACAGTTTCTGACAGAAGTACTTGACAGTAATTAAGTTTCTATCTATTTTTAGAGCTCAGGAATACAACCATATGACTTTTATCACTGATATCACAGCACCATGAACCAGGCACCTTTCCCTGCTGCCACAGAAATTTTATTTTTCTTGAGCTTTTCTTTTCACATATAGAAAAATTTATGGATCAAATCGAAATCATACTTTGCCTAAAAAAAATTGCCAATGAGTTACATGATTTCTTAAAGAACTGAATCTTGAGTGTTGGGTACTAAACTGCTGGAAAGAAGGCAGTGTGCTATGCCAAGAGAGTCAATGTCATCTAACCTTCAGATGAACCAATGGTAACATGACTGAGTGTTCTTAATTACCTAGCATTTCTTTGGACATTCTCAGTATCTGAGGAACATTGTAGCTACAAAAACACAAACTTACATAAATACTGAAGTTACTTTCAACGGAACTGATTAGATTGCATGACATGCATATGCTTTGAGCCTGGCTACAAGTTCTTACGTTTTCTGCTCAAAACTCCAGAAAGCTCTACGACTGTACTAGGGCCAGGTTCACACTTTTAAGCAGCACCTAACAGCATTCAGGCTGCATCCTTAATTCCAAACAAGTCTGAAATTTCAAAGATATCCAGTAGTTTACTGTAGTCCAGTAACAGCAAATCCAGTTGTGTACATGGCATTGCTATACCAGCTGTTTCCTGGCTATTCGCCCATCTCCTCTGTGTAGTACCTCCTCACGTTTGGGACGCCCTATGAAAAAAAGCAGCAGCTCGGTTATTGTACCAGCAATTCATGATACCTCAATCAGTACACAAACCTCACCTCTAGCATCCAGACAAAGGAGTCAATTGCAGCGACCAAGAAGAAGCTCCCGCAGACTGGAAAAAGGGGAACATAACCCCGATATTCAAAAAAGGGAAAAAAGAAGACCTGGGGAACTACAGGCCAGTCAGTCTCACCTCTGTGCCTAGCAAGATCATAGAGCAGATCCTCCCGGAATCTCTGCTAAGGCACATGGAAAATAAGGAGGTGACTGGAGACAGCCAACATGGCTTCACCAAGGGCAAATCATGCCTGACAAATCTGACAGCCTTTTATGATACTGCCACAGACTTGGTGGACAAGGGCAGAGCAACAGATGTCATCTACCTGGACTTGTGTAGGTAGATTTGTGTAGGTAGGTAGGTTTGACACTGTCCCATACAACATCCTGGTCTCAAAATTGGAAAGTCATGGATTCGATGGATGGACCACTCGGTGGGTAAGGAGCTGGCTGGATGGCCACACTCAAAGGGTTGTGGTCAACAGCTCCATGTCCAATTGGCAGCCAGTGACAGGGGTCTGTACTGGAACCAGTGCTGTTCAACATCATTCTTGGAGACATGGACAGTGGGATAGAGTGCACCCTCAGCAAGTTTGCCGATGACACCAAACTCAGTGGTGTGGTCGACACGCTGGAGGGAAGGGATGCCATCCAGAGGGACCTGGACAGGCTGTAGAAGTAGGCTCATGCAAGTCGCATGAAGTTTAACCAAACCAAGTGCAGGGTCCTGCACCTGGGACGTGGCAATCCCAGGCACAAATACAGGTTGGGCGGAGAATGGCTAGAAAGC
>JAOQGH010000040.1:29377672-29407547 GCA_025769975.1 Gallinago jamesoni
ATACTAGAAAGAAATTCTTTACAGTGAGGGTGGTGAGGCACTGGAACAGGTTGCCCAGGGAAGTCGTGGATGCCCCAGCCCTGGAGGTGTTCAAGACCAGACTGGATGGGGCTTTGAGCAACCTGCTCTAGTGGAAGGTGTCCCTGCCCATGGCAGTGGGGTTGGAACTAGATGATCTTTAAGGTCCCTTCCAACGCAAACTATTTATGATCCTATGAAACAGTACAGGCTTCTGCACAAGCTGTTTGTCCTTGAGAGGAGAAATACATCACTATTATTGCTAGTCAATTACTCCTTCAGAAGATACTGCAAAGTGTTAAAAATAGCAGCATTTAAGGGCAAATAGAGCATTTGAAGAAGTACTAAAACAACCAACTAGAAGAAAGACATTCTTTTAAACTAACCCCATTGAGGAACACTCCAACATCAGAAAAATCAAGCAAACAAGACATTAAGGCAACTGAAATACAAGCCTAGTAACAGACTGGTCTCCTACCACTCTATAATAATGTCTGGTAATAGTTTGCTCTTGGCATGGAAATAACAAGTTTAAGGTTTTGGAAATGAAAGGAAACATAATCTGTTGGTATGTACTTCAACAGCCACTGTATTAAACGGGTGAGAGCTTTGACATATTGGTGGTCCAGTCAGAGGTGAACAACTGGACTGAATGCAGGTGAGAGTCAAGTATGAAAAATGCTATTTATTCCTTAGCACTGAATTTTATAAGATTGCAAAGATTTCATTACATCCTATTATCATAAATAATGTTATTTTCAATGACAGAACCTTTTAAATATATACAAATATTATTTTATCATTTAGAAATGTTGTATTTATGTTAACAGATTTTATCTGGCACCAAAATGAGGAGAAAAAGCAGGTATCTATTGTGATTTACAAACTGGGGCCTTTCAAATTTGACAGTATTGGAATTTTAAAAAGCACACACACACAGAGACGCTGGACCACACAAATACTTCTAGAAACTTTGCATTTCCAAGTAACTAGTATGAAACTATTTTGATTTAGCAATAATCTTAACTGTTATTCTCCAATAGCTGCTCAGTACCATCCACAAAGTAATTTGGCAGGCTGCGTACATACTACTTTCTCCATGGACAGCTGTCTTTCCTGCAAACAATATTCACCTTCATCCATGTTCTAATGGAAGGAGTCAAAACAAATAACACCACACTCTCACTACCCTTAGACCCATTAATCTCAAACCAGACCTCTCTAGGGGCTCTATCTTCAGATCAAATCAGCAACTATAATTTGTACAATATGGTCTTAAAAATACAACTACAAAAATACAGGACTACAACAGCTATGTGCAGAACTTTTCATTAGATTAAACAAACTACTATTACTTGAAACAAGTGCTGTGACTAATGTTGTTTAAACAAAAGAAATAGCAGGAAAACTACCACAGACCCAGTAAGTTAAATGAAGATCATAGACTTTCACCTAGAACTGAACTTACAGTCTCCGACAATTTAGTAAGTTCTCTGTAAAATTTCCTCTTACTAGTAGACAAAAAACAGGAGCTGGAGATAACTACATTCTGCAGACTTGTAAAGGAGCAGCTGCAAAAACTTGGCTAATGGTTTAGCCATAGCATGCTGACAGATGGATATGAAGCTATTAATAATGAAGGAATGCAAGCATGTTATGAACTGTACCAGCTATTTTATGGATTGTTATACATTTCAATCTGAATTTTAGCATAGGAAGAAATACTGTGGTTTGAAAATCTACTATTCAGCATAGTTTCTGACCTCAGCTATAATTCATTATGCATGGATATATTACAACTCCAAATACAGCATATTATGATGCATTTTAAAACCAGAACGTGCAGACTAAAACCAGGACGCTGACCTAATGATGCACAAAAGCCCTAAGCAATGTAAGGCTAGGCTGTACACAGCCAGGTATTGGCTCACCTTTAAAGTACAAAGCACTGCAATAATGCTATGTAACAAAATCCTTCCTGAAGCCGTCAGAAGTTTAAAGGATGTTCCAAACACCTAACACTCCTCTTCTTTGCCCATTCTGAGTAATAACCTGGTTAGCACTTTTCTTACTCTTTTTACTGAAGATGCAGTTTTACATTCAAAAAATCTGTGTGATGCCAGAAACCACACATTCCTGCCCCTCCTTTCTGCCTACATTAGTGCCTGTTCAGCTGCACAATGCCACTACCTTTTATTTCCTGGGTTGCTTTTCAGATGGTTTACATCCTTGTTCAGGCTCATCACCAAGTATGAACCAGCTGCAAACTCTATATTGAAATGAATTATAAGGCAGGAAAGAAGGAAAAAAGTATGTATTGTTGTCTTGCTGCTGTTTAATCTCTGACATTGGTTGACCACCACTTGATTTTGGACTGCTCAAACTTTCTATAATGCAGGCTCAATTAACCTGCTACCCACATGCCACTTATGATTTGCACAGCTAATTTACTCTGCTTGCGGCTTGTATCTGGTAGACTTCTCTCCTAACAACAACTTCAGTGGGCTGCAGGTCAGTGGATTTCCAGGCAGCAGCTTCACCACTTTGCTAGTTCCTCTCCTGAGTGGCTCCCTTAAGCCAACTGAAAAAGGAGGTACAGCAGTGAACATTCCTGCCAACCTCAAAACAGTATCTCCAGCCAATAACAGTCTCCTTTACTGTTCCTTGAAAACATGACAAGCAGGAGCAGGCTTCACAGTTTGTTTCAGCAGCATCTGTCTGCTTCTAGTAGCTCCATTTTAGGGGCGTTGTAGAAGCAGCATAGAGCCTGTCTGTTCCAATACAGAGTGTACTAGTTCTGCACTTACGCTTTGCACCTAGGCTCTCTCAGAAACCTTGTGCTCACTGCCCTGGTGTGACTGTTCCCATTACAATGCCAGGAAGGGCCATGACAATGGAGCTCTTCCATGCAGCCAGAGAAAATCTGTACAAACCCAACACATGTCAGCCTTAAGTGGCTGGTTGCATATAACCCCCCCAAAAATCCTATGACAGTGCATATTCGGAAGATTTTTTGAGCTAAGAATTTTCCCCACAAACAACTTTCAGCACAAGCGAGCCTTAAATGTTTTATCCATCAATTCCTCTCCCAAAGAAGTTCTTCACTATCTAGCTAGAAAATTATATGGAAAAGGACATATGACTGCAAAGGTGAAGAGCAGGCTCCTGTGTTGCTTCTGGAGAATTGAGAGAATTTGCTAAAGATATTGGAACAGTTCTTAGATGTTGTCCCAAAACTGTCTGGGCAGATAAGAGATTTGTTAGAATAAGACACCATTTAAGGAAATCACAGAAGATAGCAGAAGGCAAGGGTCTGAATTTAAAAAAAAATAAAATATCATCTTAGTATTTCATACCTAGCTTACCTTTCACTGTATCTTCTCTCACAACTACTGGGAAAAAAAGAAAAAAAAAAGACTTAACATACACTTGGTGATGCACAAATTTAAGACTGATAGGGATACAAACCACATAGGCCTACACCAAGCTTCCAATTACCCAGTTGTAGCTTGCTAGTACTGTTCATTGGCTTTGCAGAGAAATAACCTCAGTTTGGTATTTCAAAGACTGCCAACATCTGAAGTTGGTTTGCTTAAACTAATGTTCTTAAAAAGTAATGTACCCAGAGCACTGGTATGTGCCTGCAGCCTTGAGCAAGCCCCCCTTTTCCCTAGGGGGGACCTTTATGCAGTTACAAAAGCCATCTAAGCAGTAAGCACTTTTAAAGCAATTTTCCTCAACAAGAACTGAAGGTTTCAGTTGCATGAAGAAGTAGTGTTTAGTTCATGTATTAGAGGTGATTTTGCTAACAAGCACATAATGAAAAAATATAATACCACAGTGTGCACCAAGCATCCAGTTAAAACCTCGGATATCGCCAAAGAGCAGAGCGTACTCTGCCCTAGGTCAAAAGTACGAGGTAAATACAAAATACAAAAGTGAAGCAGGGAAAATACTGGAATCTAAGGACAAAGATACTGATTTGTATTCTGGGTTGGGAAATACAGCTCATCCAAATCAGAGTACCAAAAATATTAACAGAGCATTATGGTGGGTGGGGTGGGGGACAAAAGATGCTGTCTTACTGAAATTCAGATGTAGTCATCAACAAAAACCAGCATCTCATTCATTCTTGTCTAATTAGAATTCTGCAGATGACCCCTTAGTCTCATTTAATAAAAACCTCTAAATCTAATTTTGTTTACCTAGAATATTGCAACAGCAGTACTATATTCTCAAATGAGACATAGCTATGCATTTTAGCAAGAGGCAACATTACAGTTTTGATGAGGTTACCAAAATCATGTAGATTCTCATTGGAATTCATATTTGGAATTAGTCTCCCTCAGTTTGATTATACTGAATTTCTGCCAAATGAATAAAAAAGCTTGCTGTTAAAGTGATAGGTCTCCTTCTTGAAATAGAAAATTGGGGTGAATAAATAAACATAGATAGCTGCAACTTCAATGAACAGTGATGCAAAGCATACATCTTCTCAATAAAGAAGATAGAGTCATCTTGTAGAAATATCAGAATGAAGTTTCTCAGGAGACCTCTGTTATAGCTCATAGATTCCAATTCCAAGCAAAGAAACCAGAGCAAGCACCACAATTGTTCTAACACACAAGAGCCTCAACAGTAGAAGAAAAAGGGCAGATTGAAAAGCATGTCCTGTAAATCTAGTTACTCCTAGTTTCAAGGCAGCACAGGATCATCAGCCATCTGGCTGTAATAGTTTGGACTGGTTGTCTGTTATTACCATCCAACCATGTGTGGAAGGAAAGAAAGTTTTGCAGAAAAGCAGCAGGTTCTCTAGTTTACAGCAGCAAGCACACTGCATCGTGGAGCTTCCAGATCATACTTCATGAAAAAGCAGCCCCAGCAGCACACCTGGTTCTACACAAATGCAATATTCTCACAAAGTAGTCCAGTAGACACAAAGAGGGAAGTGATATAATCATCTCTACTTCTACCAGTTTCCAAGCAAATAAGATTTTACTTTTGATCTCTGGGCACATTTGTGTTGTAACAGACACATGCATTGCCCAATTTTAATTTCCTCTTATCCCCATCCCTTTACACCTCAGGGGGCTGGTACAATATTATTTAGGAGTAATAACTGCAGAGTAGGTCCTCTTTATTCCCAGAAGCCCTGGGGCTGAGTAACCATAAAGCATACAAACTCTAGAGAATCTGTAAATCAAACAACTGATTAGTCTATACCAAGCTCACACAGGTAAGATTTTTCCAACTTGTACTCTGGTCAACTCCTCTTTGCATTGCTGTCCTGTCTAAAGCCTAGATTCACTTTCAGTTAAACATTATGCAAATGCAGAAATATTCCTTGAGAACCTACAGTTCAAACAATATCAAAGCACAAGGAGGCACAAGAAAACATGTGAAAAGAAAGAGTCAAAACATAAGTACTTCTCTGCAGAGTCACAAACAGATTATTGGCCTAAAGGTTCACACACAGTCAAAGCAGTACATCATGCCAAACCCTAAACTCCCAATAAAAGACATAAAAAGACCTACTACAATTACAGTTGTTTTCTATACCACATACAAAGTAACAACATGACAGGGCAGAAAAAAAACAACCACCAAATACTGTGGTTTTATTTTAGCAGTAGAGCATCTTATATAGGTATGCTACTTAAACCAGAGAAGTATAACCTAGATGAATCTATTACAGGCTAGATGCAAAATTTATTGGAAAATGACACGTAGAGGTTAAGAGTATTTAAAGATCTCTTACTGAACAAAATGGTACAGTCTGCTCAAAGTCTGATTCTATCCAACAGTTATACAAAGCATCCGTAATAGAAAGAATAATCATTTTCCTTGCAAAAACAGGAGAGCAGGGAGGAGACTGCAAGTATACTAGAATACAAGATTAGAATACAAAACCATCTTGAGAAGTCAAGAAAAAATAGGACATTAGAAGGAGAAGCAACAAAGTCAGCAGACGCAGATCCAAGCTTTTAATGAATGGTAAGTAAATTACATCGGGCTGTTGCAAAGAAAGCTAACAGCACACTATGATGCATAAACAAGAGAACATCCTGCAAGGCATGAGAAGAAATCCTTCTCCACACCAGAACTTTGGTAGAGATGCATCTGGAAATGCTGTCTCAGTTTTGGGCACCTCACTTTCAAGATGATGTAAATCAGCTGAAGGGAACCCAGAGAACTGAAATGAGAAGGATGGTTGGAAGACACGAGAAACTGCTAATTTATTCTGGATAAAGTATTTCAGAAATTGAAGTCAAGGCAAATATGAAGGAAAGTGTCTGCCCTCCTTTATAGCAAGCCTTGCCCATGATTGTATAGCACATCAAAAACAAATCTGGTAATAAAATCTCGTTTCTCTCAACTCCCTCTCCTATATGTTAATACTTGTGCCTTCCTTCTACATAATTTCATATGTGCAATTGTGCAGAATGATAGCTTTTGGCAAAGTCACTTGCACTGTAAAATGGAAAAAGCAATGGAGGGAATAACTTTAAAAGAAAAAGAAATCTGAATTCCAGTATCACATAACTTTAAATTACCTTCTTTTCTATACTTCACCACCACATGAAAACAGGAAACTGCTCTATTATTTCTCATTTCTTTTCCTCAGCAGTATTAAACAGTTTATGAGCATAGACAGTCCAAAAGGAACACTGCGTTGGGCCATAAACTGCAGAAATGTATATTCTCCAGACACATATAAAAAAGTACACAGATGGCAGCACTACTGAAGATAGTTATAATTTCATTTTAACCAGTCATTTTCAACTAAAACAAAGTTGTGCCTTCCGAGAATAATTTTTAACAGCCACATGAGAAGATAAAACAATCTAACTTTGCCACTATAACGACACTTAGCAGTTGGATTAACTCCCTTTTATCAAGACTATTTTTTGGCTCAGTACTGTAGAGTGAAGGGATAATTGAAACATAAACAGTCTGCCAACGAAAACTGGGTTCATCAAGTTTCATCAAGGGCAAAGAATGAACTCTGCTCTGTAAGTCCCCTTCAACCAGTTTGTTTCCCTAATTAAACTTAAAATTTATTCCAAACTACACTTTACAAACAGCAGTTCACATATATGTGAAATTCTGACACTTGTTTTTTATGCAGGTTTTTGTAAGAAAACAGAGGGTAACACTAGAATGTTTAATTAAAACAACAAAGCAAAGCTATAGACTCGGTTCTAGGCATAAAAATGCTGCTAAGTATAACATGGTAGAAAACTTTAACATAAAATGTTTTGTTTGTTTCACAAACTATTTGTTATTTAAACTGATGAGGCACACTGAACACTTTGCACCAAAAAAAAAAAGTATGTTTAAAACCAAAAGGCCTGACACAGCTAGCACAAACATAATATTCTAATGCTGCTTAGTTCACCATTTAATGAGAAAATGAACACCAACTTGAATTTTGATGCAGAGCGAGTGAAACATCTTGAAGAGAACAAGAATTGTTGTTTTGGTTTTTTTTTTTTTAGAAGAAGAAAGTTGGCTTTGAAAGTAATTTTTCTGATTCAGCAAACAAATTAACATCTGTTTTCCACAGCTCAAAACAAAGTTTGGGTTATTTAATGTTTCTTTAGTTCATATAGAATAATACAGGTAGGCAAATTTTACAATACCTACATTATTCTAAATATTTATGCTTCTGTGGATAGCATTCACAATATGATTAGCATAAGACACTAGTATCTTTTCAGCCTATTGAGTTCACAGAAGGACAACTAAGTTTCTCCAAGAAGTTGGTGAATTATCTTAATAAACTTCTGCAGGTTCAGAAGCAGTATTTTGTGTCTTCTGAGCAAACACTCACAAATTTATTTTAATTTTCATGCTGCTCTCTAGAGAAATACATAGACTCCATGAAAAAGAAGCACCAAAGCTACTCATATGGAAGTTGGGGGAGGGAAGGGGGGGACATGGAGAAACAAAGCAAGCAGCGGCCCGAGACTGAAGGGAGAGCTGCACTATTAGGTAAGCCTCGACCTTTGGCAGCAAGCAGATACCCAGGAGTTCAGTGGGATTATGTAGAAATGCACAGATCCTTCTATTAAGAGTTGGAAGGGCATTCAAGTTCACATACATACACAAACACAAAATACGCTTGAAATTTGAGCAACAAGATACTTTACATAAATATCAGCAGCTCAACAGAAAAGGACCCACACTTTCCGCTGAATTCTCACCACTAGAAACTGTTTGAACCACATCTGGCCTAAATATGGCTAGTAAAATTCTGGTAACTCAATTCCCAAATGTTTTCTTCTGATAAGGTTTGCTCCTCATTAAAGAAACATATGTTTTGATGTGGTATAACACAGAAGGTATTTCTAGTTTTAGAAAGTTTCAAAATGGAACCAGTTCTCCAAGTTTTAGAAGTAGAGAAAAGTTTCTTATTTCTAAGTTTAAACAACTTGCAAAGATAATTCAATTACTGTTTCTGTAACACTGGTTAAATACTTTTTATTAGCCAAGTATAAAAATGAAGTTTGCATTTCAGCAGCTTTCAGTCCACAATAGACAAACCCATCTGTAAGTCTAATATATCTCCATAGTTTTGGGAAAGTCAGCATATAGTGTTGTTACATACTTTAACAACAATTCAACTGTCCATTTTTCCAAACTCTCTCTATATTTATTACAAATTCAAAGGGAACTGGCATTTAAACAACTTTTCTTCAGAAGTCTTCCATTTTGGAATTTGTTTAGCTCTCCATAAACCAATATTTTCAAATATTTAAACAGCAATAGCAAAGGTGCAGAGGAGCTGACAAGCAACCAACTATGTGGAAAGAGAATAAAACAGAACCAAGGATTAATCCAAATGGAAATACTTGCTTATAAAGAAAGAGAAAAATTAACAGTTTGAACATTTTCTCTTTGACAACAGAAGCACTTCAGTCTTGAGACACTTTACTGCAGGAAGCTGAGATGATAGAATTAAACACACTTAACCAAAGACAGCAGAAAAGGCACTGCAGATATCAAGTACTTTGTGCATGTAAGTTGATTTTTAGAAGAAAAAACTTACACAACATAAAACCAAATACATATATAAGCTAAACAGTTGGCTTTCCAAAGCAAATGAATATCCTGGGTATAAAGTTTTCAGAGCAGAATGCATGAGTGTTAAGCACTGAAACAAAAAAGTGAGACATGACTGTGAAAAAAATTGACTATGACAACTTTAATTACTGCCACGTTATCAGTATTGATAAAGTGAATTTTTAGATCTTTAATGGAGCGTGTTGCATCTAGAGGGGAAAAAAATACTACCTGTGGAAATTTTGGGCTTCTTGACTACTGTTAACTTATTTATCATAGCAAATAAATGCATTAGAGAATAGTTATGTAGGTTTGTCTTTCATTTGCACTATAAATCACAAATGAGAGATGAAAGTCTCTCCTCCTAAACTATTTCATATTCTCAGAAGCAAAAATTTAATAAAAAAAGAATGAAAGATTATTATACATTTGCTGGTAGTAATGATAAGTAACATGCTTACCATAAATAACAAAGGTTAACTTTGCAGATCTAAGAACACAACCCAGACACAAGTATAAAGGGCAGGCAGCGTTGTAATTCGATTAGCCTTAGGGATTTACAAAGCAAGTTCCATCTTCAGTCTCAATTTGACATTTAAAAGAATGCTTAAAGCAGTTAAGTTTTGCAACTGCCACTTTTAGAGGGCTTTTCCACAGGGATGTCTAGACCAGCTTCACACATTTTCTTAAGTACTAACAACTAGTGGACCAGGTTCTATAAATAACAATTTTTATAAGCTAAACAGTTAAATCTCAAAAAGAATTCTAGTCATAGTGTGGTTTAGTTTTAGCTCTTCACTGAAATGGAGACATCATTTCTCCCAACAAGCATGAACACTAAACTACTTTTACTGAATACCACTTACGAATAATAAGTAGTATCCTATGAATATGGAAGAAGAGAAGAAAGAAAATCCAAAGTGTATTTTGTTTTTTATTCTTTTTAGGAAGGCTAAGGATGTGCAGAACTAGACAGGAAACATACATGACTGATTGCTGCTGCTTAAAGTTATAATCTGATAGAGGGCATCAACACGCACTGTAAGAAAGAACATCTAGATCCAGATGTACAGCATGCTCTAAAACAGATAAGTTTAATGTAAACTTTTCATATAGCTTTACATATTCACTGGATTTCAAAAACAAAGGGCTTTTTGTTTGATTTATAGTCAAACTGTCCTTTTCAGTTTCTAGCAGTCTCTTTTAATATAACTGGGTGTTTTCAAAAAAAAAACTGGCAGAAAAAAAGTAGGTTTTGGTCACGACTATGTGTAGGAAAGGGGAAAAAGGGACACTACTACATAGTGCCCCACAGAGGAACGTGCTTCAGTGACTGTTTAGTGGCTGTCATCAGACCAGGAGCGATCCAAACGTTGTGCTGCCCCTTGCCCTGGCACCAATCAAAGAGCCTAGGATGGAACTGGGCTTACTGCTAAGTTAGGTAGAAGGGATCAAAAAAAGGAAATCGGGCATCATGTTTCACGTCTCAAGAAGCAACTTACGTTTTACTAACATCCATACATTAAAAAAAAAAGCTTTTTGTTTCTTTGTACTTTACAAACAAAAAAATTCAAAAACCATTAAGTCAAGCAAAAATTTACAATCGCGCACTTTCACTTGTGACTAAGTGACTAAGATGGTACCATTCAATGAATATGTTTAATATTTTTTTTTCTCATCTCAAAAGAAGGATTAAGGTTTCATTTACCACGCATTATTTAAATTTCACACTGAGTCCTCACAACTAACAGCTCTGTTATTCCCATTTTACAAACAGAAGATAGATGTGCAAAGAGGTGACCGGGCAATGACTGTAGGTTTTGAGACAGATAAGGTCAGCTTCCCCCCCCCCCCCCCAGCCTCTGAGTACTTCATACCACATAGAGCTACTCGGGTTTGAAACAGCTCCCTTTGAATTTGGCAAAAGCTATGAATGTTCATCACTTTTGCTCACAAAAGCCTATATCCTGACACCATAGACACATAGCCAGAAAGTTCATAACACCAACAGAAGGAACCGTGCTAAACTCATTTGAACTCTGGCATAACATGGTAGTATAGGGTTTCCCCAAATTTAATCCTATTTGAACCCATTTCCTTTTTAGGAAATGGAGGAAAAAAAAGTCCATTTAAAAATACCCAGTGACAAGAAGCTATTTACAATTAGTAATGCATTCCAATGATTAATTAGTCCATTAAGAACACACCCCTTATTTGAAGTCTGAACTTGCTTAATTCGGCTTCCAACTGCAGAACTGTGGAATACCTTTGTCAGCTGAAGAGAAGGTTGCTTTTATCAAACACCTCTTCCTCAAAAAAGTACATATTGACTAATGAAGAGACCCCTAACATTTCCTTAGCCAAGCTACACAAAGTGAGCACCTTACATCTTAATTACAAAGACTGATCTCTCCTTCTCCCAGACATTTACAAGGCTATTCTCTGGAAGTTGACTTTTCACCATCCTCCCCAGCCTGTTAACACCAGAACTACTGCTCCAGTAACAGTTATAGCTAAGTAGTTAATACACAACATCCTTATTTCCAATTCACTTGCTCAACTACTCAACATTTTTCACAGGACCTTTTAGCTACAGCCAAAAGGATTGACTTCAAGTTCAACTCCTATCAGTTATCAATTCATTTTCAGAGTCTCAGACTGAGTCCTCCTACTTGTTGCCCAATCCAATATTTAGTTGCACTGATTCTGCCATGAAACGTGTTACATATTGTTTCGTGTGTCCAATTTATTAGTGATCTAAATCAATTTGTATCCTTAGTAATGCTCTTTTAGTCCCAAATTTATATTTATTATTTTATAGGTAAGTAAAACCATCTGGAATAATTTCAGAGTTATTTATAATTAGAACCTCAGATACTCTGTAACCTTAGGTAGCAGAGGCTAATGCAATGTACGCCACAGGAGACTTATCTCTAATATGCACCAACACTTAGAGATGCGTAACACTCTGCTATTAGATTTTGCATGTTACTCATGCACAGCCCTGCCTACGGATCTGTTTGCAAGAACCCAAATCTCTAGCCAAAGCCCTCTCAGAATTCTCAGGTAATAGGAATTACTGTAGTTTATTTTGTAACATGAAATGTAACCGATCTTTAAAATACTCTAGAATCAACCCACAAGGAATGTGCGTTAAAAGGTAACGACAAATGAAAATGTAACTATATTTCCATTTAGTAAATTGATGAACCTAATGAATAGGTACTTTAAAAACAGACAAGCTTTCAATCTGTGAATTTACATGTAATTACACAGATCTTTAAAGATTTTATTTTAAAGGTAAGATATGTCATGGACCACTTCAAAAAGACAGAACTGTGACGAGAGCAGAAGTTCCTGCCCAAAATTCCAGAACTCTTTACCAAAGTGTTCACAGTGAGAAACCAGGACAGCACCAGCACACCAGGTATCGCAAATGCCTCAAAGCATTAACATAATGGCAACCTTTTAACCTTTGAGCTTTATTTTCTTCTTATGTAGGATGAATTAGGATACTATCTTTTGTACCTGAACTTTAAAGGCACTTACACAGGGTTTAATCTTCTCCATCAAAAGCCTTTAGAAATTTCACGGCTGAAGGAAATCCATTCCTCTTAAGTCAGCCAGTTCCAGATCTCCAACGTGTACATTTCTGGTATGATAGTGGCTGTGACCTCAGCAGCAGCAGAGAGAAAAGGCCTCACCACTATTACTCAAGTTCTTGCCACAGTTTTGTCTCTTACACCAGAGTGATGAGTCGGCTACCCATACTCAGAAATAATTCCAAGTTGAGCCTCAATGACATCTTCTGAGCTGATATGATCCTTGGTGGATCATATAACAAAGGAACACACACACACACATTTATGCAGCTTACATCTTCTAAAGCATTTTTCTATCAGTTCCACCCAGTCCCTGCACTGTTTGTCCATGTCTTCCTTTGTATTTTGTGGGCAACTCCACAGACAAGGATTTGCTGAGCTGCTACCTTGCTTTTTGCATTAACTAGCATACATGACCCATCACAAAAGGAATTTATGCTACTGCAGAGTACAAGACCTTTTGAGATTCTATAAACTTAAGTAGAAAGGACAGGCATAAAAAGATCTTCACCTAGCCAGAGTACGCACTAGTTAGAGTGAACATTGCAATAGAAGGGAACCATCAGGGTAAGCAATATTTAGTGGCAGCAAAATAAAATATTAGATTTAAGAAAAAAAAAAGAACACGGAGAATATTGTGAAGCCCTATTTGAAGTACAAAATAAAAAATTTTTTAAAACCAATAAAATACACCAAGCAGTACACTTACTATTCCCCCATTTCCCATCTATTTTCAAACTGGTACCAGCTTGAAGGTTATTGCTGGAAGCTTTTTCTGGTTTTCATCTTCCTGTCGTATTCATTCTTCTCAGATTTTATTGCTTGATACTGTAAGGCAAAAACTTACAAAAAGAGGAAGAACTTACTGGTATTGAGAACTCCTCTGCCAAATACTTCAACACCGATGCTCCTCTAGCCAAAAAATTACTTCTCTCTGCCAGGTTGCCTTGGAGTTTTATGTCAAATTCCTTTCTGACAACTGAAGCAACGGAGTCAATTATTATGAGTTTAACTTTCTTTGAAATAATTTCTTCTTCCAAAGACATAATCCTAAAAAAAATATCCAAAACAATAAAAAACCCAGTCATTGATAACATTTTTTACACAATAGAACCATTTTATATGCCTGAAATTTTTTAAATAAGAGGTTTACTTCAATAAGCTGAACGTTACCCTCTCTTTTTTCCTCCACACAAACCGTCTCCACTAACAACTGCATGTGTTGAAGAAATTTGGAAAGGAATCTCAGGCTCCAGAGGACCACATAATCCAAGGCAGGACTTCTCCAAAAGAGAGGTTTGAAAGAACCTCTCATTAGCAACACTGTGCTGTACAACCTCTGCATGGCAGACCGGAAGTTTAGTGGACATTGAAACTGTGCCTTTTTGCTCACAGTAGCAGAGCTCCATTGCCAACACCAGAATCCTTGGTGTCTACACATGCAGAAGGTCAAATCCATTTACACATACAGAATCACAGAATGATATGGGGTTGGAAGGGACCTCTGGAGATCATCTAGTCCAACCCCCCAAAGACATATACCTCCAAAGACAGTAGGCTGAACCTAAACCATTGATAATATACTACTAGATGTTCTTTGATAAAGCTGCACTAGAAGAAACTATTCTTAGAATAATTCTCCCACTAACATAAAATACACTAGATTATGTTAAATATAACTTAATTCATTTTCATTGCAAAATGTGTTCACAAATTAAATTAACAACATGAGAACACAACACTGTGAACAGCAGCATTCAGGCTGATGGATGTGAAACGATTCCTCCTTTCCACTGCTGGAGGGGTCCCAGTCTTCCTGGAAGTAAACTACATTTTGGAGAAGCAAACTCCTATTCCATGGAAAGCCTAATTCTTATACTATGGTCTCTCTACAATCTAAGACAAGATAAGACCTGTCACGTGAAGCCCTTTAAACACTTACAAGGGATCAGATCATATAGAAATTGTCTATTAGGAATTACAAAACATCAAGTGGGTGTGGATTCGTCACATGCTATGAAAGAAGAGCAGCAATGCCAGTCTTTCTGTAACAATTTTACTTTGTTGAAGACCATGCTGTTATCATCATGAAAAGGCCTCAAATAAATGAATTAGCCTTCCTAAAACTTTGATACAAAACACATACTGTTATAGAAAATCCAGTCAAAATTGTCTTTTTTTTAAAAAAAAAAAATCTGGAAAAGAATACCTCTTCAGTACACTGCCACAGGTCAGCTCTCGATACAGGTGAATGCTACGGGTCATGCAGAACAGCTTTTCGTCTGAGTCAAAATAATTAGAGAATCTGTTTCCTGCTATCTCAATCAACCTATCAAAAAACCAGAAGGCATAACAATGAAAGAGGAATAACGTGGGGTAATAAGGTATCAAGTATTTACAAAGCAAACCCCTGAATGATAAGCAGATATCAAGTAATACTAGAAATCTTTTTCAAAGGAGACACACATTTTAGCAGTCAGAGTAAAATACTGGAAGTCAGAACAGTTAGGGTCTCTTCCCAGTGATGCTGGAGTCAGTGGAACACTGGGGAACGAAAAAATGTGTCTGTTAACAAAGAAACAGCACGTCTCCTGTAGAAGGAAACAGCAAAGTTTATACTTACTGAATGCAAAGTTCTTAGAGTTTTGTACAAGAGCTTCCACTCAACAGCCAACCATTCCCCTATTTTAGTTATTATATCCAAATATTATTTTCACTTAAACAAATGTACTCTCCAACTCATATCATCTTCCCTTCCACCTTTAATGTGCAATGAAATTATAAAGGGGACTTTGTGTCACCACAAAATTCTAACAACCTGGTAACAAACAGAAATCCATTACAAGATCCAGCCAACATGGAAGCAGGACTGCCAAGAACAGAGCACAGTTCAAGTGCAAGAATTTACAAAAGGAGTACGTGTATGGAAAGTTTGCCTGCCAAAGCGAGAATCTTTTCACAAATAATCTCTCCTTAAAAACAAGAACAAGGTCATTTGGATGAGGGACTTCTTCACTGAAACCATTTCCATTGTGCCAGTTACCCCTTTTAAGAAGGGTTTAAAAAAGTCTTAACAAAATACACTTATTAGAACGTAGCAAAAAATAAAATAAAGTCAGCCCTGTGTCACAAAGTGGCTGAGGCTCCAGCTGCCAGGTGGCTACGACTGAACAGCCATCCGTTCAGACAGCACAGGTACAACTGGCATGGCTTGATATAATGAAATGACTAAACAGTTTAAGTGGCTGCTTCACTGACGGAACTGAATGTGGGATTCCATAATTAAATGTTCTCCATTACCTTATTAGCAAATTCATGACCCTTCAAAACTTTGAATTACAATTGGTAAGCATACCACTGTTTATTATCGGAGCAGTCTAAGGAAGTATATCAGATAACTGGTGATAACACCAAAAGAAGTCAGAGGAAGTTGAATATTTATTATTTGTTGTCAAAATACTTTTATATGCAGAAACTATGCTTTGAAAAAGCCTATTGCACAGATGTAAAACCAAACAATTTGCTGATGAGAGACCAACATTTTCAGTTAAATGACATTTTATACATAAAAATCATTGAGGACTCTTCAGAAGTCAGTGGAATGAAGGCAATTTTACCTAGGTTCTTAAATAAACGATTCAAGAATTCAACTTAGAAGCCCATAGTTACAGTCCGAGAACTGTAACCTTTTTTTACACAATGAAGAGTTTGGTTTTTAATAGCAGAAAATATTTAATTATATTTTAAGCAGACATATCCCACTGCTTACAGCTTGAGAAGAGTGGCATCTAGTGGATCATACCTGGGGGCACAACTTACTGTTTATGCTTTTTATTTAGGCCCTTTTCATTAAAGCCCAAAACATTAAAGCTATTTTAGAAAAATTGTTTTAAAATCATTTTTATTTGGATTAAAAATAGATACACTAAGTTTAAATGTTAATATACCTATTCTGAGTAAGTAATTTCATTACAATAGTCTGAATCTCATTTATGAGATATCACTTATTACATTTAAGCTTCTCCTGCAGAATTTACAGCAACAAAATCTTGTCTTTGCAGACCATTTGGACAACAGTGATCTGTCATTCAATGGTCTGCATGAAATAGGATGTCAGTAAGCTTCCTAATGGGCATGCAGATCACAAAGAACATCATTACACAGACTGACTTAAAGTGACACACCAAAATCTTGCTGATTTTCATCAGTACTGTGCTGATATCACAGTACTATTCACAGAGCTCCATGCAGGTTCGAAGTTCTTTAAGATCTAAATCCTGTTTGTCATGATGAGACCAAAAACTGCACAAAACGTGTTCTCTGCAATCAGGGTGGAGGCTCATGGGGTGGAAAAATCCATGTTTGTTCTCAGCTTTGGTTCACAAAAATTTGCATCCAGTGCTTTTCACAAGCAGGGAAAAGCAAGACAGACAAATTATTTTCAGATTTTCTAATTAAGTCTGGTAAGTTTTCAGTTAATAGCTGGCTTAGAGTTGAACTGAATTGCTACAAATCTGACAACAACAATTTTGATTTCCAGATTTACTGTGGCTATTCTATTCACTAGTCCTATGTCCGTGTTCTGGCAAAGCTGAATGATGGACACCAAGTTACTCAAGGCTTTATTATTATATTTGGAAAGCCTCCAAAGGTGGAGGCAGCACAACCTCTGCATAACCTTTTCCAATTCCTGAATTCCCTTATGCTGAAAAAGCTTCTCCATATATCAGTATAGAAATGGATTTCAATGTATGCCTGCTGTCTTCCCGTCACCACCATTGTGCCATCTTAACTGGCCTCCTCAATGGTAAGAGCTGCTGTTAGATACCCTTAAAGCCTTCTCTGTTCTAGATAGACCAAGCCTTCAGTCTCTGCACAAAGGGCAGGTGCTCCAGCCCCTAACCATCCCCAGCTGAAGTCCTTGTAGTTTGTCATGTCTCTCAAACCAAGACCCCAAAATAGCACACAGGTTCTACACACACTCTAACAGGTACCAGGTGGATAATCACTTCCCTCACTCTGATGGTGCTGCTTCTTAGAGGTCACAACACAGAAAGTGTAAGACATAGCTTATCTTCTGAAATTGTGTTTAGCTATCATTTTCAACTGAGAAATACTAAATATGATTTAATACATGAACATTCTCATTCTTATTAATGACATTTTTACCACATTTCCTTTCTACATCCTACTCTATTTTCAGCAGTTTCATTTTCACATTCACCTGTTTTCCTTTTCTTTAGCATTCACTTTTAAGCAACAAGTCTTAACTTGCCTATTAGGTCCTACCCTTTCTTATTATACTTACTACACTTCAGTGACCTGAAATAAAAATTAAGTGGGATGTAAGAGGGGAGCACCATACTTTACAGAGCCATTATTTGAAGCTTTATTAAAATTACAGAATCATAGAGTGTGGTTGGCAGGGATCATTAAAAGTCATCTAGTCCAACCCCCCATACAATAAGCAGAGATATCTTCAAGTAGATCAGGTTGCTCAGAACTCCATCCAACCTGTCCTCGAATGTTTCCAGGTTTGGGCATCTACCACCTCTCAGGGCAACCTGTTCCAGTGTTTCACCACCAACATTGCAAAAAATTTCTTCTATCTAGTCTAAACCTTCCCTCTTTCACTTTAAAGCCATTATCTCTTGTCCTATTGCAAGAGGCCCTGCTAAAAAGTTTATCCCCATTTTTCCTGTAGGCCCCCTTTAAGTACTGAAAGGCTATAATAAGGACTCCCCAGAGTCTTGTCTTCTCCAGGCTGAACAACCCCAACTCTCAGCCCATCTTCATAAGAAAGGTGCTCTAGCCCTCTGATCATTTTTGTGGACCTCCTCTAGACCCACTCAAACAGGTCCATGTCTTTCCTGTGCTGAGATCTCCAAAGCTGGACACAGTACTCCAGGTGGGATTTCATCACAGAGGGGCAGAATCACCTCCCTTGACCTGCTGGCCACATTTCTTTTGATGCGGCCCAGAATACAGCTGGCTTTCTGGACAGCATGCACACATTACCAAATCATGTTGAGCTTTTCATCCAGCAGTACCCCTCAAGTCACTTCTGAGCAGGGCTGCTCTCAATCTTTTCATCCCCCAGTCTGTATTGACAGGGAAATTTTTTGATGTATTACAGTTCCAGTTTAAAGTAAATGAAACTTTTGTGAAATTAACTTGACAAAAACAGGGTTAGAAACCACATCCATGGTTGCTTCAAAAGACAATACAAATATATTTGCTCTGATACTCCAGATTCACACCATGGGTATGTCTTCTGAAATATATAAATTATTTCAATTAAACTCTTTCTGCCTATTTTTCTACACAAACAAGGATGAGACTATTGTATTTCTTGTCCTCCCCCAGACTCTTAATAACTTTTGAACTCACAAATTCCAAACAACAGTGACAAAGGAACAGACATCTCAAAAATATCAAACTCCTCATGCTTTAGAAAAGTTGGTAGCTAAGTAAAGTAAGTTAGAACTACCTTTAACTGTTGAAATGATTTTGCAATATTTCATTAATCATTTGACATGGGAAGATTGGAAGCCAACATGTGCATACATCTGTAACTCTCGACCAGATACAGCATATAGTGTCTCCTGTCCATTCAGCAGTTAATTTAAGTGCATCACTGAACAGTTTTGGTCACATGGGAAAAGCAGGAGATATTAGAAGAACCAGAGACATTACAGAGGTAAGGGAATATCGTACTGCATGGCCACTAAGGCTATATGAAAGATGCAAGGTTACTGCAGAAGGAAATCGAACTGCAGAAGAAGGGCTGGGCAGGCCCCACTCAGCAAAACCAGGACAGAAATCTGAAGGAAAACTGTGTCAGTCCTACTGTTCACAGAAAAACCTCCATTTTCTTTGTACTCAAAATGCTGAGCTTTTACATCCTCAAAACCTTCCTGTTAACACCACAAACTAAGCTGCAAAGAAAGATTTCATGTGTTAAGACCATTTATAAATTAGAGAATGCACCAGCCAACTTGTCATAGCACAATTAGAATCTGCAACACCATACAAATTAGGAAAAAGAGCAAACCATTCTATTGAAATTCATTTCATCATCTATGGAAAATCTGCATATATCAGATGAATGCTAATAACTACCATGGGTATTTATTTCATAAATGCTTAATTATTGCTAAAAAAATAATTGAAGGCTCCAAGATAAAAGGTGCTAGAGAAGTTGAAAGTGTGTATTTTAGAATTTTGCATCTTTCTTACCTTTCAGCACTGAATGCAGACTCTGTGTCAACATATATAACAGCCCCATCAAGTCCTCCCATGCTTACAGGCAGTGTAGCCAGAACACTCATCATAATACAAAACTGAGTTTTGCCACAACCTGGTGGGCTAGTTAGCTGAAAGAAAAAAAGATTAATAATATAAACAAGAGATGTCACATTCATATCACCCTAATTCTACTTTTAGCTAAGACCCATCAGACAGAACTCCTCGAATTCTGATCTTCCAGTTACCAAAGACAGCCACAAAAAGCAAGAATGCAGCCCACAAAACGCAACTTGCAGTTACTCTTGTATCTGTGCCTTACAATAAAACTCATCTACTGAAAAATAAACAATTCTTCAGACAGAGCATTATGCTTGTCCTTTATTCCTTTGACATCCTTTGTAACCTCTCATATTTGAGGTCCCCTACTCTCCCTTTCCTCTTACAAGATCTTCCCTAGAGCTACCTCTAGCTCTCTTCTGTCTCCTTCTCTCTGCAACCTCTAAAATAGAGCAGAATTAGAAGATTCACAGCTGACATCCACCTGACATCAACAGCTTTTAGAGCTGAAAACAAAGTCCAGAGCTAATGAGTTCACAGGTGTAAATGCTTAGGAACCATTATTACCTTGGTTACAACCAGGTCTCACTTGGAAGTCACACGGATAATAGCTTATATTCCGTAAAGACTGAATCTTCAGTACAAATCACACACATACATAAGACAGATTTTACTGCCCCAGAGCCTACATTCTGCTACATAGCCTGTGCTTTGCCATTCATGTTAACTCCCTAGTACCATATTTCACAATGAATACCACTTAATGGTCCAGACGAGCTTGCCAATTTTAAACTTTCACCTGTGCTTACTGAAAGCCTACTGCAGTGAAGCAGCATTCAAAAAGAGCACATCCAACTTGTGTAAAATGGTTCCAGTATAATTTTGATCCAAGGGAAAAACCACTGTTTGATGAGATCCCAGTTTCTGAGAGCAAGATTTTCTACTAGAGACAGGAGCATGCTGTTCTTTATCCACTGCAGATTGTGCAGAGATTGCAGATGAATGCTGGGATCTGCGTTCAGATAATCATATGTTCATTACTACTACAGGGGGTCTTTAAATACAGTATCATGTTTGCTGCCTTTAGGGAGGGAGATGATGACATTTTAAATACTAAGAGGGCAGAAAAACAGCAAACACAAACTTGAAGTGACTTTAGGCACTAAAAACAGAGAGATAGGTTCAATCTGATGCTAGCAGAGTCTAAATAATAATGTAAAATAAAAGTAAGCCTCTCCACCGACATTAAACTGCAAAATGAATCATACTCCTTCAAAACACCTAGTATTACCAAAACAAAGGCTTAAATACAGAGCTGTTGTTTTAAATTAAAAAAAGAAACCTTACAAGGGACTAACACTCAAAATCAGACTGATTTTTGAGCCTAAATGCACAATAGTTTGGTTTTAAGTACAAACACCTTTTCACCACAAGACACTAGAGTATTGCTATAGTTTTGTTTTAAGCAGCAGTAGCATGACTTGAAGCACAGAATATTTGCAGGGAACCACTTAGCTGACTGTATCAGCTACAGTTACACATTAGCTACTTTTAGCTGTTGGTTAAAATCTCTTTAGTCACTTTTGTCTTTAAGCAAGGCCTGAAAACCAAGCCGTATCAGGCAATCTACTTCAAGCTTTAATGCAAGAGAAGCATTAGATGATTTTTGGTTTAGAACCACATGCTGCATTTAGTGAGTTACAGACCAAGAATCAGTCACATTTATGCAATTAGTTTTCCTCCATCCACTGTACTTAAATTACTAAATATCATACCAACAATAGCTGCCAGATTTTAATATGAACCCAAAGCATATATAAAAATTGCAGAGGCGATACACATTCCTTAGACTGTGATAGCCAAGGAGCCTCACCAGCTGTTTCATGTTAAAAAGACGACTTGAAATAAATGAGGGGAGGGCATCAATCCAGTTGTTAAATTAAAATGTTCGGACAACTATGAAGGAGACCTCAAGAAGGTTTGTAGTTCCAGCCTTGCCTGGGAGGTACACTGGAAGCAGCATTTCAGTGGCTGATGCAGGAGCTAATTCCGCAGAGATGTCTGAGGAGATGAGCATCATAACAGAGACAGACAGGGAATCTTGCAGTACAACCTAGCTAATGGAGGAACACAGAATTTCTATTCCCAAAGACAACAATACTTCATCTTTTATCAGGATTCCTTCAAAAGGGAATTAAAATGGGATTTTAAATAATGGACAGTAAACGATTTAAGAACTATCACATTTTATTGTAATTACCACTGGAGTTCAAATGTTTTGAACAATATAATCTTAGTTTTTTAAAAAAACCCAAAACTAAAATTCCTCTAAAATAATTTAAATGAAATGTCTGAAAAAAGTTTGATTAGGTTTTTTCCTCTGAAAAAAAATAAAGTCCATCCAGATAGAAATGTGAAGACTGCAACAATTTTGAATTTCTCTCCCCCTAATAAAGCATACTTTTATTTTTCAATAAGCTATGTATTATTTTCTCTGGGACATGTAGGGTTTGGATGAAGTCACAAGGAGCTAATTCTTCTTCAGCTACCAGGGGATTAAACTCTTCAATATTCAAAGTCGTTACTTTAATTTTTCCTCAGAGGAGTTAGCCAAAAGCTCTGACATCTGACCACAAAACTTCAGCTACGATTTAATTTCCAACTTAAAACCTAATAGTGGTTTTGGAAAAAATGGTCCGAGACAGCGTAACACAAATTAAATCCCTCTGGCACTCCAAAAGCAAGCCGCTTTGGCTGCAGAAGATACCACCATAAGTCTTAACCCTGTGGCTCATGTACTCAAATTCCAAGTTTCCAGCAACCCTCACTGCTGGGTAAGGTAACAGGAAGACAAGGATTTAGCCACACCAGTCAGGCAGTAAATGCTGCGCACAGCATAATTCTGAGGAGATCTTCTCTCAGAATATTTGCCTAATAACAAAAATAAAAAAGGGCAATCTGCTCAGCTATGGTCCAGTAAGTTGCAAAAGAGCAAATTAAAATTATTAAGTTCCAAAAATCACTTGAATCCAAAAAGAATACGACCTGACAGTTTTCGCAAGCTGCAGTACAGCATCAAAGCAGCAGCAGCAGACATTTGATAGCTTTCTACTAAAATTTCATCTAGCAGTCACGCTGAAGAACGCTTATATGCTGCCAGCCTCTGAAACTACTTTAGATCTCATGACTCTTGCAAAAATGCTTTTAAAAATCTCCAGAAACAGTCTTTAAATGAGAAACTTGGTTTCTGCATAGTTAGTTGTTCTCTGTCTTTATGCTTGCCAAGAAACCCCTAATACATGCCACTTTACACAGTTAGGACCTGAAAGGCAAATAAAAAGCAATACACTTTTTTTTTTTTAGACACCTCAAATCTCTTAAGTTATTCATCTAATTTCTGGAGTCTACTTAGTTCTCTCTACAGTATTTCTGATTAAATAGTTATTATGCATTAGTTTTGCCAACCTGGCGTGGGGGTACAACCAAGACCACACAACCGGTGGAAGGATGTAGTGCTTGTAGTTCTAGTGTCATCCACTAGATGTCTTGTACAGACTTCAAAATCTCAGGCACTTACTGGGATCACCTATTGAAGGTAACTGCATTATGCAGGTCCTGTATTTTTAACCAAAATACATTAGAATAAAAAACCCTTAACATTCAAAAGGTTTTTTCAGAAGAAAACTTAAATTTCAACACCTTTCTGGGCATATTGCTTTTCGTTTACAGTCAGATAAAAGTTTAGCCTATCACTGAATATATTATTTTCCCTGAAATACCTTTAAATACGTTAATACATATGCAGTAAGACCATTAGATTTTAGCAACAGTTTACCAGATTTTCTTATATCTAAAGAAATAAATGTTTTAAGGAAGGATAAATTAAAAAAAAATTAAAATTGAGTATTGTGATAATCAACCAAACTGAGAAGGGTTATGAAATAGATAGCTCTGAAAAATTAAGCATTTGCATTTATTTCTCAAAGAGCATTATTTTATGTTATCTCAGGAAACTTATATTTGTCATGCACGTTTTGATATCAACTGCTTTCAGAACTTCCTTTCAAATAATAGAAATTTAAAAACCCCACAAAATGCAGAAGTCAAAGATCAGTTAAACTACAGCAAAACTCCCAACATGTCAACCACTGATTTTCCTGCATCTCCTTCTGGAGTCATCCCAAGAACATGATAATCAGCAGCTTAAAGTCTAGCAGTGCTCCAGAGCCATTCTATCTTGTCTCCAGGGAAGAACCCATAAAATAGACTGCCCTGAGAGCTGACTTATAGCTATGCTTAGGATTAAGAAAAAAGACAAACATTTACAACATGGTTATCAGCAGGCCTTGTAAATTAACTGTGTGGCTGTTCCGATACAAAGGATCACATCCACTTTTTTCTTTTTTTAATTAGGGAAAAAATACTCCAGGATCCCTGATGTAAACTTTCTCACTCCAGCAACCTTTTACTTAAAACCACCAAGCCACAGGACAGAGGGGGCAAAACAGACTTGTTTATCTGCGTTGAGCTATAGAAGGGTGACATCCTTTGTTTTGGGCACCTTTCATGAGCCAGTCACAGGCTCAAGGACATGTTAAAGGACATCACATTCCTCTTCTACTTTTCTCCTACCTGCACAGCAGTGGCTCTACATTTCAACTAGAGAAGCACAATTCAGAAGTTTAAGCAGTATGCAAATAGCCATTCTCCATCTCCACTGAGGAAAAGTTAGTGGACCAGATGCAAATACTGGAAAGCCAGATCCTAGCCACAAGCAAGCATCATTTCTTTTCAAACACAGACTGTGTTATTTCATCGCTTGACTGCATGAACAGTAGCTAAAAGAAAAGGGGTCAAACTACACCTAGTGCCGCTAGTGCTTTGGTGAGAACAGTATTTTTAGAAACCAAAGACTCATCTCCTGCTGTACTATCCTTCAGCAGAGGAATTACAACCTCAGGGCTCTGCATATCCCACTGCTACTTACAAGAACAGTTCCTTCTCCTTCAATGAAGCAGAATTTAGCAAGTCTTTTCTCCCAGAATTTAAAGACTAGCAGTACTAATCTTAAGGTTAAGTTCTTCCAATTAATTTTTTTTATAGTAAATTGGTAACAAAGCTAGGACTAAATATGAAGAAATTAGTTCTGACAGATCAATATAAATTCATGGAAGCATTCTTAAACAGTTTTATGGAGACCTGAATGGTGTAGATTCCTATAAATCGTATATATAAATAAATACTCAGAATTTTCAAAATGTAGTATCTTCTCATCATGTAAGAGTTTATTAGAGCAGAAAGTTTTATAGTCTAAACTCCATGCTGCTTAACAGCCAATATGTTTTAAGTCACTATCAGATTTCATAAGTGATTTCTATCTGAGATCAAAACCAATCTGGTTCGATTACAGAGTGTGGGAAAAAAAAAATAAAAATATTTTCCTCATAGTAAGGTTTTCCCTGACTTCACACTTCTACAAGAAAAGCACTTGTTAAGAACTGTTAAAGCATTTAAGTTAAAAAAATGGTTTCAACCTGTCTAAATTCAAAGCATGAGGCACATTATATATTTTTCCACTCATTTTAAGTGTGCAGCTGAACTCTGAACTTTAAGGTGACAAGAACAGTCACACTGAATAAAACCAAGTTCCATCTAGCTCTGGATTCTGTCTCTACCAATGGACTACACCAGATGGCTTGGACAATAACATAAGAACAGGGCACACATATTTTGATACTCCATACTCCCTCCAGTATAAATGTTTCTTCATTTCCATTTGTAGCTCAGCAAGTTCCTAAGCCAGAGATTGCATCTGTGTATTTTTATAATACTCAGTGACTCCTACGAGCATCCACACAAATTCTGTCTTTCCAGATTATAGAAACTAAGCAAGCAGTTATCACTTTCTGCAAGGCCATAGAGAAATCCAGGTATTAGAAGATTAAGTGATCCCTTGCTCTGAAAAGAAAAATCTAAGCAAAAAAGTAGCACCACATCCAAAAGCCAGAGCGTGACAGTTACAGATAGACAGATATGCAATTTGTAGTATTGCAATGTATGCACATATAACACAGACCTTAATTACAATATTTTTAAGAAAGAATGCATTTCATATTTATTGCATAAATTAGTTACATTTATATATAAGGGGTCTGTAAAATTATTCTCATGACTATACGCTTCACACTTTTGTCCTAATTGCTTATTGTACCTTCATAAAAACTAATGACTTGGTAAAGTCAGAGTGAGCCAGTATTAAAAGGACAGGCTCCTGATTCAGCACCGTGTGCTCTGACCACAAAACCACACTGCAACTTTCCCACTGTAAAATCCAGCCAACACTTCTCCAAAATTTCCTGGGAAAATTTTCACTTTTTTAAAGGAAAATGGGGTCACCACATTTTTTAATTGCTTCATTTTCTTCCTTACCTGACATGGTGGGGGAAAAAAAAAAACCCACCCAAAAATGCACAGCCTCTACCAATATAAAAAAAAAACCACACTTCTGATCCAATTTTTTTTTTTTAATTTGCATTTGAAGGACCTGACACAATACAGTCCAACCTGTCTGTGACTTTTGACTCTAGGTGTCCAACTGCAGTAAAATATATTAAATAAGTTACCTCTGTGAGGGATCCACAGGGTACTCCACCGTGCAAGACTTCATCCAAACTATGCAGCGTGGTGGATAAAAAGGCTGAAGAAGGATTGACAGACTTCCTCAGTTTCATTTCATAAGCCTACAAAAGGAGGAAAAAAAACAAAACACATAAATCAGAAAACACCTTTTTATTGGTTAATGGAAATATCAAACTTCTTGCATTTGCTTTCATCAATCTGGAATGACATAAAACGTGACGATGAGCAAAGTATTCTTACTTTCAGCTATAGTCCTTTCTTAGTTCATCACCCTTCCTCACATTTGTATCTCTTTTCTAGCTCACAGAGCAAGTTTAAAAGTTTTTTCTGCCTCCCTCACCACAGTATTTAATGATTAAAAGTCTTAAATAATGTTGTGAAGCTTTTCTCTGCTCCTATTCAGCAAGGCTTGCTTTCAACCTGTAAAAATCCAACTTTTAAATAAGGAAAAACTCTATGTATGGTTAGTGACCAATGCAGAACACTCACACGAAACCTAAACCCAAGAACTCCCTGGCCGACGTTCATTACCAATTTGAAATTACCTGGTTTCAGTGAATGGTTTGATAAAGAATCCCAACTCCTTGAACAAGTCTGGGCTGATCCTGCAGCCATGTATAATTTTCTACTTCTGTGTAGTCAAGAAGACAGGATAGATACAGAACTGAAAATAGTTGAAATCCTAGCTCCTCCACTGACCAGAGGAACTGCCCCAAGATCAGAATTCTAGTTCGTAAGAACTACTTTCATTTGGGGAATCAATTTAAACCAGACAAAGAAGAAACAGCAAATAGAAATGCTGATCAGGAAACACCTTAACAGGTCTTGCTTGCACCTTGTGGACACCTGCTAAAACTGCCACATGCCTCAACCTCTGAACATTCTGGACATAAGAAGTTTGATTTTAAAAGGAACAGTCCAAGATTTAATGGCTGTTGCTCTAGTTAAGAATTTCCAGAGGATTCAGACTCCTGGCCCAAAAACAGAGATTCTCAAAGCCCTGTCACAGCATACCACCGTAACCTGCCATGATTGACCACTCCAGAAAAATCTGATTTTCTCTATGCCTGAGAGAAATATAGGCATCAGATTTATCCCTGCCTTAAGACAGTCTGATGGGAGTATGGTGTACTATGAAAGCACATCTTGAACTTCCTAACTGAATTGTTAAATCAGAGTTCAAGAGAATGAATCCTTTCCAATGGTAACTTCTGTTAGTTTCTGAAGATTTTCTTACTGCTTCCCATTTCAGGGATTTATTTTTTAATTTACCTTCCAGACACCGGATCTTGTTCAGCCCCACTCTAGAGACCTCTAACATAATTATCTTTTTCTACTCAGTGTGTAATGTGATCCAGTTACCCCTTAACTAACTTCCTCTGATTACCTCGGTAGGCTTCACTCTGTACTTCATACTGCAAGGCAGGTTTTCCAGAAATTAAAAGAGTTTTACTGTATACCTTGGAATGCTCTTAAGTTTTGCTGCCAGTGCTTCCAATGCCATATCTGGACAGTATTTTCCCCTTATTTATAACTCCTACTATCTATTTTTTTTTTTATTTATTTTCTATTTACTCAAAGATATTGTCAAACTTTCTTGCTACATCAGACATGACATTTTATCAGTCACTCTGACCTCAAGTCCATTTGAAGTGTGTCTGCAAAGATTCAATCCACAACCCTTAAAAGTAGGCAACATAATCTACTTCTGGAAGTACAGCTCTGTACGTCACTCATTTATATATCTGGTCATCTAACAGCTGGCTCTGTATTAACAGTCCTTGACTGCTGTTTGACAATCCTCACTATCTGCCAAGCTTCTTGGCAAGGTCTTGGTTTTTTCCAGAAATTTGATTGAATAGTGATGTGTGGATGACAGGCAAAAGTAAATTCTAGAACTCTACTTAAAACGTCCATCTATATTCAATTTATTGATGGTTATTAAGTTACTGATGGAAAACTAGGAATTAGCTAGCTTTTAATCAATTCATATAAGCCATATTAATTCTGCATATCACTAACTTTAACACACTATGTTTGTGAACTTAAACTTTCACAGAGTTACTGCTAACCTTACTATGCCAATTACACATAATAAACTTTGACATGGCTTATTTTTTTCGGGAAAAAAATATTAGGCTGCGTTGACAGAGGTCAGAACTGTCCATGTCCTCTTTGTTCTAAACAAGACACCATTTTTGACATCTTTTCACCTGAATTCAAAAAGAAAAAAACCAAAACAATATCTAGCCACTGCATTGCAGTTTACATCTGTTTCCTTCTTGTACTCTCCCCAGATAGGTTACCTGTAGCCAAAACCACACTCATGGCTCATTTAACTTGAGGTTTCTTTCCACCCATGTATTTTCAGGATGACTTCATTCTTTGCACCAATTTTACATCTAAAACCAATTTATACTTAAATTCTTATTCTTTGCTTGAACTAAACAACGCTTTTTTTTTTCTTTTTAGTTGCAGGGTCAAAACTAGAAGCAATTTTTATGTACTGGATTGCTAGACAAAATGCTGTATTTCTCTATTGCACTCAGAACTGATTCTGCAGATCTGAACAATCTCTTAAGGCTAGTTTGATGTGGTGATTTTTGTCAGGCATTATAAAGTGGCTCAAAGATCTAAATTTTAAAAAATAAAAGTATTATTTTGATTGTGCAATTAAACTGAGACATCACAAAGCTTACACAAAGGTAAGAACATGAGTGACACCATTTAGCTTTTTCCCAGACACTGTGAGGGAAACAGAATCAACACAAGTGTACTTACTGTCTGCATTTTAGGAGCACAAGCCCGACTGACTTTACAAAGAAGCTTCTGCACATCATAGTAGCTCTGCCCCGTCACTTTCATTAGCTCCAAGAGAGAAAGACATAAAAAGTCCTGAAAAATGACAGAACAGTTCAGAGAGCTCAAGCTAGAAATCAAGACTGTGGACTGAACTGATGCAATTTATACACAACTAATACAGATTCCACAGGTTTACCAACTGTGCCACACTATTATGCTATACCTCTCCTACCTTCCTCTGATATCAGTATACTAAAGAAAATTGTACTCATATTTTAAAGGACATGGAGTCAAAGCATCAACCATTCAAGAACTGTGTAATGAAGTGTCCTGGTTTGAGGTAAAACAGAACTAATTTTCTGGTTTGTGATTTTACTTTTCCAGCTGGGCCTCTTCTAACTAATGAAACTCTGAAATTAACAGCATATTGTTCAGAAACTGCT
>JAOQGH010000040.1:29407647-29436371 GCA_025769975.1 Gallinago jamesoni
CCGATCCGAGCATTCCTGACTCCAGATCCGGAATCTGGCTCCTGTCCATCACCGAGTCCAGCCTGGGACTTTCCCCTATGCCTGCTGGTGACGTGATGATCATCCTGGGAGCTTGATACAGTTTTGTATATACTGTATAGGGTTTTTTTTATTTTCCTTTTTTTCCTTTTCCTTATTATTATTATTTCATTTATTATTTTTTTTTCATTAAAGTAGTTTAGTTTTTCTAAACTCAGAAGTTTTTTTTTCCCTTTTCCTCTCCTCTCTTCCTTAGGGTAGAGAGGGGAGGGAGAGGCCATCTGTCATTCTAGCTGGTCAATTTGGTCAAAACCACGACATGAAGTTACAACAACATAACACCTTTTGGCCCACAAAAGTCTCCACCTACCTAAAAAACATTCAAATTACATCATGTCTTTTAGATTGCAGTCCTAGGGCTAGCGCCTGTATTTATCATGCGTACTACTGAAATATACAGGGCCTCTGAGTTCTCTTTAGGTGAGCGTTCATAAGAACAACTTCAGAACGTACTGCTCAAGCAACCCTAACTGACAGCACAACATCACAGCATGTTCACACACTAGATTATGCAGTATAAATGTGCTTTTGTGAAATGGATGTCTTACTCCATTTAGTAGCTGGACACCCCTGCTAAAACAAAGCATCTTAGGTTCTTTAGAATGGAAGCCAGTAAGTACATACAAATTTGAACGTTTTAGGTAGGTATCTAGCTTTAAAGCTAGATTTGTTTTTTTAGAAGGCAGCAGGCCAGACAGAGCCTGAAATGCCCTCAACTTTATAGAAAGAAAAGCTCCCTGTACTACAAAAAAATACATGGTACACGCATTAAAAAACACACACCAAAAAAAACCCCACACACATGTAAGACAGCCCTTTCACCTGACAGGTGGTGATCTGATGGCGACTCAGCCTTTCACACAGCTCCTGAGACAACCTTGCTCTTCTCAGTTTCTTGGCCGCCATGATCCCCAGGCTACAAGGCAAACAAAAGAAAAATTTTTTGAAAGGTGCTTGGAACATGATTATGCAGACAATTACGCTCACTCCTTGCTAAAGAACGGGAAAGTGTGTGATATACATAATTATGTGGTATAGACTTCCCATGTAAGTCTATGTCACATTAAATTACACTACCACTCTGAAAGCAGTTATGTAAAATTATATCTCCTCATATTTGACCATTTATGTGATACTGCCAATAAGAAGAGTCAGCAACGCTTATAGGACAGAGGCTTCTGGGACATAAGAAAGCTCTAAGTTACCCAGTGGTGAACTGAACAAGAACTCCTCATGCTGTACCGCACTTAGAAATATTTATCTTTAGATGCCTAAACACAAACAGTAATCACAGTAAGTATATAGCACCAGAACATATACTGTACATAAGTATATAGCTCCTAGAACGCAACACTCCATTCTGTTGACCCAGGATCCATGACAGATGTTGAAAGTGTAGGAAGGCTCCAGGAAGACTGAAGGGCTGGAAACACCATTTACCATGCAAGACTCAAGATGGTCAAACCAGTAAAACCCATCTTGTTATGTTCTTTGCAACAATTTATGAAACCAGCACAGTTACTAAAGAGCTTTTCAATTTAGCCAAGAGTAAAAGAATCCAGTGACCAAAGCTAAGCATATGAAAACTACAATGTAAACATTTTTTTTGTTCTAAAAGCAAACAAAAATACCATTGGATCAAAGCAGCAACAATTGTGGCATATTCAGTCACTTAAGCAAATTGTATTTCTTGTGACTGAGACTCCTGCTTGAAGACTACTTGATTATTTCAGATAGGCCTTAAGAATATTTTACATGGCAGGTAGAACTATACTACCGCTATGAATCCCTCCCCCCTTAGCCCTCAGCTGGTTGCATTTATCCCCCCTCCTTTTTTCTTACTGTTCCATCCTACTGATCAAAGCTCCAGCAGAGAGTATTCAGCTGGGTACAACCTAAAGCACACCTGTTTTCCTAATCTACACCTACCTTCAAGCACCTAGCTATTGCACACATATTATTGGGCAACATTCCCACGGTTTATTTAGCCAGAAGTTTAGGCAAAATAACAATGGATTTAAATAATGCGAGATTTCTACAATTTCCGGGCCTTTACAAGGCGGGAACTTTGCTGACCCCCTCTCCAAAACCCTCTTTAAGGCAGGAGGGGGCAAATCAGCCGTGTGAGGAGCTCGGGGTCCTCCCAAGCCACCAGCCCCACCGAGCACGAGCTCTCACGCAACAGGCGCGCTCCGCCCCCGCCGAGCGCGAGCCGAGGCGCAGCCTCCGGTGACTGATGTCCTGACTGAAGCGACCCGGGGACGCGGGGGAGGGGAGAACCACAACGGTGCGGTGGCACGGACCCACACCGGGTGCCGGCGGTGCTGCGGAAGGACCCGGGCGTTATCCCCTCGCCTGGAATGAGAAAATGAACTTACGGCCCCGGCACCTGAGGGGACAGCGGGGGCTGCGCGGCGGTGCCCAGGTGACTCAGGCGCGCGCCCGCCCGCCCCATCGCTCCGAGACCCATGGCTGCGCCCACAGACGGAACCCTAGCCCGGGGCGCAACACCGGCACTCAAAACCTCTTCTTCCGCCGCAAGCCGGCCGCGCGCCCGCGGCTGCGGGGATCTCCCGCCGGGCCGGGCCGAACCTACCCGCCCGCCCGCCTGAGGAGGAGGGAGGCGAACGATCCCCCGCGCACCTGAGAACTTTTTCAAAGCCTGCCCGCGTCGGGCCCGAGGGGGCGGGGCCGGCGGGCAAGGCCTACGCTCATGATTGGCTTCGCTCCCACCAATCCTGTGCGCCCATGAAGGTCGGTGGCGCGCAGGGCGTGCCGGGAGCGGTGGTTCCCGGGGGCGGGTGGGAAGGCGGGAGCCATACGGTGATGGCGGCTGCGGTTCACCTCGGCACTGCGGCCTAGTGAGGGCCCTGTGGCTGCTTCCGAACTCTCTGTGCCCCCCGGGGTAGCGCCCTTCCAGATTTAGGAGCAAGGAGGGGGCGAGGGGTTATTTATCGCTGCTTGTGAACGTGAGCACCGCCCCGGGGGTGGGGGCCGCTGAGCCCGGCTGTGGAGGGGGAGAACGTCAGTGAGCTGCAGGCAGGGAAACCTCGCTGAGGGCGTCCTCGGGGCTTTCCATTCATAGAGCTTCCGTGCTTTTCCCTAAGAATTCTTACCGCCCTTTGCACGTAAAGCATCCACAAAACTTGAAAGTCCTTCAGCATGGAGGATTCCATGCATCCCTTTGTCTGTTGAGTATTGGAATGCTGACTCTAGTCTTCAGATTGAGGGTTTACAAGCATCTTGTCTGCTGCCAGCTCTGGGAGAAATGCTTTCTGACTAAAGAAGCTATTACCCTGTAATGTCAATGTAACAGGGATAATCATTGATTATAGAATCATTTAAGTTGGAAAAGACCCTATGGATCATCAAGTCCAACCATCTACCCTACTCTACAAAGTTATCCCCTACACCATATCCCCCAACACCGCATAATGACTCTTAAACACGTCCAGGGATGGTGACTCAAACACCTCCCTGGGCAGCCTGTTCCAATGCCTGACAACTATTTCTGTGAAAAACTCTTTCCTAATGTTCAGTCTAAACCTACCCTGTCGGAGCTTGAAGCCATTCCCTCTCGTTCTGTCATTAATTACCTGGGAGAAGAGACCAGCACCAACTTTTCTACAATGTCCTTTCAAGTGGTTACAGAGAGTGATGAGCTCACCCCTGCGTCTCCTCTTCCTCAAACTAGAGTCACAGTTCCTTCAATCGCTCTTTGTATGATTTGTTCTCCAGGCCCTTCACCAGCTTCGTTGCCCACCTCTGCACTCACCTCTGCACTCACTCAATGTGACTTTACTAATGTCTGTAGGGTGGGTTTTGCAACTCACTCTGGCTTACACGAGAAAGTACTGAAGTTAGTATATTATATATGTTGTCTGCATAATCTTTTCAGTTCTAGAAATTCACCTAACTGAAAGAAAAATGTCCCAATGTTACCTGGGACATTTACTGAATACCTGTGTGTTAGGAACTGCATGGCTGGGGTTTTTTCTGGACTGAAAAAGAATTAGTACGGTGAAGCTGCAACATACAGGATGCTTCAGCCAAACCAGCAAACAGGAGAAACATTGCAAGAAGCTGACTGTCTTGAAATGCCCAACGACCATAGTATCTAAAGGGGTCAGTGGAATTAGTGTTTCATTCATACTCTGAGGGGAGGTTGCATGCCCAGAAAAGTCCAGAGGGTTTAAGAAGCTGGACAGGGAGTAAGCAGCCCATACAAAAGAAACTCAGAGCTTTAGTGAACAGTTACCTGAGCAAGGAGAGAATAAATGAAATGGATGAAGAGCTCCTCCTAGTGTAGCTTGCCTTTAAAAGCTGGCTTGAGAATTCAGTGTAAATCACAATTGAGAAAAGCTGTCTGAGGGAAGGGAAAGGATGTCTATTGCTGCAGTTCAGTTTCAGTGGAAACAGGAGGGCATGATCATAGTATAACTCTGTCATAGACAGAGTGAAACAGGCAAATAGTTGTGCATCATCTTCCTCGTGTAACTCAAGAAAGTTAGTATTATATATCTAGAGGATAACCAGAGAAGTGTTCACATATGCCTCGTCGCCATCAACATTCTTGAGCAGCAACAGGGTAGGCAGCTCCACAGCTTCCGTATGTTTGACTAGGAGAGTAGCCACTAGGGAATCAGGGCACTCTGCAGCCAGCTCTGCTCTGTGACCTCGGTCAAGACCCTTAAATGACAGGGTATCTGTTTTCCATCTCGGATTTGGTTTTACCTATTTAGATTGTAAACAGAGTAAATAGTGCTGGCCCCATAGACTTATGTGTCTGGTATGACACAGCAGAGAGCTGCTGTATTGCTGTACTCTAAGCCTTTAGCTGCCCCTGGAACTCATAATGAGAAGGGATTAATAAAGCTAAGAGATGATTACTTTGTAAGAGCTGAGCTTCACCGCATTAATTTAAGAAGGTCCTTTAAACTAGCAACACTGGAGCAAGACTTGTAGAAAGGCAAAGTATAACAGCAACAACAAATGAAATCTCATAGAAGCAGAGTGCTTCAACATCAAACACACCAATTACAATAAAAAAGGGAATGGTGATTAGCTTGCTAAGGGGCAAGCCAAAAGGGCCAGAGTCTGATTTGAAGGGCACAGGATGAAATACTTCTCAGTTCTTATCCAAATAAATACTCAGGAGTTAAGTAATTCTGCAAGCCTCCTCTGAAAAGCTAATGGCACAGAAAAGTTTCTGCCTCAAACCCAAGGCAGCCTTTTGTGAGCATCTTCAGATAAGAGCTTCACATTCTGGAACATTTCAGATCATTCACTTAATTACTAAGACAGCATCAGCTCACTGATACTTACTACAGTCCTCAGGTTTATTACTGTTTTCCAGCTATCAATTCTTGCCTTAAAATTAGCAGTGTTCACCTGCCCCTGTGAAAGTGTCTCCCCAAAAGAGTTCACTCTGTAAGAATACAGCAACTCTGACTCACAAGGGTAATCCAGATATTCAGTGCAATTCCCCCACCTTATGCTTGCTGACTAGCGTCTAATTAGTCTAATATATTCTTATTCCTTGGGGTTATCTACTTGTTACCTACCACGTGCTTTAAAAAAAAAACCAAACCCGTGTGCTCCTGAGACTGGAAAGCGATTATAGGCCGTGCTTTCCTGGGATTAAGGTCCCAAGATGTTGCTTAATAACAATACACAAAGGAACCTCCAATGAAGTATTTTCTGGGTTGCTCTCTCCCCAAAGGAGATGGAGATTTACTTCCAACCCTTTGAGGTTCCCCCCATCTCAAAAAAGGGGGTTTAAAAGATCTCACAAGGAGGCCTGCACCCTGGTTAAAAAATGCTTTATTTTCCATGCCATACATACCAGCACAGCTTTAGGAAAGCCACTTCACTTGAGACACTCCTAGCTGCATCTGCTCCAGGGACAGAGCAGAGGGAAAGGAAGCCACCTCTGTATTGTTTCTACAAGATGCTCAGCACAACTTCACTGATATCATTGGCTATAATAAACTGAGGAAAAACAACAGACCTGTGAAAAAATAGCCCATCTTCCTGTTTGAGCAATTCTCCCCATCCCTCAGTCCTCTGAACAGTCTGTGGGTGAGATAAATGCTTCTCCCCAGGCAATTAATCTTTTTCTCCTGCTCAGGAAGGATTAAAACCAATTATAATGAATCCTCCTCAGGTATTAGTGAGGACCTGTCTGACCACACATATTTACACCCAGGAAAAAGCAGCTTTTCTCTCAGGACAGGCAGAAGGCATTTCTCTGTTTTCTACCTCTTCACACATGCTTCTGGGGATTCAGAATTATCCATCACCCCCCAAAGCACTTCAGAAATATTCAGCAGCAATGTTGAGTTTTTGAAACAGAGCATCTGTACCTCCTACCCTTTTTACAGAAAAGCAGACTAGCCACCTTCGCTGCTATTGCGGGCACAAGGACAGACCCACCTGCACATCACAGCTTTGAAAGATTCAGCTGCATTTGCTTTCTGACCAAATGACAGCAAACAAAATGAGAGACCTCAGGGATTATTCCACTTTTAGCCTGTACTCATCTAAGCAGATTGCCTTCCAAGATCAGCTTCCTACTTCATTTAGCTTTTTCTGGTTAAAGGGACAGCAGGAGTCATTCAAGTCTTTGGGCTTTTTATATTTCTGTAAGGTTCTGGTAGATGAGAAGGCCGTGGCCTGGCAGAGTGACAGCATAATAACCAATGTAGAGCTGTTGTAGCCAGAGCAGATCTTTACGCGTATGTGCTAAACCCATTTTACCCTACGTAAAACAAACCTCCTCCTGCCTTTCATCTAGTGATGTCTGCAATCATAGAGTCATAGAATCATAGAATGGTTTGCATTGGGAGGCACCTTAAAGATCATCTAGTTCCAGCCCTCCTGCCATGGGTAGGGACACCTCCTACTAGACCAGGTCGCTCAAGGCACCATCCAGACAGCCCTCCCATTCTCAACACAAAATATCCTTCAGCTTTCCCTGGGTTGCTGAGGTGGACCAAGAAATGACAAATATCACAGCAGTAGGCCCTTAGGAGCATTTTACGAAGCAGATACCATCTCACTGAGGCAATCCTTAGGTCCCCACTGCAGCTTCTTGTTGCTAAAGCATGGGAAAATCTGCAACATACCCTATTACTCAGAAACTTGAGCTATATTTAGACTTTTGTCCTGTGAAGCAGATCTGTTTCACTGTGAGCAGCTATGGAAGCAAACTCAGTAGTTCAGTGGTTGCCCTTTGATCAGCCTGGTTCTCCAGGGACGTGCACATCCAGCAGGTCACCCTGTGATCCCTCACAGCAGCCAGCCTCTGCTGAGAACCTGCTCTTGGACTGGAAAAATCCAAGCACCTCGCAGTGACCAGCAGAGAAATTGCACTGTGTACCCTGTGTCACCACACAACGAGTCAGACACCATGACATCAGTGCTGATGGTGCCTGCTTTTAGCAGTTATGGTAGGACATCTGCTGCTTTCGGGTACAGCCCTTGCTCCATCCGCAGAGTTCTTCAGTGGAGAAATGAGACAAGGGGAGTCGGTGGACTTTTTCGAGAGGTGAGCTTTTTTGCTTGGAAAACACCAGCAGAGAAGGGTAGGTCCCAGACACCCATCTCTGTGCAGTTGCCAGAAGTGGGGATGTTCCTGAAAAAAAGACAGACTCATTCACATGCACTGTCAAAAAAAAACCCAGATGTGACTATTTTAGTTCAGCTCACCACCTAAGGAGCACATTCCAATTAAGTAATGGCAGTGAAAGTGCCTTAGTTTTTGGAAAAGAAGTCTTCATTTCGTGATGCTACAGATTAATCGCTCTGATAACCCAGCAGCTGAACTGAGCTCAGTAGCTCTTATTTCAAACAATAAACACACAAACCAGCAAGCAAACAAAGTCTGGAACATCTCATTCCATGAATCATTTCAATCCAGGGCTTTTGGCTCTTGCATGCTTTACATTGTACTTCTTTTTAAAGTGATGAATGAGATCCCTATGGCTGAGACTACAAAGGAAACTGTTCCAGATGTTCTCATCATCCTTCCCAGAAGACGTTGCTGCAGTGAAGGTGGCTGAGTGGCATGAAGAGAGAAGAAACCACCAAAAACCTGGGCAGAGAAAGCAGAGGAAGGTCTCCACTTCCAAAGTATTTGTGCCGTACAGTTTTCTGCCTGGCCCTGAAAGGATGAGACAACTTCATACCCTGCAATTGAATGTTACTCAATCTCACAAACCACCTACAAAGAACTCAGCAGTCTCAAACAAGTTCAAACCAGAGCCCCTGTGTCCTGTGCCTTAGCAGTGTTAGCAAAAAGATGCCGGAGATCTCTTCGTGGATAATTATAGAAGGGGAGGAAAGGACACATCAAATTAATTCTGTGGTGATTATTTTTTACCTTGAAGCATGATGGTTCTTATCCATTTTCCTGGGATGAGCAGACAGGAATGATATATTCAGATATCACCCCAGGACTCCGCTACTGCAAACTCAATTACTCTAAGAGCACCCAGGCAGGCATGTCTGCCATTCACTGTTTGGGCATGATGCCATAGCTATGATCACGTTATCCTCACCCTACACTGACTACCCATGACAAATTGATTTTACAGATTCATAGCTATTTTTTAAATCAGTACAGCGTATTATATTAAATGAACTGCGTGGCAAATTAAGCCTATACTTAATTGAAGTAAAATAGAACATTTATACGGCAAGAAGCTGAACGCACGATTAGCTGGTTTGCTGAACCAAGGTCCTATTAATTGTCTGATAACTGAACTTTTGTTTCAGCGGTCTTTAGGATATAGGCTTATAAATCTGCAGGAAGCACCACAGTCCAATCCAATCCATTCCAGTCACTGGAGGCATATTTTTCCCAAACCTCGGGCGTTTTCACACCCGAGAGGGAAAGGGCATGAAATGAGAACACTCGCCGCCTTGCAAAATGAAGCGCGGCGTAAGGAAAGGTGACGCTGAGCTGACGGGAGATGGAGCCCTCCTGCATTCGTCACTGCCCTTCCCGGTAGCTGTGCTGTCACGGCACCCACGGGGACAGGTGTACCCTGGGCTGTGTGACTCAACAGCCGTATGGTACCAGGCGTTTAATTCAGCTGGCTCTCATTCAGCTTCCACTGGGAGCTGCCTGTTTTCATCACCTCTCAGCGAGGACTCACCAACTCACTTGTGAAGGTCAAATGATTTCTAAAAGCCTCTGATTTGAGCTGGCTTGATTTTAGGGCTTCCAGCTTGAAATACTTTCAGCCCCGGGGATGCACAGCTGCCATGCTTTTAACTGGAGCCATCTGAAGAAAATCAGGACAGAGATGTCCCAAACCGGTAAAACTTCAGTCACCCTAAATCTGTGGTCACTTTTCAAATATCTGTGCTTGAATAATAAGATCAGGAATGTAGACAAGTCATCAAGGCTGGGAAATGGGCAGATGAGACTTGTTTGTCTTAAATCTCAATGTTATGTTTAAAACAAATACTCTTTAAATATATCACCCAACTTCCTTCCTACATTGGTGAAGATCCAGAATAAGGTCAGTGAAATTAGTAAAGTTATGCAAAGCAAGACTAAGAACAGAATCAGGTTTTTTGGGTATTAAAAATATGGACCATAGACATAGTTTTAACCGTTTCTTTCTCTCTGCCTTTAATCTGACAGGGAGAAAAAGAAGCTGGGAGGATGAATGAATGTCAGATGTGAAGAAAATCTTTGGGCTTTCAATTTCCTATTATAAAGCAGAACTAGAATAGTAAAAAAGCATCAGAGGTCAGGAATGAGATAGAGTGGGGGAAAAAAAAAAAAGCAAAGCAGTGTGCATACTCTTTTTCCAGGGATAATGGTCTCAATCTGCTGTGTATGAAAAGAGAGACTGGGAGAGAAAGGCCAGAAATAGCAGAAGGTTTTACAGGGCATGGGAGGGATACTGTTATTTGTACTAGATCTATGTATATAGGTTCAGCCTGAGCTTTTGTAGCTGTAATTCTGAGACCCTGGCATCTGCCACCCCGCACCGCAGTCTCTTACTTAAACCACAGAGTGAGTGCACATGCCCTGCTTTGCCGTCAGGGAGGAGTCAAAGAAGAACAATTCTGGAGCCACCCCAGAAGCCAAGACCTCTGTCTCCATCCCAGAGTGCCGAGGAGGGCAGATGTTTGGTTTCTGTTGGATTAAGCTTTTGGCTGGAGATTAAGCTTTGTTGTGGGATAGCTGCTGATCTTAACTGCATAGCTTTCCTACATATCTGCCAAAAATGCCCAGAGTAACACATTGGCTCTTTTCAGGCAGTCTGTCAACAACTGAAGTCAACATATAACATAAAAAACTACATCTTTTAAAAGCAATGGAAAAAAATAGGTTGGGATGGGCATGAATTCCCCCAGTCTCTTCTCCTGCCTGCTAACTTGCCCTGCTTACCCGTGCCTCTGCTCCCTCTGCTGCCTGTTCAAAATACAGAGATTAAAAGAAATTGCTGCCACCATGTCAGCCACAAAACTGTGGATATTGAGGGAGTCCATGAAGAGCAAGACATTGTTCATATACACCAAGGAGGGAGGACTGATGACTTGAGTAAAATGACATTTATTATTGCATTGCTTCTATAACTGAATAACTGTGCTCCAGGCATACCCCTCAGAAACTCATTTACTTCCAAGCCTGAAAAAGGTTAGATGTAGATCCAAGCGTCATGGCCAAACGGGGCATTCCTATCTGTTTTTCTGACTGGGGGAGCTCAGAGGAGCCCCACAGACTCTTTGTTCCTCTAGGAGATGTCACAGTGATGTCCTGAACCCCCAGTCCCCTGGGGCTGGCTACTGCAGTGCTGCTGATCCCTAGCAAGGGGGTGGGCAGGGTGCCAGAAAAACACATCCTAAACCATCCTTTTTATCCTTGCTAAATTTATTCCCCTACAAGGGGACTACAGCACGTGGCAGCTGCTTGCAGGGTAAAGAGAGAAATCAGGGCTATTCGTAACATCACGTTAAGGGCTTTTTAATATATAGGCAGCCTCTCGTGTGATCTGTATCTAACCATAGCTTCTGCATTCAGCCGCACAAGCGCTTCCTGACATTTACTGTTCCGGGCACCATTAAGCAAGCGCTGTGAATGAGGGTGAGGGGAACATGGTGGGGCAGTTTGTGTTTGAACGCCAGCTGCAGTGCGAACCTAAACGGATGCCCCATGTGGCTCTGCAGCCTTTGGGGAGCACCTGCTAAAAGCAGTTTCTTGTGCAGATTTTAGCACTTGAGGTAAATCCTGGTTTCCTTGATTAATGTTTGCTTCTTCCTCAGGAAAACACTCATGGAAATTCAAAGGAGCTTTGTCTGAGGAAGGATTTCGTAATAAGTGGGGTCCATGTTCCCCTTGGTTGTCATCCAGTGGTGTTACCTATTTCAGCATCCAGTGAGCATAAAACATTCCCTTTGTGAGTTAGCAGCATTTTGCACTGAGCCTGTGAGCTGTGGGTGATTTGAGTAAGACACAGACCAGCAGAGAAATTATTTTGGACCAAGGATGCTACTTTTTTCTTGGTTTTTTTTTTTTTTTCAGGAACTGGTATTTTTTTCAGTGCTGGTATGTGCTTTTGCCTTGCAAACAGGAAGGCTACACCTGCACTTCCGGACAACCTGGCATCTGCCACCCCACAGTCCAACATCCCCACCCAGCAGAGCCTGGGGAAGCACCCCCTGCCCGCACGGCTCCAGGAGGGTGACAGAGGGGGCTCCAGTGGCTTCTGAGCACGGCGGCTGTGTGCTGGCACCCTGCAGCGCCTGGAGCTCTGCTTGAACTTTACTGATACTTACTGATATTGTCAGGACTGGATTCTAGAGTGAGTGGTGTCAAGGTTTTGATTCCTAAAACTCGTGGAATTGAAAATTTCCATTCTAGCAGGGCTTGCTTGGTCTTAATCCTTCAATATATAAAGTGGACAAATTAACAGTTGTGCAGGATTGGGAGTAGAAGGAGGCGGCTGCCTTGTAAAACCCCAGATCATCTCTGGCTTGTCATTGTGTACAGTGGGGACCCCGTGAGAGGATTTATTGCATCTTTGGACATAATTCTCCCCCATGCAAGGTCTTCTGTGCTGGCCAGCGGATGATTGCCTTGGCCAAAATAACTGCATTTCAAGAACACCGTAGTGTTACAAACTGCCCATTTCTGCCTGCCTTTACAGAGGCAGGCAGTTTTCCTCCACATGAACAACCTTTTTACAGTTGAATGAGTAAGCACCACGCCTCTGCTCAGGCTCAGCTCCAATACTCAAGCTGCAAGGTGCTGCAGCACCGCGAGGTATTTGATCAACTGCTATATTGTAATAAAAGCTATCCCTGACAGAGCTGTAGGTAAAATCTCTCTTGGGAGCAGCATTTCCTGCTGACTCCATATAGAAGGCTTGGCAGAACGCCCTGTGCTTTACAGATATTTATTTGCTGGAAACAGAAAAATCCCCCTGCAGGGCCAGAGAGCCAGGTCCCTAAAGCCCTTGACCCCAACTGTGTAATCTCCCTGGAGACCCAATGTACATGAAGAAATATAATCTTCTTGAAGCATCTGCTGTCTGCATTGTGTTAAAATATGACTGGGACGCAACTGTGAAATCTCCAGGTCACTCCCTGCAGAATCCTTTAAAGGGCAATAAAACCCCCCAACCCGGTCTGAGAGGAGCTCTCGCACACAGAAGGATCTCTCTGTATGGCTTTAAGGAGGGTTATTGTACCGCGGCTGCAGCCTGAGAGGTTTCTGTGGCATCCAACAGACGTTTCACCTGCTTTTGTGCCCTGGGAAAGCATGAGCACACAGCAGATGGGAAACAGAGCCAAGTTTTGGGAGGTCACTGTAACGGCATCACACACAAATCCTTCGCCCGCGGGGACCCGCACGGGGCAGGAGCTGCGCTGGGGGAGCCGGGGAGAGCTTTCCTGCTCCCACGGGGGCAGAGCATTCGGCGGGGGGAGCCCGGGAGGGCTGCCTTCGGAAAGGGATCAGTCCGACAGATCAGCTTTCCCGCTGGGGCGAAAGGGAAGGAGCGGTGTCTGCAGCTTTTTAAATTTCTGTGTACAATTTTTGAGCCAGTTGGAGGATGTAGTCTCTGCTTTGAAGACATAGGTGCAGGGAGCAGGAAAAAGTTAGAGCTTAAATGCAGAACTAGCATGGAAAGAGCATTGATGTGGCTTGTCAGTGATACTCTGATCTGCTGTTGTTTCAGGTTTCTGTATTTTTTTTCAACAGTATAAAGTCGCCCTCCTTGACATCTGCCCTGCCCTTGCTCTCAGTCTCCCCATCCCCCAGTTCTCCCTTTCATGCTGGTGTCCTTGTTTCCCCTTTTGTACCTAGGACCCTTTCACTATGCAGGGATTAGAATCTCACTCAAAAATATGTGAAATAGATATGCAGATGATTTCATTTGCTGGGTTTTGTAGGGCTGGCAAGACAGACCGGCATGGACAGAAGGGTATGTTCTTGCAGGTCAGATGAAGAAAACATCTTGTACCGGATGAGTAAGGGGAAACAGGCATATGGAACACCAACACCGGCCCAGCAGGGAGACCTCAGGGATGGGGATGAGGTGATAAGACATAAAGACCAGACAAATGAAGAAAAGCAGGAGAAAAGGTCGAAGATGTCTTTGCCTCCCCCATTTGTCTGCCAGGGAGAAAGGATGAGAGCAGGGAAAGTGAGAAGGAAAAGGGGACCAGAAGTCCACTTTGGCTATGAGTGGTTTGAGTCACTGGTAACTCATTCAGGAAGAGATGCCAGAGAAGCCAAGAAAAATGCAGGTGTGGAGAGATGGTGGCATGCTAGGAGGGAGGCAGAGTTCTGAGATGAGAGGAGGAGACAGCCGTAAAAGCTGCGTAACTGGATGGAAACACCCAGATGGGGGACTTTGCTAAGCTGAGCAGGGATTCCTGAGGAGGAGGAAGGACAGCAGAGAGGCCATGAGAAGGTGACAATGAAGAGCTGGAGATGACATTATTGTGGAACCCTGGCCAAGGAAAGGTTGTCAAGTGGCAAGGATTAAGTTGCCGGGTCCTAATCAGGAAGTTGAGATGAACCCCAAAGACTTTAATGCTTACTATGGTACAATAGCACTTACCCTGTTGGGGACATGCTCACATCAATGTTACACCAAAAAGACAAGTCCTGGCGTGGAGAATTTGCAGCGTGACTGAGATTAGAGATGGCAGATAGGCACCAGTGACCTTTTTTTTCCAAGATGGAGCAAGTATGGCTTGTTTGCCTTAGACATTAATCTGATTTTTAAAAACTTATGTAAAACACGTTGGAAAAATGTGGGCCTAGTCCCCCTCTCTGAGCTGAGCACTCATCAATAAGAGGCTTTGACCTGCTGCCAGATCAGACAGAGCACACCGGAGCACACATACGGCTTGTGAAGTCCAGAGCTGTCAGCTCAGACCTTAACCTGCTTCATGGGTTTGCGGAGCTTCATTTTGGATCTTCTCTGCATCTCATTCGCTGAAGAAAGTGGCAGTGAGTGGGCCCAGACTGCTGTTGGCAGCTAATCAGGTGGTGGCTCTTCCTTGCCAGTAGAAGTTACGATGCAATCAGTGGTGCAGCGTGTAGGCTGCCCGCTATGTTTATGCATCTAAAGACACACACTTGCTATGTCTATATGCATTTATATGAAGGATCAGTTGAAATTATGTATTATTCCACATGATACATTGAAACCAGAGAAGCTCTTTGCTGAATTTAGTCCTGGAAGTCTATTATGTACCGTTGTGTGGATGTTACAGCAAAGGCACTGCACAATAATCACAAAGTTGCTGCTATACTTGTCCCTGAAGGCAAGTGTGTAAAATATTTTTTGCTTTGAGCTTCCAAAGCACTGAAAGCTGCAGCTGTTGCAGGTTTTAATGGAAGCTACAGCTCATCACCAATCAGCCCATTGTGTTAAATTGGCAAAAGTGGGGCTCAGGCAGGAGGTTTAAGGTACCTGTGAATGTGGCATAGACTTGCAGTGGAGGCAAGGCATGGTAACAGCCAGGTTACCAAAGGAGCTGATGGCAAAACAGAAGCAATAGGAAGAGCCGTGGCATCACATGAGTGCTCTGACAACAGAAGCAGCAACAGAGATAAGCTCTGCAGTAACTGCAACAACACGAGCTGATAGAGCAGATGGTCACCTCAGTTTAGCCTCTAACATGGCTTGTTGCCCCTAGCAATATTTACCCAAAAGTACTCTACTGATGGAGATGGGATTATGTAGCAAACAGAAGAAAATCAGTCCTATTTTGTATCAGACAGAACCGTGCTGCCTGTCAGCTCTGACAGTCCCTTCGTGTGCTGGCTTTGACTTGGGCAGATGGAGTGATGTGATGATACACAAAACCATATCTAGGACAGCTTCAGATGGCAGACACTAGGTACTACTTACACAGTTCCCCAACTTGCTTGGAATTTTAATAACTTGCTCCCCAAACCTAGAAACTTGGTGAACAGGTAAAATGTTAAACTCCTTTTCCCAGGTCTGAAGTGGCCTGGGAGCTCTCAGGACATTTCCATTAGCTCCAGCTATCGGGGGTTAATCCCCACCTACTTCAAGGCCTGAAGTGAGAATTATTTTATTGGTTTGTGAAAAGCACTTAGGGATGCTTCAACAAAAACTGAAAAAGAAAGGTAAATGCTGTTATTTTAATCCCCAAAACACTAAAGAACCATACTGAAGTATAATTGCAAAAGGAATTAACCATACAAATTCTGCATTGGAAAATGTCCCACATTTGAAAGACCAGAAACCTACAAGCACTATGCATATCTCAACTCATATATTAAATAAATATTGTGTCAACTGCATATGTTTACTTATTTTTATTAAAGAGCAAATAGCTTGTATTTCCTTCTCCTCCTTCTTCATTGTAGCATCAAAGCAGGAGGGCACACCACACAACAGTATAAACAAACAGCATCACCAGATACTTAAGGGTCTTTAGCTCCTAAATTGACTAAAGCATAAATACAAACTGACGTCAAGCATTTGGGATTGCCATTTAAAAATCGCTATTTTCTGAGACTAAGGAAGGCCATTCACATCAGAAAATCGCGTGGCTACTAAAGCAGGAGAGAGCAGCCCCGACTCCAGAGTAAGGAGTGGAGGAAACGGTCTGCTTCTGTCAGAATAAAAAACCTGCCAGATTGCTTTAGATCCGTGAGACTTCCCAAACACAGAGAACGTGGAAGAGCTGCTTCCAACCTGCCCAGCTCTTGAAGATTTGGGAATGCAGACGTCACCACCAGTCCTCGCTCTGCCACCGTTACCAGCAGCTCTAGTACCACCCTCTCTACTCATCACAGTCGGTGTACGGTGGAAGCTAGTGGTGCGTGCTGCTGGTGACCTGCTCCAAGGCTGTGACGACTCACCTTCTACATCTGGTCTCCGGGGTCTCGAGTTAAATGTCTGAAGCTTTAAACAAAATGTTCTTGAGTGAATTCATAAGCAGTGGTGACGCTTATACAGTATCTCAGTCTTTCTCCCTCGTTAGCCTGACAAATGTTTCCACTGGAACCCATGGAAATAAGAGTAATTTATAAGGCAAAATGCATTCCTGAGTAGGCATTTATACTAATTCAGGTGCTGGAAGTGGCCCAGCCACATGGCAGCACACCCCGGGGGCTAAGGTATTCTGCTTCTCAGCATGATGAACTTCACAGGATGGAGCACAGCACTGTATGGCTTCTAGTATTTGTGTGGCCTAATGAGCACTCGCTTACATATATTTAGGGGATGTGTTTTTCCACAAAGATGTAAGTTGGGAATCACGTAGATAAAAAGAGGACTAGAGATTTTGAACATCCCTTCTACTTCAGAGTAAGTTTGGGCAATGGTATGCTCTGCAGCAAGCAGACAACTTTTACCTTTCCACAGGTAGTAAAGACCTCAGAGGGAAAGCACAGCTTTGCTAGCTGAAGCAGTGGTGCCTCTGGACACAAACTAACTGGTGCCTCCCCAGCCCCTCGCTAGGACTGCCATCAAGACAGCACTTCTTCCTTTGACGTCTGTGCTAACTGCCCAGGGGCCAAAATTGGAGCAGCACCTGCTTCTGTGACTTTCTTCTAAGTCCCAAAGCAGTGAACCAAGTGGCCAAACCCTTGATGGAGCAAACCCTTGCCATTCTAGAGGAAATAAGCTGTTCCACACAATACAAATTCACTGTCATGCCTGTGGATGACCTGGTGGTAACAACCCTGAAGCCCAGAGACTTACAGCTCTTAAAATCAAAGTTCCCCTGTGCAAGTAGAGACCACCTGTGTAAGCTTAAAACCTTGAGTGGCACTGAGGTCTCCCAGCAGCAGCAGGGCTTGGTCCATTCTTTGGGCAGCAGGTAGAAGGAAGGGAAGGTCCCTTCCCCAGGGACTGCCTCAGGACACTCTGAGGGCAGTAAGGGAAGACAGGTGTAAGTAGAGGCCATTTGCCAAACAAGGATAACACTCCTTAGGTCTCACCAGCTCTGTCCACTTGCTCGGTAAGTGGGTGCTAAAGCAACTGGTCAAGGGGACACATGGTGGGAACAGCTTCTGATTTAGTATGGGCTGCACCAAAAGAGGGACTTCCTTCTACAACAGGGGATGGATCACAGAGGGATTCAGTAGCTGCTGATGTGCAGGAAGGAAGGGGAAAAGAGTAGTTGCCTTCTCAGGTGGTTTGGCTGCAGTGTGCAGGCAGAAGAACTGAAGCAAAGAACTCAGGTCTGCAATCCTCCCCCTTGAATACAGGGCACACTGCACGTATTCATGGCTCAGGATAAACTAAAATAGGAAAACATTTGGTTTCAGTTCACATCTTAGAGGTGGCTCATGTTTTATTCATAGTACAGAAAGGGCAGAAGTTCCCATGAACAAAGACATCCCCTTTCTTTCTGAGTAGGTTTCAGAAAACCAGTCAGAACAATGCTATTGAACTTGGGAGAACTGCAGCCACCCGCTTCCTAATTCTCAAAACAGTTAAAGCCCTGCAGTCTTTTTTTACCTTTAATAGTCACAGGACTAGTCAAGCAAAACCTTGATTGGATTATTCCGCTTTAATTACAAAATGCACTCAGACCAAAGGCGCAGAAGTACGTTGTACATATGTACACATTTCTCTCAATTATAACACCAAAGACCAAAACGCAGTCTGGTCCTGCTGTAAATCAACCACTTCCCTCTGGCAAGATCTGCAGAGGAGGAATGGACATCGCAGTAACACTTGAACTGTCTCCTGGGTGCAGGACGCCAGACTCTCTACTTCATCACGTGCTCTGCAATCCTTTAGGGTGGACCATACAAAAGAGAAGCAAGAGAAGGGAGGCAAAACTGGAACCTCGGGGTGATTGGAGCCCGTATCCCACCACCCCCAAGAAAGAAAAGAAAAAAAAAGAAAAAAGAAAAAAAAAGCAGCAATGGGCCACTGTCTCCTTGCTGCAGTTAGGACAAGGTAGACAAATCACAAGGTTTCTTTATTGCTGGTGAACTCAAAACAGGCAACTTTAATCTACTGAGGAAGATACACATACAAACAAATGTTAGGCCTTGTGCGTTTTTTCTTCTTTACGTAAATGTCTCTACAACTTCAGTCCAGCTCCCGAGCTCTTGCCGAGCTGCCACTGAGACCCCATTAATGTGCTCTGGGCACTTCTGTAAGACATTTTAAGAAGCATCACCTGTATGAAAAAGGGAGATTTTGCAGAAAAGACGACACTCTGACTGTAGCCATGTTGCTTAGAAAGGAGAAGTCTGGCTAATCCTGCTGCATTAGGTACATGGTATTTTGTACAATTATTTTAATTGACTTAAGAATTTGCTGAGTCCCTTTCTGTTTCTGGTGTGCAAGCTGCAAGTAAAGTGCACTTCTGGGTGTAAATTACCACTCTACGAGAATGCAATAGCTGGTGCTACCTGTCAGACATCAGTGGACAGCAGACTACAACAGCTGTTACAGCAGCACGGGCAACAAGGATAATGGAGTAAGGTGCTGCTGGGAAACACTCCTGTCATGGTTTCACCTGGGATGGCGTTAACTTTCTTACTAGCAGCTGGTGTACTGCATTTGGGATAAGAAATACTGTTGATAGCACACTGGTGGTTTTAGTTTGTTGCTGAGTAGTCAAGGGCTCTTCTGCTCCTCCCACTGCCCCACCAGCAAGCAGGCTGGAGGTGAACAAAGAGTTGTGAGGGTACGCAGCTGGGACAGCTGACCCCAACTGACCAAAGGGATACTCCATGACACCATGCTCAGCAATATAAAGCCAGGGGAAGGAGGAGGAAGGAGGGAGATGTTTGAAGTGAGGGTGTTTGTCCTCTGAAGTAACTGTTAAACAGTAGTTTAACAGCAGTGAATGAATTCCTTGTTTTGCTTTGCTCACATGCATGACTTTTGCTCTACCTATTAAACTGGCTTTATCTCAACCCACAAGATTTTTTTCCCCACTTTTACCTTTCCAATTTTCTCCCCCATCCCAGCTGGGGGGAGTGAGCAAGTGGCTGCACAGTCCTAGTTACTGGCTGGGGTTAAACCACGACACCTCCATAATTTGGGCATCTAAATATTGCATCGCAGAGCAAACCCAGTGTCAGTTAGTGTGGAGCTTCTAAAGTGACTGTGCACCAGTCACTCCTCCCACCGTCCCCAGTCACCAAACCATGTTACTAACTCCTTTTACCTTTTTTAAGAGCTTTCTAACAGCTAAGGAGAAAGCAGGGCTCCTAAGGATGTTTCTATGAAGGCTCAGGGTTTCAATGAGGCAGGGGTGGTGCAGGAAGCAGGACAACACCGCAATTAAGCTAAGCTATGAGAGGACAATGCAGCTTTAGACACTGCATTTAGTGACCCTGACAGAACTGGGGCCAAAATGGGGAGATCCCAACTCTCACCTGCACTTTGCAATTCTTGTTCTGGTCCAGCAAAGCTCATCTACATTATCCCACATTAAAATCTCATCTCTTTTTTTTCCCCCCATGTGCAGTGTCAGGTGACTATTTTGCCTGGATCTACATGGCCAAGACCATCAAAGCTGATAAACTACATACTGTTCCTCTGATTTCGTAATACTGGCATCACAGCATGAAAAAAAAGTAGTCTGTGCAGTGTTTGTTCTCTTTCAATTTAATGAACTATAAAAAGGGAACTCTAAATACCCACCTAAGTATTCTGGGTGCTTCAGGAGACATTACATACCCCAGGGCAGATTTGATTAACTCCTTGCCGTTAGAGTTTTCATGTGTCCATTGCCAGCAACGGATGCCATGTGAGAAGGGGGAGGAATACAATAATTGCTCTCTGTGTGACACAAAAACGATTAACACTGCCTTCATAAGAGCAGAACCAACAAGCAAGTCTCCTCACAGAGCCAGGAGTGCTTTTCCCCTCAGGAATGGATGCCCAAGGGCAAGGAGCGAGTTCTCAGCTGAGCACTCCCCACCAGAGACAAGTAACCCACTTGTCCAGTCACTTCCAATTTGAGAGTAGATCCCACAATCACACTAACACATTTGCATTTCAAGCCAAACTGACCCCTGGTGCAGCTATGTTGACTATGGTAGAAGAATACCCGAAACTAACCTGGTCCTGCAGGGCAACTAAAGCAAACTTCCCCATAAACCAGTTTGGAGTAAGAGTTGCTAACTTCAAAAGCCAAGACTTCCCAGAACGAATTAAGAACCTGTGGCTGCCACTATCAAGCACTTTCCCTGCTCTACAACTTCCCCTATACTTCTCAAGTGTCCCCAGTAGGTTAAATTTCAATCTGCCTTTTTTTTTTTTTTAAATAATGAATCAGGCAGCATATCATATCTCTTGCTGCCTCCAATTATTGTCATGACAATATGGCTCTGGTTACTTAAAAGCAGAATTTGGGAAGAAAAAGCAAATCCTCTTGATACACTGAGGAGAATACTGGGCAGAACTGAGCCAAGACCTGCCAGCGCTGAAGGAAGGCGAGAGTCAGTCCAGAGGACTGAATCTTGGACACCATGTTAGCCACATGAAGCTTCTGACCTCCAAGTACAACGGGTTGCAGCCAGACCAAGTCATCAACATCACCAGAAACAGAGGAATCCCTGGAAAGGAAGGCAGAAGACTCTTGTGGCCTGTACAGTCTCTACAGGGTTTGCACAGCTCAGATTGGAGCTGGAATCTCCAGCAAACTCTCAGGCCAGATCTGCTTTAGGGGGACAGAGGAGATGGGAAGACTTACGCTATTTTCTTGCGCCTTTTGCCAAGATTCAGATTGCACAGATTATGGTAAAATTCACTTGGCAAAAAAAGGCCTTTATTTATTAAAAAAAAAAAAAGAAGAAGAAGAAATTTCTAGTGAGTTTCAGGACTGAAATTTCAAAAAGTAAAAGATCTGTATAAATTCAGCAAGATGTCCAGCACCAGATTATTTCATGGTGCAACAAAGAACCTGGGGAGAGGCCAATGGGACCTCACAAGGGGAACACCATCTACCTCCCCAGCAGACTGCCAGTCTTAGGTTCTTCTCAACAGCAGATGGATTTTCCTTGTTCCTGCAGCATCTCAGGTCCCACGGGAGGTATTGGTTGCAAGCAAGCACCTGAATATTGCCTAATGGAGTAAGCCAATCACTACCTTAGCTGGCATGTCCATGCCCATCCACTAATTAGGTTTTTCTCTTTTTGTATGCATTTCCACCGTAGCATTTCTTTTTCTTCTTTCTCCACATAAAAGTGTAAGCAAAAGGACTGCTTTCATCTGTAATAAGTTAAAATCAGAAATGACCTAACTAACAAGTAACTGATATTGGTCCTTGGAGCCCAAAGAGTAAAATCCATAGAAAATCTATTGGTTCCACGTTTTTTTCTGGTATATCCCATGCACACCTCCATTAGAAAAATGGGGTTTATGAATCTTATCATACAGCAAGGAGCAGTACCTGAGAGCCAGAGCTGACAGTTCGTGGTAGAGGTCTAGGCTCTCTTAGATTGCTAAGCAAGGTTCTGAGTCACTCACTGCTCAATCAGTCTTCACATGGCCGTTGGCCAAGGCCACAGGGACAGTGGGGGCCCCCGGCTCAGCAGTCTCATCAAATCGTAAGCGCAGGGTGTTTCTGATCACCAGCTGCTCCATGATGAAAGAAGCACAAAACCATGGGATGGCATACTCCAGGGTGATCAGGCCCATGAAGTCAAAATCGAACTGGGAATAGTCCCATGGGCAGGCATTGAACTGGCGTAGGATCAGCCCAGTGGTGAACTCCCAGAGGTATGTCCAAAGTGTATAAATGAAGCAGCGCACCAAAATGTTACACTTGTCTTTGAGATACAAATACATCTTCTCCACAATGAGGATGGAGGTGCCATAGATGAAGAGTGCCCACACACTGGTAACACCTGGAAACTTCCAGTTAAAGTTGACCACAAACTCCCAGGCAGCTGTGAACATCACCTCACAGAAGTAGCCGTGAATGGCATAGAGGTACCATCGGGAGAAAGCGGTCAGAGGTTCTGCCGCAGCCATTCTTCTGCACACACCCCAGCAGGCACTCTGAAATGAAGACAGAGAGAGAGAAAGAGATGTCAAGAAGGATGTCGCAAGTCTTTATTCCCCAGATGGCAACGCACACAACCTCGTAACATCCACAAGGGACAAAGCTGAGAAATAAGGGAATTTTCAGTTGTCTCATTTTTACCACAGCAAATGTTAAGTCCTGGTGTAAGGTGGTACCTTACTGGGGCTCTGACTCTCAGAACAGCCCCGGACAACGTATACTGGTCTGCCCGAGAAGCAGGACGCAGCTGGTATAGCGTCGGTGGTGAAGAGGGGGCTGACAGGTACCAGGCCTTTGCCAAGGGTGAAGCTGCTAAAGAGCTTACTGGTTATAAGTCAGTAGAAAAACGCAGACAGCTCACAAGCAGCACATACGACCTTTTTGCTCTTTTCAAGAAACAGCGCTGTACCCTACCTTTCCGATTCTGATATGGAGGAGATTAGACGAACATGGCATTGGAACCCCGAGCCCTTCCAGCTGTCACCTACAGCCTCCATACTCAAAATATCTACTGTAGTGAAAAACTGAGCTTTTATGGGAGCTACAGCAAGGGAACCGGAAGAGAAAGTTTCAGAGGTTTTACACTTTCAGATACCACACCTTGCACCCATCATTCAGATGAACATTCACTTCTTCTGTTAAAGAATTCATGCACTGTATAGCTAGGATTTGGAAAATAATTTTCTTATGGTGTCAGACTGCCTGATACCAAGTCAAAAAGAACAAAACAGCCATTGAAATCCATTCAGATTTGGCTTCAGGGCAGCAAAACACAGAGGAGGAGAATAAAAAGGAACAGCTGAGCATAGAGAGAGGTGGTTAGTCATGATAAATAGGAAATGAGAACAAACGCTAATTGTCTTTACAGGAAGAAAGTTGGTGAAGAGGTTTTAAAAGGGCACAATTTGCTTATCACTGAACTGTTTCGGCACAATTAGTGTCTACGTTTTTGTAGAGATTTACAAGGACCTAAGCACTGCTCTGCCATGCTACAGTCACTGGCTCAAGCCCATTTTAACCATAATTTTATTGAAGTCTTACAGATTTACACCACAGGGTGAATTTGACCTCTTTCATTCTTAGAAACTTACTCTTTTAAGTTGCATTTCTCTTGAGTCTTCATCAGGCACTATTTAACTCCTTTGCTCTGCACTTGTCAGCTCTGTGGCACAAGGTGCTAGGAAAAGACCACACTGCTGTTACGTGCAGTCATTCCAATGCCATCTGGAAACAGACTGTTCCTGCCCTGCCCTGGAAACACAGTGCATCTCTGAGCAAAGCATTCACATGTAGTATGAACTGAAATTCTGACAGGAGATGAGGAATAGAAACATTTATAAAGGAAAAAGGAACTGTACCAATGAACACAGAGAAGATACACAGAATATCCACAGGGGAATATTGAAAGTGGAAAGGACAGAGCTGTATCCATGACCGTTCACTCCCCTCTTAAACGGACAGCCAAACAATCAACATCTTGGCAGTTCATTTAATGTGGGTGCTTGAACAAAGACTCATTTCCTAATGGCACAATCCATTTTACACAGGACACCGAACTATCATCAGATGCTACAGATCCGGGTCAACAGTACATCGGGAGCTTGTGGGTGAAAGACTAAGGAGTCGCTGGGAATTCCCTCATGTCTCCTAGCAGTTCAATCCAAAGAGATGCTCCAAGACAGTAGTGGAGGTGACACATGAGGTATGCCTCCAGACAGTCCATGAGAAGCTGATGTGAAAGGGTACTACCAATTTTCTCTCTGAGGAGAATGAGAGTTTGTCAACATTATCTTACTTGATTAGTCTGCCAGCAGAGTTGATAAGCTCAGGGGTTCAAATCCTCATATTGTTCCTCCATTCTCACATAATTTCAAGAACAAATCAGTAGTCAGAGAAAGTAAGGGAAATCGGTAAGAAGGAAATGGACTGTAGGTATCTTTTTTCAGAACAGGGATATGTGGCTGCAGCAGGAAAGGAAGATGATTTTGTATCTGATGAGACAGACATCAAAAGATCCAGAAGCCTCAGAAGTTATACCTATTGCTAGGTAAGGCACTGACGACAACGGAAGGGAAAAAAAAGTATTTTAAGTTTTTACTAAGCTGCCAAGGGGTTGTGTGATTTTTCTCTCTTTTCAATAAGCCTTTCTAAGCTTTTCCACTTGTGATCCTTACTCCTCGCACTTCCTTCCACAGCTTTACATGAAGTGTATTTGAACTGTCAGCTGGGAACATCCACAGCATACAGTACTATCTGGAAGGTTTTCCTTGTAATTTTGAAAATCTCTTCACAAAGTTCAAATGTGCTGAAGATCTTTCCCTCTCAGTCCCTCCCTTCTTATTCCAAGGATCCCCTCACCAATTATTTCCCTTGCCTTACACGTACCCACCAAAGCCAAAGTCTGACACAAATATACCCAACAAGCCATGCCCTGTTCTACCTCATCCTATTTCCTCTGCACAATGACGATTTCTCTTTCCTGGTTTTATACCACTTACTTAATAATTATCTATTTATTCTCTTTTTTTTTTTAAACTTTGCAAAATATTTAGTGACTACACTAGAAATCTAAGAACTGAATCTAGACCAGGTGTGGGGAAACACCTACACCATAAGTTAACCCACTGCAAAGATCCTGAGGTTATCACCACAACTGCAAGGAGACAAGCATCAATGCACTGACACTCTCAATATTTGCCTTCTACTATCACGCACCCAGCCAGCCAAGCCTTGATGGGAGCTTCCTTCTTATGATACACCCAAAAGAGTCCTCGCAGGCTGCCTGTTGATTAAGAGCACCCCAAGAGAGGGCAGATGCCTAACTGTGGTAGTGCAAACACAAACGGGTTCCACTGTGCTAGGCATTAAGCAAATCCATAAATCACAGCTCCTCCTGTAAAATATTTCATTCAAAATAAATCAAAAAGTACACAGTAAGGCACAGAAGGGAATAGAGGATATCTAGGGAGGCTACAAGCTACAGCATATCCTTGACCAAGTTGGGGACTGCACAATGTAATGGTTACAAGTCTCTTGAGCATTTACAAAACAATTAAAATTGCAGCTGTTCCCAAGCATCTTATTTCCCAGCTGGTGCCTGGGAGGCAATACAGCACAAGAATTCTCAAGAGGGAAATGAAGGAGAAAAGTATTGTTTTATTGGGCATCAATTCATGATAAAAGGATCAAGCTGAAAAGTAGTTGCAGGACATTAGTGGGAGAAGCATCCAAACAGAAGGCCAAGACTGGATTCAGTATGAGATGCAGATTTGTGAGAAGCCTTAAGTAGATAATTGAACTTCGTGATGCAAGACTTTTAACGGGGTGACAGTAATATGGACCAAAAAGCTCTGAACGCATCACAGCTACTGAGTCTCCTGAGGAAAACAAATTACATTCATCACTGAGGTAGTTACAGTGGGATGGGCAGCAGCTTCTTGAAAACCAGACACACAACTGCCTCCTACGCAATTGTCTCAGCAGAGAACAACTCCTGGAGGCTGCACATGGATGGCCATGCTTCTACTGAAACTGCTCACACTGTGTTGTTTTGTGGAAAACAGGGGTCTTCTAGATTCAAAGCTATGGAAATACTTTCCATCAGCAGCAAATTATATTTCAAGCAGCTAAAATAGAAATAGTTCCTCTAATACAATCTTATTAGGAAGTTTGAGCTAAGCCAGCATAGAAATTTTCCCCTCTTTCTCCGGTAGGGCCTTCTTTTCCAGCTTGCTGGTAGAAGAAAAAAGGCAAGAAAAGAGGCAACCAAACACGGGCCTCAGAGGAACAGGCAATCCTTTCCTCTATTGCGCTGCCTGTGTGGAAAACGCTGCTGGCAACAGAGGGGCCAGGAGTCTCCCCCCTGCACCAAACCAGCACAAGCCTAACGGGGGAAGCCCATGAAGGACAGTGTTTCTCTGCAGAAACCTGGTTCAGAAGGTCAGGGAAGGACTCTTGAGTTGGGCCTGCAGGAAAACAATACTGTAACAACGCAAAGGCTATACTTTTACATTTTAGAATATCAACTCTGAAGTGGATATTAATCACCCCCTAGGTTGACATCAGGTACAGATAAACCTGATGCACCAGGCCAAGTGAGAAGAAAGGACATAAACCCCAGACTGCCCCGCTTCGTGTCAGCCCGGGGGCAGCACGTCCACATTCACATCCAGTTGTGCAGGTGACACAGCCTGGGCAGGCAAGAGGCAAGTGATCGGAAAACGGGTTGACGGGAGACCAAGAAAAAGTGGCAGATTTGTCACACCCGAGCACTGCAGGGGAGACATCGGTGTCATATTCATACCTGATTAAGTTCTTGAGCACTGCCTGGTTCATTTTTTTTTCAAATCTCTCTTTTGCAGTCGCTTTCTGCCTGCTTCCCTGCTACCAAGCCAAACTGCGCTTCAAAAAGTCTCTCCCAAACCGCCTCTATTCCCTCTACTCCAGCAGAATTATTTAGACTTACAGTCTCTGGATGGGTATAATGAGATCTCATCAAGATACTCTGAATTAACTCTGAAGTGCTAATAAAAGAAAAACACACACGCAAAAAAAAACCACAAAAAAACCCTGCATGAGACAATTCCCCTGATTAGTGATGGCCTGAGGCTATAAATTCTGTCAGCTACTCGATTCACTGCAGGTGAACTTGGACTATTACAGGAAGTTCCTTATTCTCAGTACTCAGTTTCTTCTGCTAGTTAAAAACATGGGGCACAGTGTTATTTGAAGTATTTACTAGTATTTAGTTTTATAACATGCATGTTCATATTTCCAAGTATTGCCTTCGATACATTTATAAACCTGTGTTACATGTCATAACTTTAATTTGAAAGAGTAACTGCAGACAGAGGAGGCACACATGTAGCAGGATACTTAAGTCCCTCCAAACGACAGGACTGTGAGCAGCAGGTAACTCTGAAGTAGAGGGCACCTGTCTTTCCTTGATCATGAGCTTTGCAGCTTATGATATTCTCTTTCTTCAGACCCTCTTACCCAAACAGTACTTATGTAAGTAACGGTTCTTCATGGGTTTTTTAATTACTTTCAGTGGCACACCACTGTAGCTGCTGTGTACTTCCTTAACACTGAGAGAATCAAACGTGTATCTGCTTTTCTGCTTTAACAAAGAATGGAGTAGATACAAGGATGTGTGGATGAAAATTGACATGCATTTTGGGGCAATACCTTTTAAAACATAATTCTTCCTCTCTTACTTTGCACTTTCCCTGTGCATAAACACCAAACGAGCATGGCTTTGCAACCATGGACAACATTCAATGAATGTGCTGCAAATCTGACTTCAACATTTTCATACAAATCTCACACAAACCGTTGGGAGTAAAGATTTACAGAATACTGGTGCTGGATTTGGCCCCAAGACATTAGTTCATCAGTATTTAAAGATTGATGCAGTAAAGTCTTAGGAGTACTTATGTACTGAAGTCATAACTGAGGACATATTCATCCTTCAGGTAACTGAGAGCCTCAATTAACTGTGGTTCAGAAAATAGAATATCGACTGTACTGAAGTGTGGAATAGTTCCAGCAGATTGATTAATCAAGCTCTGCAACAAAGCTAAAAGCATGCCACAGACAGATGTCTCCAAATACAGACTTGATGTCCATTCCTCACTCTTAGTGCTTTCAGGATAGATCTGGAGCCCTGGGATTTTGGTCAGTTCTGAATGTATTAATCATCTAGGTTTGCTACTTCTCTCTCTGGACTCCATCTCTATCAGGATGCGCATCATCACTCTCCCTCTGAGTTCTACTCGCACCACCACATATTGCAAGCAAAAAAGCACAGCCCATTTCCAATCTATATTTCTCTCTCATTTTGGTCTCTAGCTCCTTTCCCTTAGAAGGTACATCGCTTCCCTACCACTCCTTATTCCCTTGCCCAGTTCACTCTGTACCTCTGATCTCTGCCCATCTTTCAAATCTGTTTCAAAGAGAATTGGGATACAGTAAAAAAGAATGACGACAAAAGGAGATTAAATTAATCCAATTACCACACTAAGCCAAAGGGATGGGGAAGTGTAGTTCTTACCGGTAATGCCTGCGTGGGCTGCCCAGAAGGCACCATTTCACAATGGGAAGGAGAAAAGTAGGGTTTTCTTGGGGGGGGGGGGGGGGGGGGGGAG
>JAOQGH010000040.1:29436471-29451764 GCA_025769975.1 Gallinago jamesoni
CTTGTCAGAGAACAAAGAGGAAACGCGAAGACATTGTTAGCTTAAAGAATAATTTTCTGACTAATGTGATCTCATGAATGGCGTAAGTGCAGAAAGCTGAGATTTCCCATGCCTTGCCTCACACACAGCATCATGTTACTTTAACATACCTTAGCCCACAGCGACCACTCGCTCCAACCTAAGAACAAATTAAAGCAGCAGCTATTTACTTACAGTAACCAAGAAGGATGGTTCCTATGTTCCTGACAGAAGTTCAGACCACTCAAGTAAGCAGCAGACTTGCATGATAAATCTGTGCAAAATGACCAAGTCCAAACTCGGCATCTAGAAGCATCATCCCCAAATCTCCCCAGCATCTCTTTTGGGTAGGGTCATGCCCTTCTCCAAGCCTACTGCTAGAAGACTCCTATGCCTTACCTGCTGCCCTCCCTGTTTGGAAAAGCTGCCCCAAGTCCCCAGCATTTGCTGATAGAGAGCTACAGCTCTCAAACAAGCAAGTGTCCAGCAAGGGCCCAAATGCCCCTGAAGAAACCCTGGCACAAAGCAGAGACTTTGAAGCCAGGACCCCACTGTTGGAGCAGGCAGAGTTTCCCACTAACACTGCAGAGGAGGGGGCCAGCACTGTGGAAGGTCTGCCCCAAGGAGATGGCATGTCCAGGCAGGTACAACCTGCCCTGAGAATCCGTATCAGCCATCCTCAAGGTTTAGGTGCTTAATTGCTGGATTCACCATTATCTTAACCTGGGCAGTAAGTCCAGGTTGACTTCATTCTCTGCAGTTGGTGCAAAATTGAGTTCTTAGCACACGTTTTTCAAGAGCTGCCACAAGTTTACAGACCATGACATCAGACTTTAGGTCTGAGTGCTCGTAGTTCCTGGATGGACAACTGCCTGCCTGACTTGTAAGCTCCTGCAAGCTGGGACCCTTCATTTCAAACCGGGCATTTGAGTACACTGGCAATCAAAATTCATGGCTGTTTTTGAAAGCTTGAGCTTAACAGGTTCTATTAACTGACTGAAGGAAATCTGACATTCAAAGAACACAGCTTACCAGGGAAAAGCAACCCAAAACAGACTGATGAATGGAGAGAGAGAATTTACCCTTGTGAACATGCTGAGAGTTTACAAGATTTTGCCATAGCCAATATCTTTTGCACTGTCACTAGAGAGCCAACAGTCATAAAGAAGAGACAACATTAAGGTCAAGACACTATGTCTCACTCATCTTACATGGTTTCTTAAAGCTATTTGTAAATTCAGACAGTTGTGGGGTTTTTTAAAACTTTTTTTTTCTTCTTAGCAAATGCTCCTATCTTCTTTCCAAAGCAAAATACACCAGTCTACTCCAACACTACAATAATAAATTGATTTGGACAATTCTCAGAGATCAGTATCAATAACAGTAACAAATAAATAAGCTTAGCCTTAGCCTAGCTCTTTTGAACAAGCTGCAGTAACAAGCCAGAATCAGCATGCAATGGAAGAAAGCCAGGTTTGGCCAAAAAAAAAAAAATATCCAAACATTTCACATTGAAAATGAAGCTTGTCAGAGAAAAACATTATTATCAAGGCAGTGAAGTAAGAGTATCTAAAATCCTAGCCTGCTAATAGCCTGACACAATCCAAGTCATTTAAATCTGTGAAGAACATCACTGTGTGTAAAAAATACACACACACACAAAAAATTAGAACTGCTGACAGATCCAAGGCAGCCCCTCCTAGTTTGTTGCAGGTAAAGATCAAAGCAGCATTTCAGAAAGCTAGCTGCTGCTTTTACTGGAAATTCACGCTGCATATAAACAACTGTAATGAACTAATTTCCCTCTCCTTGTGTTACTCTTCCCTAGTGCACAACCCTTTATGAACTCCCAGCATTCAACTGATAGCAGGTAACTGGATACTGTACACACCTGCAGCAAGCAACTACAGCTGCTCTTCATCTAGGAGGAACAGAAGTGCTGTAGACCATAAAAAGACCTTGCATCTTGGTTAGGTTTAAAGCTTGCAAGCAGAAGACACCACATAAAGACAGATGAAACATGAGGGAATGCACTTTTAAGCACTCTCAGAAATACAGCTCGAGATTGTCATAGAAAATTTTCTCCTCCCTTTCCCCTTTTGGAAGTCTCTTGATGGCCATTCTACAGAAAATAATTTTTCCTCCTTAACATATAGTTTCCTTCCTAACATAAACTACTGCTGAGATGTGAAAGAACTAGGTCTTCCAAGCACTATCTACTATTTTCCAGATTGTGATTCCTCAAGTTTCCTCCTACCATCCCTGGAGGAGAAAATTTGAGCAGTCTCAGATTGCTAAATGACTCTTTTTCACTACAGGAATCCTTGTGGACCAAGCTTTCAAGATGGTAGCTACCTCACCTTCTTAATTTCAAGTTCACATAGGTCCTCAGAGGTGGAAAAGTCTTAGAAAAGAAGCACAGAAGAGGATAAATCTCAGAACCCTACTAACCACCTCATCATGTCTGACAAGACCATCAAGTGGGCAACCGTACCTACAGCTGGGAAAGGCAGCTCCTCTGAGCAGTTTTGCAGTTTCTCCCATTAGTGCCCACCAGTTAGCGTGCATGGGATTAATCATCCCATCAATGACTTGCAAAGTTCGTAATCAGCTGTAGAAATATACTCTATGGGCAAGTAAATTAGTGGTAAGTTTTGTACTGTATTGTTCAGGTTTATTTCAATTTAGAAAAAACAACTGTGCTGGTATGCTCTCCCCTGGCCCCCTACCTGACCTTTCTCTCCCATAACCCTGCCCAAGTGATAACCACCCACAGTGGTCATAAAGGGTGCATCTAGTCACGATGGCTGTATCTGGCTTAAAGTGGGTTTGGGGAGACAGATGACAACACAATAGCCAAGGGCTAACTTGAGCAATGCTGCTACTGTGGTTGATACACAAATATGACTGTGTATCAATCGTCTTGCTGCCATAAATAGCAAACAGCCCAAGAGCCCTTTGAGCTCCTTTGCATGGCAGCCGGCTGCATGCTAGGGTCTCCCTTTGAGTAGGGACACCTCTCAAGATTACTTCTTGAGATTCAGAGATTCCTTGACACAACAGTGGTTTATAGTATCTAAACTTTGAGATCTTAACTAAGTGAAATAAAGGATCATTTGTGCAGATTATAATCCTTTAGACAATCTGTTATCCAAGTCTGAGACGAGGATTGGATCCAGCTGCACCCAGACTCCTCTTTAAGGAGGAGTTCAAAAAGCAAGGGGGTCCTTTCTGAACCTCATGACTCAATGGGAGGGTCTTCCTGGCAGTTCTATCTGACCCTGTCTGTTATCCAGTAAATAACCAAATGTGCCCTGTCATCAAATCTTGTTAAAGATTTAAGTTAACTGTTGCATTTACTACCAAACTTTGTTAAATCCCTGTTTTATGTCAGTAACTGTAATGCTGCTTCTCTCTAGGAGTGAAGTGCGTCACTCCATCCGCAACAAGAAGCAACCTGTAAGCACATCACTCAGGTAAATCTGTCTTCATAAATCAGTCAAATTTCTCTGCCCTGAACAAAATCTTAGGTTTTAGGGCTGAGTTCCTACACAGCAGACTTACCCCTCCACTGTATAGGGTACTTACTTCCTATTTATACCTTCCCAAAAAGCCACTTACAGCTTTAGCGCTGTTATTTCCTCAAGGTATCAGGAAGCTTAGCATTCGGGTTACAACTACAAACACACCATCTTAATTTTTGTTTGTTTTTTTTTTTTTTTTTTTTTTTTTTTTTTTTTTTTACACACACTTCCCATTTTTCCTCTTTTGTAAAGCTGAAGCATCAAATCTGCCATAAACCTCTAATGTCTAGCAGTTTGTGATACCCCTCAAATCAGACTCATTCACCTGATTATGTGCTGTGTGTCCCAAGAAGGGAGCACCAGAGCTTTCCCACAGGGAACATGACTGAAACTCTCAGCCTTCCGAAAGGTGGTAAGCTGAGCATTCACAAGCTCTTTTAAATAAAACAGTAACTCAACAGTTGTGCCCCATGCAGAACTGGTATTTGCCAGGCTATTTCTGACTGCCATTGAAGGAAGCCTCTTATCACTTCAGACATCAATTTCTCAACTCCAAATTGGTCTGTGAGCTCTTACTGCTGTGTCCTAGAGCTCCCTCCTTTTCCAGTCAGTCAGCTTATGAAGGTACAGTCCCTGGAGCTTTTCCCAGCACTGTTCTTCCAACTGAAATAACGTGCTCCCAGCTGCAGCTTCATGCACTCCAGCTCATGAGCCAAGGAGCTGAGTTGTAAGGATGCACTGCATCTCCTCTGACTACAGCTGGGAGCACCTTGGTTCTTTTCTAATGCTTTCTGAGCTTCTTGCTGCCACTCTCCCAAATCATAGAACTGGACTGTTCTCTCACACTCTAATTTGGACCGGACCACAGATATCTGCTTTAACTAAGGCAAATCAACCTATTATGTCCACATAATTTTTAATTCTATCTACAGACATATAGATACATAAAGATTACACAGACATGTTCATATGTTGTCCTTATTGGTTTTCCTATATGCCCTCTCTTCTCCTCTATTGGAAGGGGATAGATTATTTTTTTTTCCACTCCCTATAATTGCTGTTCTGACTGGGTTCACTTTTATGCTGAGATGACCTTTTACAAACATTACTGATAGCTTCAGAATTCCTACCTGCAGCTTGCCAGTCATTTATTGCAGCTCCAGGCATGCTCAACTCCAGCCTTTACACAGCCACTCTGAAAGTAGATCCATTTAATATTATGTTTATGCCCTTCTTCCACGTTTCCTTTCGTTGCTGCACTGTGTCCAAACAACCATGCTCTATTGAACAGTCTCCCCAATACAATCAACAAACAGATTCATTGCTCCAATACAGGAAAGCATTTTCAAAACTTGCCTATATTTATTAGTCAACAGACGTGTAAAACTTTAGGTTCCTAAAGACAGGTAAGTCTGTATGTATGTGTAGAGTGATACTTCAGTTGCTTCTGAATGCCTGGAGTCCGAGAGCTCATCTTCCATAACACAAGGCAGCCCAGATCATGGAATAAAGCAATACCACAGCTTCAGACTGCTTTTCAGATCTGGCACTTTATGGCTGTGGCATGTGCTGAGATCCTGCTCACATTCATCCCTTTTCCTACATCTTTCCTACACACTCAGCTTTCTGAAAAATTCTCAACCAACTCTTGTGAGTAGCAGGGAATATGTATCTGCTTCAGAAGTCGTGGAATTTAACCGCGTCATGTTAATACCACCATGCTAAACACCTGAAAAGGGAATTAAGCCTCCATGGTAGAAAAGAAAATCCTTAAGAACTACTAACTCTAATCCTGAACTCAGCAAGGATGTAAAAACACTACTCGCCTCTTCACTCCTATCAGCTGTCAATCTGCACAGGAGACATTTTCCACTCTCAGATGAAAAAAGACAGCATAGTCACAAAAGACTAAAGCACAATGATATGCCAGCCTGGCTGGGAACCTTAGCAGGGCTGCAAAATTTTACTTACTGGTAGATCAGAGACAGAAACCTGATACCCAACTTCAAACAGCTTCAAGCCTCAAGATGGCCTCAGTATCTGAAATTTATTGCCCCCCTCCACTCCTTTGCAACATCAGTTGACCCAGCAAAATGTATTACCTCTCCTTCAAAAACCATACTGCACTTACTCTTGATCTTTCAAGGGGATGCTGAGCTGAACATACTTCACTGGGTTCCCAGAAGAAGCTTATTTTCAAAGTCTCATGGCAGTCCAGGGGCTAAATCCTATGGTACGCAGGACACTCCCAGCTGTAAGACCAGAAAAGATGCTATCTACCATGCTGCGTGCTACAGAGCCATTTATGCCAGATGGGAACGTGTAAGAGGAAGTGGTAAGACCATGACTTCCCATCCACAAAGTTCAGTACGTTCTTAACGCCTCCCATAATTAGGGGGTTTTCTTCTGTCAAGTACCAAGCCTCCACTAATTTCTGTCAACTTGTCAGAGGAAGCTTAGTGCACTCTGTCCCTGGTCAGAAGAACTCTGTTTCCCCCGGGGCCTGGCAAGAACAACCAGAAAAGAAAACTACCACGGCTGTGCTGTCCTCTGCAGCATGGAGGCCAGCCTGCCATCCCGGGGGGCTCACGCAGCAGCGGAGGCCTTTTAGTGGAAGGACAATTCAACTGGCTTCTTTCCATTGCTCTGTAACCTAAGGCTTTACCCAGCTACTACGTAATTGCCCTTTTGTATTTAGACAGAATGGCCTTGGCCAGGGGTGACAAGAGTGACCTGCCCAGTTAAGGACCCGGCCACAGAGCTCCCAAACAAGGCAGGGCTTTCCCAGGGTCACACTATTTTCTGCCAGGGACTTTCTACCCAGCTCTTCATTTGCAGTGCCCTTGACTCCTGACTTCTGTTTTCAGCTTCTGTTTTGCCATCTCCTGAAGACAAAAGTTGAAAGATATGCTCTAAAAAGCTGTTTGGATTTATAGGAGGCACAGCTGTTAGTTAAGCAGGAGCCGATCCTTCCTTTGTGCAGGCACTGAGCTCCCACTGACTGAAACGCACCTCTGACAGGGACTTGTTCTTTGAGATTCAGCCTCTGGTAATCTGCCTTACACTATTACTGCAACATGAGACTATTCTAACAAATTAATTATTTGCACGGTTTTAGTAGCTTTTGAATTTTATATAAACATTTCTCTCCACACTCCTCTCTCAGAGGCCCAAATTCATTCTTGATTTTCAGGCACTTAACAAAAGGTACAAGCTTGCGTTACAAGCTTTGTCTCCACAGGCTCCTATTTGTAGTTAACTAGAGCCTGAGAAGGCAGCTAAATGTGGACACGTTTGAGCATTGTCCACATTTGAGTTTGAGCATTCCTGATGCTACTACTCCTGCATCTTTCCAGTACCTACTTAGAGATGCTTAAAGCATGTACAACACTGATTTATCCACCTCAGTTAAATACCTGAGGTTACACAGGGTAATTTCAGGTCTTAGCAAACAAGAAGAATTTTTCTTTATCTTGTTTTCCTTCTGGGCAACAATAGGTACCTCACGCCTCTGGGCAAAGGGCCAGGTAAACAAAGATACCAGTTCTCATCTGTGTGTTGGGAACTGTCTTGTGATAAGACTAGAAAAGAATTTGTTGGTTTTAAGTAAAACAGTTTGATACTGTTAACACTGGCCACCAAAAAAAAGAAAAACCACTCCAAAAACCCCAAACTCTTTTTAAACCATCTTTAAAATCTGCTCAACAAATAGAGCATCAGGTGACCCATGGCAAATGGAACCAGAGAAGCACCATGTTATCTTGTCCCTGCTTATGTAAAATGCTTAAGAGCTGTCATTTTTGTTCCTGAATCATGCATCTACTATTGACGGTCCTGGAGGCACACATTCCAGTCAGCTTGTCCATACCTTTCTAGAGGTACTCAAACCTGCAGCACATAAGGACTTGTAAGAATAATCATTAGGTACCTAAGCAATACGCTTCTTGGTAGGATGAGTAAGAATTTAAGTCTTTATCTCCCACCATGAGTAAAACAACCTAAATATGCTTCCATTATATAACTAGTCTTGATACATCCAACAACAAACCCATGACACTACACATAGTCTCAAAGGCACCACTTCCAGGACTTTGCACAAGAGCTCAGAGCAATGCCAACATGTTCCAAATAGGTACCTTGGTATTTTTCACACGTGCTCTTTGTATGTAGGCACGTACTAACTTAGAACTTGTATATACAATGCAGCTGACCAACTTGCTTCACTGTATCATCATTGTCTCTCAGAGTTCCCACAGCTCTAAAGACATGCAGAGTTAACTTAAATGCTACATAGGCAATATTAACTTTTAAATCAATATGCCTCAGCCAAGGCGTATGTGCATGGGTGCAGCACAGACACAAGTTGTTCTAGCAGTGCAAATCTGTTCCTGAAAAGAACTAGACAGTGACTTCTGCTATCTCATGCTGATAATACTTTCTTGGGTACTTGACTTCATGCCTAAATCCCTCTTTAGAGTCACCTGCACTTAGATACTCTGACAGCAGAGTACTATGTATTAAGTTTTCCACTGTATCCACAACATTGATAGATCTTCCTTCTCCAACTAAGTCTATGATGATCAGCCTATAAGCATGGAGAGCACTGTCTGGTGCGTGGAAGTGGCCCCATTCAGCAGCCTTCCTTCACCATCTTCCCTGGTGGATCTATGGTGTGTGAAGAATTCCAAGAGTCAGGCTAAGAGCAGACTCAGGAATTAGACTGGACCTCAGACAACGCTGCCAAAAAGCGAAGCTCTTCTGCAGAGCTGCACAAAGGCTCAGCACTTAACAAGCAGTGGATGCTGGAGATCACCCCAACACCTCTCATCCTGGGAGTACCAAAACTAAAGTCCTACCTGGAATACAGGAGCTCTCTCGGAGCAATTCTAAAAGACATTGAGATTTCTACAAAAAAGGCTGAAAAAAGGAGTGGAGCTTGTAGCAGCCAGGACCCAGAGGGAGAAGCGAAAGGACCTTCCTTAAGTCAGTGCTGAGGCAGAGGATGCTGAGCAGCTGTGCTGCCTCATGAAGTAATATGCAAATGGATGCAAGTCTTGTAGTGAACTATCCTGGCCCTAAAAGAGACAAGAGGGGCCAAATAGTACAGCACACTAACACAGAACTGATGAAACCTCTGCTTTATTACCAAGTTTTCTATGGTCTGCAACATGACCTTGGATGAGTCACCCCACATCTCTGTGCCTCTGGCTGCCGTCTGCCTAATTAGACCAAACTATTTGTTGTGAGGGCTGCATCTAACTACAGATGAGTTTGGCAGGTAGCACAACTGGTTATCCATACTGCCAAAAGCCATCCAGCAAAACTGGAACACAGAGAACAACTGCGGCCAGTCACTCGCAGAAGCACCGGGTTCAGATGGAGTCAGAAAAGGCTGCAGGAGTAGGAGGCTCTCAGCACCAGCCTCATTTGCTCAGTCATCTGTGTCACATATGGATTCCCAAGTTCACCAAAGCATTTCTTTTAGGGAGCCCGAAGGTGTATCTCAAAGCCAGATACAAGCATTTGTCTTTAACAGCATATTCAATAAGCTTCTCTCTACAGCACTTAGGAGTGAGTAATTAAGGGAAATAATACTGCAGTAGGGCTTCTCATTAGCAACCTAATTAGCCTTCTGAAAATAATTAACATTCCTTTCTATAAAGGGAGCAGATGACCCATTACATCCATCAGACAAGCAAAACAAATAACAAAGGTAAGGGAGCTTTGCTTAGAGAGACAGCAAGAGAAGCATCCAGCAGCAGTACCAGAAAAAAGGAAGACGACAAGGCACAAATGCCCGTGACTCCCAAAGACTGGACTATGCAGGTGGGTGTGCGGGACTGCCTCACCATCTGATGTGTGCATCTAGAATTCACATGGAGCACCTTCTTTCCTCTATGACTCCACTGGTAAGCAATCAGCTGAGGTGCTGAAAAATTCTGCACTCCAACTTATTTTCAAAGTGAGATTTAAAGGCTCTCAAATTCAACGACTCAGTCACAAACAGCTCTCTCCATATGCAAAAATTCCCCAAAGGTGTTTTGACTATTAAAACACTCTCAAGATGCCCATTAAAATAAACCATGATTTTATGTCACATGCAGCCCATTTCTGTGGTCTAGAAGAAGTGAGGCAATGGCCATGAACAACAAGAAGTACACCTCTCCAAGTTTCATAGCACAGCCCCAAAAGAGTTAGGCACAGGTTTCTTAATCAGTGCGTGTTCCGAATCAGTGTGGGTGAGCAGAGAGTCACAGGCATCAGTGTTGTGGGATGTGCGTGTATGTACAGATGAGAGAAAGCAAAGGATACATGTCAACGTATCATTGCCTGGTGCAGCAAGAACCATGGCATTATGACAGTTTGATGCACTGTTTCAGGGTAGGACAGCAGATAAGGAGAAATAAGCCATAATGGAGCTGAATTTCCCAAAATCCACATATTCGGGCAACATAGCAAGCATAATAACTCATGAACATGCAGTTACATTTTCAGACATTTCCACGTTTGATGTACATTTACATTCCCCTGGCAGGAGAACTGAATACTCATAGCCTTCAAGTGTGATTGCAGTGAGGGCGAAGCTCAACCATATAAAAGCTTTCACAGCTACATCACTATGGAAACCACAAATCTACCGCCTGCTCTGTTTGTCTACTTCTTTCACTGATTTAAAAAAAAAAAAGAAAACAAAAAGTATTCTTCCACTTTATCGTTTTCTCACTTCTGTCAAGACCACAGGAGGACAAACATATTTTACCTGCTTCAGGACAAACCCTTTCTTCCTTGAGAGCCTCCTTTGTTAAACCTGCCCCACCTCTCAACCCAGCTGGGCAACCTGTCCCCCAGGATGCTTCCACTGCTTCTTTCAGTGAGGACTCGAACACAGTCTGGGATTTTATCTTAGGACTAGGACAACTCCAAAGGCAGCTCACTCTAGGCCAAATCCAGCTAGCTGGCATAATGAGAAGCTGAAAACTGTTCTGGAAACAAGTCTTGTCTTGACTGAAATATCATGCACTTTCTTTCCTCAAAGCTTTTTAAGACCATTTTAAGTGCTCTCAAAAGGGGGTAGGGCACATTACAAGGCAGCTGTAAATGCAAGGGTTAAACTTTTACTGTAAGAAGTCCATCATTTCTGCAGCAGTTGCTAGTTACAGACAGCTGTTCCCACACTAAAAGTCTGAGTATCTCTCAGCAAAAGCCGAATAGCCAAGAGCAGCTCTGCAAGATGCAGAAGGAAAATCGCTAAAGATGCTCAGAGTCCTGCAATATGGAATGGATAGCACAGCCCAGGTACATAAAATGGCTGAAGGAATCTTCACACCAATTAACAGGAGGGAAAAAATAAATAAAAAAAAAGACTAAGAACCTGTCCACATCCAAGTATGTGCATTTTATGCTGAGGAACTGCCACTGAACAAACCTTCAGCAGCGCCTTCTCTTACACTGGCCACCTCTTTCCTGAGCTCAGAGCAGTTCATGGAAGAATCAGAGGAAGAATCAGTCTCTGCAGCCTCGTAAGTTCTCGGTGTGTCTCAACTTCAGCTGCCAATTGAGAACCATTACACAAACAAATGCCCACTAGTAAACAAGTTGAAAAAAAACCTATGTATTTCACAGATGTTCCCAAATAGCCATTTAAATACAACCCTCACCACTGAAGCAATCCTGCCTGTGCTCAGGGAACTTTTAGCAGATGACACTTTGGCATCTCAGCAAGACCGAGCTAGGAACAAACTGACATAGTATAAGTTCTCCAACAAATCCCAGAGCAACGCTACATGAAATGTGCAGCCTCCCACCTCCCTTTTGCAAAATGGGCCAGAGCGGTCAGTGCTTCCATCTTGATCCTAACTCATTGCCCTCACCTCACAGCCAGCTCCAGGCTGGCTTTACCAAACACATCCCAGGTTCCTTGGCATTACAAGAGCTCCTACCAACAGCCACAGAATGATCAAAGGTTACTTCTGCATCCTCAAAGATGCCAGAACAACAATGCATAAGCAGTTTCACGGAGGACAAGCTGAACTGAGCGGTGATCACAGTCTGCAGGGTCATATGGACGTGGTTTTGGAAGAAAACTGCTGGAGATGTGGACAGATATCCTGAACAGCCTAAGTGGATGGAACATACAGGAGGCAATGGAGGAATGAATAATTCATAGTCTTGTTCTGCTGCCAATGGATCTATGTTTTCTTGTGCCCATATGGAGCTCAGTTTTTGTTTTAACAGTAATAGGAGACGTCTGCACTTTCTTTGATGGTTTTTGAGGGCAGGTGATAAGCAGCGTTTGCTCTGCTCACAGCAATAATACCATACACCAGAGCACTTGCCAGACACAGCTTTCTTCAGAAGTACTCATGGCTGCATCGTTGACAAAACGGCTGGACTCATTCCAAGGCTCAGTCCATCTCCAGCAGCCTCCCCAGGAAGCTGCTGACACTTGCTTTGTCATAACCTTGCAGCACTGGTCTGGACTTTACTGCTCAGTATGTGACACTGACCAACTGAAGCCCTGTATTCAGATATACGATGAGCAGGATCGGTCAGAGCTTAAGGCTGCAGCTGACCCTGTTTATACACAGTTAGCATTGCCACAATTAAGTGTACTGCTTTCCTTCAGCAGCTGACTGGGTCTGCTCCCAGAGAGGCACAGGGTCTACCAGAGCAAGAATACCTAACAAAAGTGGGACAACAGAATACGCTAGCATGGGATCTCTTGGCCACTACCACTAAGAGAGGGTAATGAGACCCCTGAGACGGGACAGGCAGAGAGGAAGGTGCTACACGAATCTGAATTTCATATATTTAGCACCTACATATTCAAAGCGAGTTCCCAGTTAAAGTACTGTGCACGACCTACCCATGAAACCTTATCCACAATAGGGAAAACAATACTGTAGCCTGAACTGCTGCAAGCTGTATCACAGCACCTGTGCTTAACCAACTCCTGTTAGGGCACCTCAGCACACACTGCAGACACACAGAGCGCTCTGAAGATGCTGCAGGGTCTGGAAACTGTTGTTCTGGTCCCACAATGTCAAGCCCATCTACCAGGATCATCATAAAGTTTCATTCCAGGATATAAAAAAAAAAAAAAATAAAAAAAAATCACCCTTCCAATTTGATAGTATTTTACATCCACTTCGCAAGTGTAACAGACTGCCACAGATACAGGAGAGCGAGCAAGATGAGCCTAAAAAGATTAGTAGAGTAACACACTGGTGAATCAGATCCACAGACTGCACTGCTTGTTGGGTCCAGGAATAGATTCCTCATCATCCAACTCACACCTGGGCTTTTATCACCAGAGAGAGCAACCCTCTGCACTTTACCTACTGCTCTGGTTTAGCTCACAGATACTGTTCCACTGTCCTGATTGTTTTAAACTACCTAAGGTTATCAGAGTGTGAGGTTTTAAAGAGACAATAACACTGGAATAAGTTTGGCAATGTAAATTACAAGCAATCAGAAGACTGTGACTCAAAACTGGCAGAAATCAAGGGTGATATGCACGAACAGTGATCTTTCTTACACTTCCAGAAAGCAACTTGCAGTTTGAACCAGTGGAAATAACTTCACATCTTGACCATCCTTTATGCACTCTACATATTTAAATTTCAAAGGTCCCATCTACACTGCAGTCAGCGCTGTACTCGGAGAACTGCTTTGGTTTTCTGGTCTATGAGTGCACCCCATGCTCATCTTACCCTCCAGCCCCTTACCTTTTCCGGAGAGGAATCCTGGAGCTCTCCCACTTTTCAGTCAGTTCTTGGTTCACAGCATCCGCAGGTCAATCAGGTTGCCTCCACCAGGTCCAAGCCGTTTCAGACACCAGCTGCTTTCAGACCAGGTGTGTGTGACCGCCAGCAAATACACCAACCAGACAGCTTTCCTAAATCAAAGAAGTAGAGTTTCAGCTTCGTGAAGTGCAGTACAAGACAGGCTTTAAACACTGGAAGAGCTCTATGTATGGATAGCTTAGCTCCAGCACATTGGACCCTGGAGCACCTGACTTCTTCAGAGCCCCAGGCAGGCGCCTGTAGGTGCTCCTCACCCAGGGCGGCTCCCTGGCAGCTGCCTCTCCTCTGGTGAGGCTGAGCCTTCCGTCTCTTCCCTGTCCTTCTGGATCCCAGCCACAGCAAACACACAGAGCAGCTTCACCGGAGCCAGCGACCAAAGGTTCCTCACTGCTACCATCTGAGTCAAGGGCTTGGTTAACCCTTGAAGGGTCTACCAGAAAGTGCTTTACTTCTGTTTTCCTGGCTGATCCCCCAGTTTTTGAAGCAAGCCTCACTGCTGACTCCTCTTCCTCCCCATCCTCCCTCTCCTAATGTTGCCTGCCTTACCTTCTCTACCTCCTCTACTCCTCACTTCTCCAATCATCAACAGTTCTCCCTTCCCCACTCCAGGACACAGCGTGGCCTTCGTAAGCAAGTCCTTGGCACTGCCACCCATGTGCCACCCCAGCCCATTCCTGAGGGCACCAGCGCTGCCTCTTCCCCTGTCTCCGGTGGCCTGACTGCCTTTCACCTCCGTGTTGAGCTGTGTGACCCGAGCAAGCAGAGCCCATCAGCTTGGGCTATACTACTTCTCTTCCAGCGCTGACATTTAGAATGCCACGCTCCCAGTTTTCCCAGAAGTCACACCTCGAGGTGCCAGTTCCAACACACAAATATCTAACATCGTACTGACATCAGCCTCACAGATCTTACACCCCAAGGACTTGTCTATACATAGCATTTTTCTGGATTAGTTGCATGTGAAGAAGTTACAGAGCAAGAACATTTATGCGTCAGACTATGTAACAAGTGGGATCTTCACATTATCCTAATGAATCACAGAGATTTTGAGCACCAAAGTCCAACAGGAATTCCAGAGGCACGTTTTCCTTAAAAAAACAAAATCAACCTACACTGTTTTTATTTAGATAACACTAAATACCAAAAAAACTACACTTAAAAATGCAGATTAAATAACTAATCCTCACCCAACAAAACCTTCCCACCAAGATTAACGGAGTGATGAATAGCATAAAACCACTAATTAAATCAATGTAACTTGGGTATTACAGAGACATGTTTATGAAAAGAGGCTTGCATCTATTGAGAGAAATAATTTAACAGCTAGGTATTTCTACATTAAATTGGGAAAGAACTCGGACGTTAGCTAGCTCTGGTATAAATTAATCTAAAATTTATGTTCCTAAAAATTACTTGCATGTGTTCTATTTTCATCGTACAGATTTTGTCGCAGTTGGATATAGGTTTCTACTGAACTATTTATCAGACACACACAAACAAAATTTTATAAAGCATTTCCCTAGAATCACAGTACTGAGAACACTTTTCTTCATAGTCAGATCTATAATTTCATTTGTAAAGGAGTGAGGAACAAACCCACACAAAACAAGCAACTGCAACATACTCCCGACTTCTTCACTGCACCAATATGAACATTACAAAAGGCTTCAAGCCAACCTAACCTTAGGGCAATTCCTCAATTCAGCCCCTTCCCCAGCACCAGCACTCGGGCCACCCATGGGGCATCACAGCAAGCGAGCCCTAGGAACTCATCAGCACTTTCAATGCTACCCCCAAAAAGCCTGTTGGTTCTCAGCCATATCACCTTCCTGATCTGGTTCACCACCCTCCGCCCAGCAGGAAGAAGTTCCTTTTTCACAAAAATCTTAATTTCTGTGAACTCAAAGTGCTGAAGAAACCATTCCCTTAGTTATCTACACTTGAA
>JAOQGH010000040.1:29451864-29461998 GCA_025769975.1 Gallinago jamesoni
GTTTTTGTTTTTTTTTGTGGTTGGACTCGATGATCTCTGAGGTCCCTTCCAACCACCACAATTCTGTGATTCTGTGAAAGAAAGCACTGACGAAACTCTTCATTCACAAAGACTGTGTTACACCACACATGAGCAGACAGGTAGAGCTAAAGGTCTGACCTTAAAGCTCACATGATTAATACAACGCTTAAGCTGTTCAGAAAAGGGGATTTTTAACTTTTTTTTGGTAGATAAATGAACTTTCTGTGCTGAAATACTAATGATTAAAGAGGTGTAATGTTTGTAGGGGAAAAAACTAAAAGCCAACAACAGTGGTGTGAGCATTCAACTACATATACAGAAACAGTTAAAAAACTAAAATCCACAACTGGGCCAGATCCAGGCTTCCCTGTCACTGCTGTAAAACAGCACTTGCCCATGCTCTGAACATTCCTCTAACACAGACACCAACATTCCTGGTGTCAGCAGGTTGGAGACCACACGTTAGCATAATTTAGCAGCAGCATTCATCAAACAAGAATACAAAGAACCAGCAAACAAAAAAGAAAGCAAATTCCTAATCAGGAACTGGTTACTTACGCGCTCCTTCAGCCATCTATTTTAGTACTTACGCTTCTTCATGATTTCAAAAGTGTTACAAAAAAAGAAAGCTTGGGTCCGTGCATCTATCTGGTGATAAACTGTCCTACCAAGAGAGTCGCAATGCTGCTCAGTGACTTATCTGGGATTCTCCTAGGAATAAAGTGGCAAATTTGGAAACAGAAAGCAAGTACTCGTCTTTTGAGAAGCTCACCCTGCTCTGGCGAGACTTGCACAGAGGGCGATACAGATTTCACTTTCTACTGAAGACCCACCATGCATTGCCCTGCTGCCTTTCGAACCTGCACACAGACCAGTTGGGATCTGAACATCTCTGAACCTGGTAGACGAGAGTACAAAACATGGTAGGTGTGGCTGAATTTCCTTCCCAGAAGGACTGAATTACCCCAGAGAGATACCTAGCGCATGCATTGCTCTACAGTCCCCACCTCCTGAAAAAGGAAGTGCCTTTCTTCTGGAAAAACAACAACAAAATCACAAAAACAACTCCATAAGGCAAAAACTCACAGGAAAACAAATGATCTCCAAGGTTCAGTGTATCCTTTCTTCCCCAGATATCTCTAGGTCAGTCCCCTGTCTCCACTGAAAGCTTCTGGCAAAGCCTGGAGAACCACATTAGACCTCCAGAGTTTCAAATTTCTTTTAAAAGCCACGCCACCACCCAACAGCTGAAGAGGCTTGGGCAGATGCCCACACCCCCACGCAACTACAGTATCTGCAAAAGCTTCTGTGGCCATTTATCGCCAAAAGCAGAAATGCCTTGAGAATAACTGCCAAGAGCCTTTATTTTTTGTTGCTGTTATCCTGCAATATGTTACCAAAAAAAAAAAAAGCCCCCCAAAAAACCCCACCAAAAAAAAAAAAGGCAACAAAAGCCAAAACAAAACTCGGGTTTCAAACAAACACAGAATTAAATTCCCTGGTGCTGTTAGACCTGGCTTGTATTATCAGACTCTTACCTACTTTTTGTCCACATACACTCTGCCCTGGTTATGTTCCTTCCACTCTGTTCCTGCTAAGGCAATGAAAACAAACCAGCTGGCTTTACATTCAGGTTTTCAGGCATTACCATGGCTCTCAACGTTTCGAGGCCAACTGGCCACGGTGAGCGCTTAAGATTTCTCACACCTTGACACGTATCCCTGTCATCTACATTTTAACGTGAATCTCGTGCCCATTTTCTTATTTTTTATGTCCCGAGGATGGGCTACAGACTACTTTCCATAAGCTGGTGAACCATCAAAGACCCACATGGTTATTTTCTTATATATATTTACATTATTCTAAACAGCTCATCTAGCTTTCTTTCCTGTCAGTTTCAGGTTTTGTGAATACATTTCTCTGAAACTTGGGTTAAGTCTAACCTTGCAATATGGCAGGTTAAGCAGGAGGTGAGTTAAAAAGGAGCAACTCTTACAAAATTCCACCTACACTTACTTTATGAAGAAGTACAGAACACATGTTACATCATGAAAGCAAACTCATTGGCTTTTTGGTAATTGAAGGCAGGGTACCGTTGCCTAGCAACTTATCTGATTACCATTTTTTCAAGTATCACATGCACACTTAGATATGTTGCATAATAATGTCTCACTTTTATGCTGCCTAACCCAATGGAAAAAAAAAGGGGGGGAGTATAAAAATCAATGCCTTTAGTCTCCTTTCTGGCAAAAGAGAAAATACAAGATAGTAGCTCAAAAACAGGTTGAAACATTATTATTCCTGAATTTTATTCCTGCCTTTTTCTGGCTTGCTGAATGTGCTTACACAAGCATTTTCTTTTATCTACTTGTCTGCAAAATGACACTAATAATACCAGCCTCAGAGAGACACACTGAAAATTCATTAAGAACAGAGAGATTCTCAGATGAAAGATGCAGTGGAAGTGCTGGTGCTAGCACTTACAGCTTTTTAGTACTCCAAATGCTGCTAAGCTCTGGTCCAAAGCATAGCAAATTTTAATCATTGTCATGACATTGTCCAGTCCTTGTTTCTCAGCCAAGGATCTCAAACCACAAAAACTACATTTCTCCCATCAGAATGTGACAGTTTCCTATCTTCTGTATCTGACAAAGCTGGGAACAGAAAAAAGAAGACAAAAAAGCACACACCCCTTGCACCCCAGACACACGGTAACATACCCCCACTTGAAATGGGAGCATTACTGCAGTGCTTGGAGCTCGTACCATGAAAATCAGGTGAATCAGAACATGTGCATATGTGACATTTTTACACAACAACATGCTGTACTTACTGATCTGCTCTTTGAAACGCTAATTACATTCTAGCTAATCTATGAAAGAATTAAGTGTTCAGTTGCCTTTATGGTGAGCACCAATACCTGATAATACGAGCATTAAACTGAGGCATTGTTTCCAAAGGGATAAAATTATCTAACAGGATAAGTTGACTTTTTGCACATCCACAAGTTATATGATAATATAGTATAATATACTGTCTACTTCATATATGCACCCGAGTCTCCCATTTCACAGAACACACTCAGCCGCCCAGGGCACCCCTGCTAGCCTCTGTCAGCTGAAGTGACCGAAGCTGATGTTTTGGAAACTCAGTATCTCATCTCCATGGTAAAGCATCAACCGGCAAAAGAAAAGTGAAAGCAACAACAGCCAAGCTCTGTATTGCTAAGGAATCGTGACATTACCTTCACAGCGGCTCCTCTCTTCCTGGTAGACATTAGAGCGTTTTTATAAACTCTGCCCTACATCCCGCAGCTCTTGTGCAAGACCACTTCGAATTAGAAGCTTAATTGCAAGATCTGCCTAGGAAAGAACTGCTGGATCAAAATAAACCAAATCACATGGTATCTATCATGCCACTAGGGGAAACTATATGCACATCTTGAAAACACCAGAAATCACAAAAAGAAATAACTCTCCCTCTAGAACTTACTGGAAGCATCCTTAGCATAAACCTCCGCTGACACAGAATACAAAGGAAATACGTGGGCCAAAGAGTGCCCCATGGATTGGACTAGCCCAGCTTGGCTAGTTTGGTCAGCGGGAGAGGAAAGCAGCCACGAACACCACTACCATCAGGCACTCTCTGCAGCAAGCAGCGAGAAACCACCCTACTTATAGCTCTGCACAGACACCAGTCCCAGACAAGGCTTCTCAGCCCAGATTAGGCTGGTAAAGCCGAATGAGTTTGACCGTCTTCAGGGCAAAAAAAATAACCACCACAAACCAGACTCCCCGTCTCCAGAAGGCACTTAGTAGCACACACAGCACTATGCCACAGCTACCCAACGCTAAAGAGAGAGCTTTCTCCTTCAGAAATACTTAGTCGTCTCCTTCATGCTCCCGGCAGAGTCAAGGAGAAGGGGACAGAAAGATGCTTTGCAAACGTCCTTCACACAAGCTACCTTCAATACACAGCGCACCTGAGAGCGAAGATCCAGCAAGGAAGGAGTCAAACAGCAGCTTCACCGCTCTGTGCTATCAACACTTACCTAATGACTACTAATGCTTGGATCTTATGCAATGGAGGCACGACAGCAAGCACTTGTGGTCAGGAAGATTCCCCCCAGTTGTCTAATCCAGCTTTGCCAGAAGCCTCTGAGGGCGGGGGAGTTTTAAAATAAGGTTGTGGCAAACTCTTGTGCGCTGACACTAATAAAAATCCAGAATAAAAGAAAGGGTAACACAAAGCGCTTCTCTCTTTCATACAATGATTAGATACCTCAGAACTAGTAACTGATAGGTATTCTTATTCAGATCTGCTGACAAACAAATCTCTACAGCAGTCTCACTTTTATTTAGCCTCCAGGGCCACGTTAAAGAGTGGCACGCACCTGCAAACACACCTCGCCTGCACTTGCTGTGGCTGGGCTGCGAGGTGCATAGGCTCTGGCTGGCACCAGACGTTATTGGGTGTATCATTTACAGCCAGGAATGTAGCACTCTGACTAACCAGAAAGAGCACGTTGTTCCCGATTGGCACAGATGTTGGTAATCTGCTCCTGCAGAGCCAAAGCCTTTGCCCAGCCTGGCTTTCTTTCAGGGCTCTTTCTGGTTGCCTGCACAGCCACCTTACCCAGGAGCTCAGAAACCATCTGGATATTCCCCCCTCACGGACCGTCACAGAAGCGTGACAAGCAGACCAGTTTATTTCTGACGTACAAGGCAAACCAATCCTCCGCTCCCCTGCCCAGTCCGTCCTGAGCCGGCAGAGCTAAGAGCAACCAACGCGGTCAGGAGATAAAAGTCATCAGAGAATTCCAAAATACATACAGGAAGCGGATCTGAGAAGTAAAAGAGGATCATTTACAAACCCACACCATCAAGCCACAGGCAGATAATACCTTCTATGCTGGAAAACATTAGCTACCTAGAAGATCAATCTTCTTCCAGAAGAAGTAAGGAAAAATACCACACCTCATCTTTCACAGCAGGCACAATTTATTTGGGAAGAGAACTCCCACTTGTATTGTTTCAGCTTCACGTCTTTTCCTCCAGATCCGACCCAGGGCCACCTTTGTTGGACACTGCTTCCTTTGCAGCTACACAGGAACAGGCAGGACAGAAGGGACCACACAGAAGTTTGTTCAGGTGCCATTTCCCCACCTGCAGGACACAATTCTGGCATCTGAAAGCTTACCAAGATGCTGCAACTGCCCACGGAGGTGGGCACAAAAGGAAGGTGAGGAGTGGGAACAGAGGCTTTTCCTGCCTCCTGCCGCCAAACAATTTCTCTAAGTAATTGACCCATTTTCTACAGAATAATTAGCTCTAGAGAATGAAGCACTGCTGCCCTTTAATTAGTCATGTTGTTACCTCTCCTGTCTTACCACGTAATAGCAGGCTGCCTAAGACTCAAAAAAGAAACAAAACAACAAAACAATTAATTTCATTTTCTTAAACACAGCATTTATTAAAGGCAATCTAGCAACAAAGAATGCTAAGGTACACTTGGCAACAATAAAATTTCCCATTACTTCTATGATTTCATCTCCAGAACAAGTCTTACTCATGCCACTACCCTTTAAACCTTTTCAGCTTCTCTTTTTTAGGAGCTTTTTCAGGATACTTACCCTTCATCTTCCATGAAGAAAACTTTCTGACAGCAGAAAGAAGTTTTAAGAACAGAAAGGATTTGGTTGGACTTGATGATCTTAAAGATCTCTTCCAACATAAATGACTCTATGACTCTTTGCCTAAAATCTAGTCAAACCTCTTGCATATCACAATTTATTAAAATTTCATGCAGTTTCTTGCAACAGAGCTCAGTAACTTGGATAAGGACAGATCTCCTTTAGTCTAAGGAGATTTGCATACCACGAACAAAGAGCACAAGAAATCACACCACAGCCGGTGTGGCAACTCCCAGACTGGCAAAGGACTGTTTCAACGAGTCTCACACAGATGACCCTCAGAGCCCAATCCCAAACTGAGGAAAAAGAAAAGGTATCACAGAATCTGGGGCCAGATTTTGTAAGCACAATTCTAAGGACACAAGTCTTGCCATCAAAGCACTTGATGACAGCAAAAAGATGGGGGGGGAGGTTCCCCCCACCTCCTCACGGGAAGAGTGCAGTGACCTCTCCCTCTCCCCCACTCCCCCCAGATCACCTCCTTCCTCGCATGCTCTGCCCTGGATTGTGGCTCTTTTCTAATGCTTCAGAGGAAGGCAGAAAACTAAATTCATCTGGCTAATGACGCCACCAGAGGAAATACCCTTCCTGGACACAATGCAGTGACTGCCAGCAACCCTGAAGCACTCGGGCCAAGTCAAGTCATTGGCTTAACCCAACGTGCAGGTATTACAAGCACATTTAGGATACTGCAAAACAACTCCTCATCTCCAGAGCTCTTGATGTGTGGGAATAAGTAGATCTACACATTACAAGGTCAAAGGGGTCCCTACGTCTCCACTCCTTGGAACTCCTCCAAGATGCTGAAGTAAAGTATAGATTGTAAAATAATTTTTAAAAATCTCTCAATTTAAAGGCTCCAAACACTGTTGAGTCCACTACCTTACCCAAAATCCTCTTCCTGCCTTAAACTCAAAGTCAGGAACCTGCATCTTCCTTCAAGGTTAAATTTGCTTTTCACTGGTTGGCACCACATCACGTTAAGACACTGTCAGCAAAACCGCAGAGTCCTCAACTATCAGGTGCCATTTCCTTATGCAGAGATGTAGGTTACTCTCAACCCACACGATGGGTTAAGCTATCCACAACTTTTGTTTTAGCCCCCCCCTTGGCCATTTCTGTAAACCACCATGGGATCTTGCCACAAGAATGCCAAGGTTTGAACTCTCCCGATGAAGCAGCTCGTTTTCTACCTCCACCATCACCCCTCAGCAGAGTGGGAAGAGCAACACTGACCAAGGCTGCGGACCTGCTGCCAGAGCCTTGGCAGGGAGACATTTCATAGGCACAAGTAGTACTACCTCAACACCGGCTTGCCCCTTCCACCAGACTGCACTACATCCTTTTTTAACACCCCTGTGGTCAGAGGACCTCAAAATGTTTCACAGACATTGAATAAGCTGCTTGTAACACTTCTGCTGACCTTTGTTTAGGAAGCTGCTATAGCTACTAGTTAAACCAAACAATTTGGAGTTAACTCTTGTGGTTCACATCTGCCTGTACCTCACACCTTTCTGTACCTCAGTTTCCCATTCTACAAAGAGGGGGACACCCAGCTTCTTCAGTGGGAGTCTCAGCACGGAACTATGACATTTGCAGACATATGCACAAAGACACTCAGGGAGAAAATACCTGCTTTGAAATTAAGTGAACAGTCTTAATTTATCCAAAGTAACAAGCTGTGTGTTGTCACCACACCCAGCAAAATTGCCCTCCCTGCATGGAAGAGGTCATACCATCTCACTAGGACTAGGCACTGGGATTCAGGAAGGATCTTCAGGATGTGCCATGGGCATCAGAAGGCCTTACAGATTTCCTACAGGGCTTTCCTCTATGCTGGCTGAAAGCAGCTATAGACATTAACAATTCCATGCCAGTAAGTGTTCCTTTTCTGTTTTCTAATAATTTTATGTGGGTTTTTTTTTTTTCAGGACTTCCTATTTAGCACCAAAGAGTAGCTAGCCCCATCTCTAAATGATGCAGTACGTACATCAATGTATTTGCATTCCTGGAAACCACAGAACAGCGCTCTTTGGGCAATCTATTCTTCTTGCAAATCCCCAACGCACACAGCTCTAGCAGGGACCAAGTTCTTACCACCTCACCTGTGAAAAATTCAGCTCCTGCAGGGACTCCTTCTTCCTCAGAATTAAGAGGGAAGCAGGACAAACCGGTCAAATAAATGATGTCAGAGGACAATACAAAATACTTCATCTGACAGAGTTTTACTGATTCTGCTATGTAATTAGGAGTCTTAACAAGTTTGTACTTGGACCAGCAATGCCAAAAGCACTATAGGAAGCCCCAGTGTAAATGAGGGAGATGGGCCAGCACCCCCGCTCCTAAGCATCCTAGAGACTACTTTCAAAATCCTAGCACAAAGGATGGGAGACAGAAGGAATCAGATTTTCCATTTTGCCAATATTCAGCTATTCAGAATATTTTTCCATACCAAAAATGGAACAAGAACAAGCATCTTGAGACTAATTTAAATTATTTTTTTAAAATAAAAAAAAAGGAAAAACTCTCTTTTTCAGCTGGTGGCAGTATCTGGGTCCCTGACCTCCGAGGTTTACCCACACGAGTAATTCACAAGGCTGCAGAAAAGTCACAGAAAGGCTCACAGCCGGCCCCCACCTCCCGGCGCTGCTCTGCCAAGGCTGGGCTGCTTCACTTCTATTTCTCCTTTCCTGGAATAAAGCTTTACTGAAATCAACACAGAAAGATGCTTCCAAACACCTCGGTTTTGTCCAAAAAAGGGGTACTTTGCAGCGAAAAGCGGCTCCAATTTCAACAACTCTTCCACCCCGCTCCCCCCCCCCCCAAGCCGGGCCGGGGTCTCCCCGGCAAAACCCCCGCTCCCCCGGTAAACCCCGCTCCCTCAGGCCGCGCCGCTCGGCCCCGCTCCCCGGGAGGGGGCGACACCCCGCGCCCGGGCCCCACCGGCGTGCGGGGAGGCTGGCTCTCCGCCGCCCGGCCACTGCCGCCCGCCTTTGTCTCGTCGAGGCCGGCGCCCGCCCCGGGTTCCCCCAGCGACGCCCGCCCGGCGGGAAGCGCCGCCGCAGCCCCGGCGGAGGAGGCACAGCCCTCCCGCCGCCAGAAAGCGAAACCAGCGGCGCCGGGAGCCCGGCCCCCGCCTTCCGCCCCGGGCAGCGCATCCCCCGCCGCCGCCGCTCGGCTGCGGGGAGGCCGCCGCGCACCTACCGGCGGGGCGGGCGCGGCGGCGACGGGCCGCGGGCAGGTGCCGGTGCCGCGGCTCGGCCGCCGTCGTCCGTCCCCCGTCCCCCCCATCTCCCCTCCTCCGCCCTCCCGGCCGCGCTGCTGCTCATCGCCTCACCGGGGTCCATGGGTGCCCTGCGGCCGGCGGCGGGAGGTGAAGTGTGCTAGTGACACTCGCCCGTAGTATGGATGCGGTTGCAATCTGCACATGCTCGCTTCCGACAGCCGGCCTGCCCCGCCACCTTCCCTTAACTCTTTCCCTACTGCCCCGCACTTGCCTCCCCAACGACAAGGCGCCGCCGCCGGCGGGCCCGGCCCCCGCAGCCTCCCCCCGGGGCGCCGGCCCCGCGCCCTCCCGCGGAGGTGCGGCCCCTCAGCAGCCGAGATGGGGGGCACCGGCCGGGTGGCTCGCCCCGAGGCCTAGCGGGGCCGGCGCGGGGGAAAGAGCCTAAACCTGGCCGGGGGGGAGGCCTCTCCCCAGAGAACCGGACCCTGCCGGTGTGTGCTCAGGTGCGTGGCGGGAACACCCTGCCCAGGAAGCGCCCAAAACGCCTGGAGGTGTTTGCCCTGGCGATGCTTCTCAGCTGGCGAGCCCGCGGTACGGAATTTACTTTTCTGAAAGAAATCCGTAACAAAAACAAGCGAAAAGCCGAGGAGCGGAGGGATGCGACCCCCCTGGGCCCGCTGTCGGATCTGGACGCTGACAGGACGTCCCTGCAGCGCAGGAAACCAAACAGGGCTATCAAGGGAAATATTTGTCTGCGGCTGCACTGTTAAAAAAAAAGCGAAACACAATCTCTGCAAGAAGTGTTTTTCCACCCAGAAGGATCTCTTCAGATTCAGAGAATTGCCCAAGGAAGAAGAGTAGGAAAATAAGCATAGGTACTAAGACAAAAATTGCTTCTCTTTCTCCATTAACACTTCATTAACACGCATGGCAGCATGGGCTAAAAATGCTTTTCTGATAGGATTGGAAATCAGGAGATGACAGAATCACAGAATCTTAGTGGTTGGAAGGGACCTTTGAGATCATCGAGTCCAACCACATAAAAAAAACCCCACAAAAACAACAAACAACAAAAAAAACCCACACAAAACCAAACAAACAACAAAAACAAAACAACAAAAAAAAAAAACACCCACCAACTAAACCCCACACTCACAACCCCACACACAACACCCCAGCACAAACCAATGATCTT